>CM053027.1:407604889-408054528 GCA_028564925.1 Lithobates sylvaticus
TCTTCGAATGTGTGCGAACTAAACTCCTATTTTTAAAGCATACTGTTAGACAGGACAATTTGGTTGGTTAGAAGTAGGGATGAGGCGAACACCCCCCTGTTCGGTTCGCACCAGAACCTGCGAACAGACCTAAACTTTGTGTGAACTTTAGAACCCTATTGGGACTCGAAAGTTCAAAATCAAAAGTGATAATTTTAAAGGCTTATATGCAAGTTATTGTCATAAAAAGTGTTTGGGGACCCTGGGTCCTGCCCCAGGGGACATGTATCAATGCAAATCAATGCAAATTTTTTTTTAAAAATGGACGTTTTTTCAGGAGCAGTGATTTTAATAATGCTTAAAGTGAAACAATAAAAGTGTAATATTCCTTTAAATTTAGTACCTGGGGGGTGTGTATAGTATGCCTGTAAAGGGGCACATGTTTCCCGTGCTTAGAACTGTCCCTGCACAAATGTAATTTCTGCAGGAAAAAAGTAATTTAAAAGCACTCGCGGCTATAATGAATTGTCGGCTCCCCGTAATACAGAGAACAGTCATTGAAAGTCATTGATAAAAAAAAAAAAAAAATATGTGTGGGGTTCCCCCAAATTCAATTACCAGGCCCTTCAGGTCTGGTATGGATATTAAGGGGAACCCCGGGTCAAATAAAAAAAAAATGACGTCCATATCCATACCAGACCTTTTATCCGAGCACGCAACCTGGCAGGCCACAGGAAAAGAGGGGGGACGAGAGAGCGCCCCCCCTGAACCGTACCAGACCACATGCCCTCAACATTGGGAGGATGCTTTGGGGGTCTGTGACCCCTCAAAGCACCATGTCCCCACACTGACACCATTGGGAAAAGTCCTTTATTAAAAAAAATAAAATAAAAAAAATAAAAGATTCCAGCGGTGGTAATCCACTCTTGCTATCCAGCGATGGTTGATCTCTTCTCCGGGGTCCAGCGATGGGTGATCTCTTCCGATGACGTCCAGCGCAGCGCATCCTGTCTCCACAGGGACACAGCGGGAATCCTGGCGCCTGACAGGTCTTAGCTGAGGAGGACAGGGCCACCCGTCACCTGACCCCGCCCCCCTCTGACGCAAGGAGGAATCCAGGCTTCCCCAGTGACGTATGGGTGATCCCGCCCCCTCTGATGTAACGCAGGTTTCCGTTACATCAGAGGGAGGCAGGGTTACCCACATGTTACTGGGAAAGCCCGGGTACCCCCTTACCATTTAAAACATGGGGGGGCGGGATCTGGGGGTCCCCTTGTTAAAGGGCGCTTCCAGATTCTGATAAGCCCCCCGCCCGCAGACCCCCACAACCACCGACCAGGGTTGTGGGGATGAGGCCCTTGTCCCCATCAACATGGGGACATGGTGCTTTGAGGGGCCACAGACCCCCAAAGCCTCCTCCCAATGTTGAGGGCATGTGGCCTGGTATGGTTCTCTCGCCCCCCCCTCTTTTCCTGAGGCCTGCCAGGTTGCGTGCTCAGATAAAGGGTCTGGTATTGATTTTTGGGAGGAACTCCACGCCATTTTTTTTTTATTTGCCGTGGAGTTCCCCTTAATATCCATACCAGACCTGAAGGGCCTGGTAATTGAATTTGGGGGGAACCCCATGCATATTTTTTTTTTTTTATCAATGACTGTTCTCTGTATTACGGGGAGCCAACAATTCATTATAGCCGCGAGTGCTTTTAAATTACTTTTTTTCCTGCAGAAATTACATTTTGTGCAGGGACTGTTCTAAGCACGGGAAACATGCGTCACCTTACAGGCATACTATACACACCCCAAGGTACGAAATTTAAAGGAATATTACACTTTTATTGTTTCACTTTAAGCATTATTAAAATCACTGCTCCCTAAAAAACTGCAGTTTTTAAAACTTTTTTTGCATTGATACATGTCCCCTGGGGCAGGACCCAGGTCCCCAAACACTTTTTATGACAATAACTTGCATATAAGCCTTTAAAATTAGCACTTTAGATTTCTCCCATAGACTTTTTGCCATGAGCACCCCAAATTGTTCGCTGTTCGGTGAATAGGCGAACAGGCAATGTTCGAGTCGGAGAACTCGAAGCTCATCTCTAGTTAGAAGGCTGGTCAGTAAGTTGAGCCTAGAATTTCTTTGGTTTTGTTTTGCATGCGTTGCTCTTCCATGTGCTCCTTGCTGCAAAGGCCAGTTATAGGTGGAAACAGTGGCCATTTGTTTGTTCTTTATGCTGATACAAGCTATTGTGAAGTGAAAGTGTTTGCTAACATTGTGGCTTACCTGAGTGCACTCAGGAAATGAGTACTGTATTTATCGGCGTATAACACACACTTTTTTCCCCTTAAAATCAGGGGGAAATCAGGGGGAAATCGTGGGTGCGTGTTATACGCTGATCCCCGCCGATCTCCCGCCGATCTCCTGCTGATTTTTTTTGAGGGGAGCGAGCGGAGCCGATATACCAAAAGCTGCGTGTATTTTTGGCTAGTCTCGGCTCCTCTCACAGTCCCGCCCACCTCCTCTTCCTCTCCACTCAGCGCTAATTTTAAATCAAGGCTGCACTGGGCAAGGCTGCACTGGGCAAGACTGCAAAGGCCCAGAAAGCATTGCTCCAGCGATTAGCAGATTGCGGGTGCCATGCAGACCTCCATCAGACTTGTCAGTGTATCTGTCCGTTTTTACCTTGTATGGGCAGGCAGATACACACTGACAGGAAGAGACAATGAACTACCAGAGCACTCAACAGAACCATGGTAGTTCATTGAAAACTACATGCCAACAGCCACAAAACTCTTTGATGAATGACACAGCCAGATGAGTGGAGCCCAGTGTATAAGCATTATTTTTTTTGAAACACTGCAGTTATTAAGTATCCTGGCTTCACCATAGTTAGGATTTGAACTGCCTTAGAGATTTCTAATTAGTTATAGGAAAAATGGTCCCTTACCTCCTTGGCACTCATTCCTATCTAGATCTGCGAGCTCCACATACCTATGATCAGTTCCATCAGTATCTTTGAACATTTCATATTTATTTGGGTAGGAGGGCTGCATAGCTTAGCTTCATGATTCAGAATAACTGGGAGTGTTAGCAGTTCCTACCCTCCTTTACACGTTTCTGTTCTTCCTGTTGAATTCTATAAAAAATTTAATAAATAACAAATCAGCAGGTAGAGTGGGAATCCCTCATAGTAGCCAATGGAATGTGTATAGACTCAAGAACCAAATAGAAGACTTCTCATATATAAAGACTCTGAGGAATATTAATAATGTCAACTATTTTATCTCTTCATCATCTACCAAAGCTGAAAGTTTTTGCTATCATTGGTAACTTCTGTCCAAAAGTCTAAATTTTCATTCACGTAAACATAGTTTTGATCTACACTCTAGATCCCTGATTGCCATTCATAGAGAATTAAATATTCATCTTTCACTCGCAGCCCTATTTAGTTGAATGAATTTAAAATAATAACTCAGGTCCAACACCTTTATGCTTGTCATTGGCAATGTGATACATGTTTCATTAGAGAACTGTATTAAAGGCCTGCTAGACAGTAAAAATATCCATCAACAAGGCTGACATCACCAAGTTGGTCAATGATTTCAGTTTGGCAAATAAGTAGGATCAAGTAACATGCTGTTTCATAAAGAACTATCACTCACTCTTAAAAAAAACGCTTCCAAAATCCATTTACCGCAAGCAAGCAATTCCATCTCTTTGCACTTTAAACCCCAAGATCCATTTACTGTATATGTGAGTAAGAAAGATATACAAATATACACTTGCATATATACCTTCAATAATATACTGAGAAATATGGGTAGTGTTTTATTTGGAAAGATTAAAAAAAAAGGAATTAAAGGCTAATGTTGGAGGGCATATGAGGCACAGGATTAAATACTAAATAAACATAGCCCTAAGGGTCCATGCACTTTATCTTTAAGGCCATGAACCTGCCACTGGGTCAGAATCAAGAAGATGATTGCTATGGAGTATCATCTAACAACCACGTGACACAGTACTGATGCAAGTAACTCTCATCTGGAAACAGATTCTGTGAAGACAGACCAAAAAAAGCAGTGGATGTTTTTTGGCTACCAGCATTAAAATGTTCTCGCCAATTAAGCTAGCTCTAGAGATAAGGGATGAGTCGAACACCCCCGGGTTCGGTTCGCACCAGAACCTGCGAACGGACCTAAAGTTCCTGCGAACATTCAAACCCTATTAATTACAATGGATGCGAACGTTTGAAAATCAAAAGTGCTAATTTTAAAGGCTTATATGCATGTTATTGTCATAAAAAGTGTTTGGGGACCTGGGTCCTGCCCCAGGGGACATGTATCAATGCATTTTTTTTTTTTAAAACGTACGTTTTTTCAGGAGCAGTGATTTTAATAATGCTTAATGTGAAACAATAAAAGTGTAATATTCCTTTAAATTTCGTACCTGGGGGGTGTCTATAGTATGCCTGTGAAGGGGCATGTTTGCCGTGCTTAGAACAGTCCCTGCACAAAGTGTCATTTTTGCAGGAAAAAAAGCTATTTAAAATCACTCGCGGCTAATGAATTGACGACTCCCGTAACACAGAGAACAGTCATTCATTGAAAGTCATTGATAAAAAAAAAAGTCATTGATAAAATAAAAAATAAAACGTGGGGGTACCCCCCCCCCCGCACCAGAGCCTGCGAACGGACCTAAAGTTTGCGCGAACATTCGAACCCTATTAATTACAATGGACGCAAACGTTCGAAAATCAAAAGTGCTAGTCATTGATAAAAAAAAAACGTGGGGGTCCCCCCAAATTCAGTTACCAGGCCCTTCAGGTCTGCTATGGATATTAAGGGGAACCCCCGCTTCAAATTAAAAATAAAAATGGAGTGGGGTCCCCCTTAAAATCCATACCAGACCCTTATCCGAGCACGCAACCTGGCAGGCCGCAGGAAAAGAGGGGGGGACGAGAGCAGCCCCCCCTCCCTCCTGAACCGTACCAGGCCACATGCCCTCAACATTGGGAGGGTGCTTTGGGGGTCTGTAACCCCTCAAAGCACCTTGTCCCCATGTTGATGAGGACAAGGGCCTCTTCCCCACAACCCTGGCCATTGGTTGTGGGGGTCTGCGGGCGGGGGGCTTATCGGAATCTGGAAGCCCCCTTTAACAAGGGGACCCCCAGATCCCGCCCCCCCCCTGTGTGAAATGGTAAGGGGGTACTACCCTTACCATTTCACCAAAAAAGTGACAAAAAATGGTAAAAATTACAGGAGACGGTCTTTGACACTTCCTTTATTAAAATCTTCTTTCTTCTGGTCTCCTTCTTCCTTTCTTCATCCTTCGGTTTCTTCATCTTCTCCTTCCGGAATCTTCTTCCATCTTCTTCTTCCATCTTCTTCTTCCACCGATCCGCTTCTTCTTGCTCTGGTCTTCTCGTCCGGCATCTTCTTCCATGGCGTCGGCGTCTCTTCTTGGGCCGCTCCGCGCAATGGGAGGCTCCCGCTGTGTGAGGCTTCGCTGCGTCTGACAGGTCTTTTATAACGGCGGGCGAGGCCACCTGGTGACCCCGCCCCCTCTGACGTCATGGGGAAAGCCATAGGGAAGTCCCCATGACATCCCCGTGTGCATTGCGACTGGCGCAGTGCATTGTGGGCCGTTCGCATCACACAAATTTGATGCGAACGGCCCACATAGTTCTGGGCTCGACGAGCGGACGAACGGGTTCGAATCGAACACCTGGCCCATCCCTACTAGAGATACATGGTTTTCATTAAAATTACTCATGGTGTAGTTGGAACCTGTTTTGCACATGCACACTACTTTAGAACACAGACCTAGATATGGTCATGCTGTTAGTAAAGTAAAAGAGCAGAGTGAGGAGCCAGAACAAAGACAGATATGAGATCAAGGTGGAGGCAGAACTTTAAATAAGTAGCATATCCCATCACTGACAGGCATTTTAAAGTCAATATAGACAAAAATAGGCTTTTTTAAACAAGCCTACAGCACATTAATGCACACAAACTTGAGAAAAGCAGCCACGCATAACTAAAACTCATGCAAAAAAACGCTTGATTGATGCAACCTTGGGAGCCAAAGATAAGTGTCTTTCATGGCTGATATTGGCTTCTGCAGTACATAATATTTTCATGGATGGGAAGATTGAGACTTCTTTACTTTGTCTTTGTGCAGATTGTCCAAATCTTACAATAGAGGATATGGGCAGGTTTCAATCACTCACATAAATAAATAGAGTGTGCAAGTGTACAAAATCTGCATACCTAATTTGACAATTAAAGATTGCAGCCTATATCCTAGATGCTCGCAGTATTTGGGCAAACATTTTCCAGAAGTTTTAAGGCAAATTATTTACAGTTTTTAGTACAGATGCTCTAAAAGCATCTCCTGTAGATAATCCAGGTGTGTATAGATTATTTCTGAGCTGTAGGATCCTTTGAAGCAGTTACTGGACAAGATGCACAGAAACAAGGAAGACTTATTAAAAAAGTGTGTTTTGAGATTATATATATATATTACCAAAAGTATTGGGACACCTGCCTTTACACGCGCATTAACTTTAATGGCATCCCAGTCCTAATCCGTAGGGTTCAATATTGAGTTGGCCTACCCTTTGCAGCTATAACAACTTCAACTCTTGTGGGAAGGCTGCCCACAAGGTTTAGGAGTGTGTCTATGGGAATGTCTGACCATTCTTCCAGAAGCGCATTTGTTAGGTCAGGCACTGATGTTGGACAAGAAGGCATGGTTCACAGTCTTGGCTCTAATTAATTACAAAGGTGTTCTATCAGGTTGAGGTCAGGACTCTGTGCAGGCCAGTCAAGTTCTTCCACCCCAAACTCGCTCATCCGTGTCTCTAGCGACCTTGCTTTGTGCACTGGTCCAAATCATTTGGTGGAGGGGGAATTATGGTGTGGGGTTGTTTTTAAGGGATTGGGCTTGGCTCCTTCGTTCCAGTGAAGGGAACTCTTAAGGCTTTGGTATACCAAGACATTTTGGAAAATGTCATTCTCTCAAATTTGTGGGAACAGTCCCTGTTCCAACATGACTGCACGCCAGTGCACGATGCAAGATCCATAAAGACATGGATGAGCGAGTTTGGGATGGAGGAGGCAAATTTATTAGGCCTGAATTTGTTTCTGTCTCTATATCTACTCCTCTCTTGGGTCCCTAGCTTGTCATCATTCGTTTCTCTTTTCCCCTTCTTCCCTCCAGTTTTTTTATACTTACAATTTTTTTTCTCTTTCATTGAGTATGCCCCCTTATTGGCATACTGACCATCCTGACCAGGGCACACTTTGGGACTTTTCTATCGTCTTTAGAGACTTCTAACACAAATGTATATATTAGTAATCAACAATCACTTCTAAACTTGCAAGTGGTATGGTATGCCAATCTGGAGAATTAATATAGGTGACAGCTTGTAGTATTGTATTACTTTACCGTAACATTATTACTGACGAGGTAAATATATCAAGTAACATTATCAGCATAAAAGTTATGTATTCTGTTATTTAAAAGTTACACTCAATATTTTTTCCTAGACAAAGCCTAAATCAGGTCAGACTTGTCATAGTTTGATAAATACTGTACATATTCAAAAAGTAGGATGTAACTTGAATTACAGCAAAGCTAGAAATGTAAGATTTAATGAAGGGAATAAGCACTGTGCTTTAAGATCATGCACAGAGAGAAAGCTCATCGAGAGTTAGCAATATTTGAGACATCTGGCCACCTTTAAATTAATTATTGTGCATCAGGGGCCTGCTCTGGTCTTCTCTGTGACTTGGCTGATGATTGAATGTCAAACTGATGGGTAAAATGCTAGTTCTCTTTTTTACTATTGAAGGGTTAATGATATCTGCCTGCTCACATACAGATTTTCCAACAGGTTTGAAAATCTCTGTGTAAGAACAAGAGCTTTTGAGAGTTTTGTATGCTCATTATCATACCCTATGGGAGCTCTACACAGTGCAATCATCAAAAGCAATGCTTGAGTGAGACATATGACTTGCAAAGGTCAGGCCATGTATGGTCATCTTTAGACTGGTGACAGATGTAGCCACAGTTGCATTAGATCTCTGCTACAGACAGCACATCAACGAAATATTACTGAGTGTCTCATGTTAAAATTAAGCTTGTTAAGCTATCTAATTACCTTTCTAGCATTTAATGTGTTTTTCTGGAAGGAAACTTAAAAGTATAGCATTTCCTTTCCAAAAAAAGTAAAGTGTGCTTCAGTTAAGAACAAAACTCAAAATTCTACTTGAGAAGATGCTTCTATTTTCAGAGACTAAAAAACGTCTCTAAATTATATATGTATAATTACAGCATGCCATTTTTAGTGCTTTAATTTATGAATTAAGAGCCTTCATTTTATGCACAGAAACATTATCTGGGCTTCATTGTTCTTAGAAATGTCCTTTACCGGTTAATGGAATATGTATAAAATTAACAAAGTATGCTTACTTAACAACAGGCAATTCATAAATTCATTAGACAAGAAATAACAGTGCACTGCAATCTCTTTAATAGGTCTTCTTTAAAATGTCTAATTTACATTTCTGCCTTCCTCGGCTAAGAAATTACTTCATTAAAATTTTCCTTTCTAAATTAGAGAAATTTTAATGACTGGTTTTATTTATTGCTTCCATATGTAAGTAGTTATCTTTCCTGCAAATGGAAATTAAACAAAAAATTTGCCACAAATGGAGCCAAGCCGCTGAGTATATGTGCACTTTTAAGGAGAAAGTACATGTGCCTGATTGAATTAAGTATAACCTATGCATCTATTGAGCAGACATCCTCTAATGTAAGTCTTTTTTTCTAGGGGGGGGGGGGGGGGGATCTCATTAAAATTTATTTTGAATTGCAGAGAACACTTTATCATGGTTTTTATCCAATAACCTTGGTGAATATTAAACACCTGGTAAGCCTTAGTACCCTGGAGAACCAGTGCTGCTGTGTTTGCCCTTTGACTTCTGGGAGTGCTGTTTGCCTGCTTGTGATCCACTGTGACTCAGACAAGCAGGCCACTCTGAAGAGAAGAGAAACACCTGTCTATAGAGAATGACCTTAAAGTCATTGCAGAGATGAAAAAAGTCAGCTGCAACGAATGGGACCTTATGCAGGTGTTTCCTATTCATTGCTAAATGACTACATACAGTACAAGAGAAGACAGCGGGGAGATAATGTCCTAGTAATCGGGAGAGATGAAAAAACCCCAAATAGTCACTGCTCACCATCTTTTGCAGGAAACAAGGGAGAAAGCATTCGTTTAAAGTTTCCAGCCACCAAGTCACATTTATCAACATGTGGACTTCAGTTAAATGAACACTTCTGCTGATTTTTTATGTTGTGTCATTTTATTAACGATGTTATAAAATTCTTGCTGAGTGCAAGGCAAGCTATAATTTTGTTGAAAAGAGTCCAGTGGAAAAGAGGAAGGTAATTGGTTTCTTAATGAAATTACAGTGCTCGCTGTATATTTTATGTGGCATGCTTACAAAAAATGCAGTTTTATATTTGCCAGCTTTCATTTACATGTCTGACTGTTCAGGTTTGTCAACAGGCCACCACAGTAATAGAGCAGAGTTTTTAAAAATTGTTGTATTAATGAATAAGTTTACCCAACTCTGTGAATTGATAAGTGAAAGTACAGATAGCAGTTTTAATTTCATGTTATTTGAAGAACACTGAACCACTAGTGTATTTTCCACACTATCCTACTGACCACTGCCATGCTATGATCTATTGATTCATGCAAAACACATAGGGGTACAGCCCTGTCTTCTGAATTACCTCTAGAATGAACAGAGGCAGTGGATGTGTCAAAATGAGAAAACACACAAGGGTCTATAAAAAAAATAAAATTCTGTGTAATTGTCTGCTGAAATACCTAAATCAGGAAAATACCTTATTATGGCATTGGTCATTAGACAGCTGATAATCATAGAAAATAAACAAATTAGACAAATCACTGGGATTATTCATGAAGGCTGTGTGCATATTATTATTATTATTATTATTATTATTATTAATATACAGGATTTATATAGCACCAACAATTTGTGCAGTGCGTTACAACATGGAGGCAGACAGTCACAATACAATTTAATACAGAAGGAACCAAGGGACCCTGCTCGTTAGAGCTTACCATCTAGAAGGGAGGGTCATGTGATACAAAAGGTAATAGCTGTGGAGGATGAACTGACTGAGAAAATAAAGTACAGTTGTTAGGTAGGGGCAGAATAGGCTTCTCTGAAGAGAAGGGTTTTCAGGGATTGTCCAAAAGCAAACATAGTAGGAGATAATAAAATATATGTGAAGTGCTACCTCCCTACAAAACTAAAGAAATACTAAGTAATATGAACACAAACTAAAAAATTAAAAGGAGTGTAAAATATAGCACAAAAAATATTGCATAAACCACAATAATAAAATAATATGTGCAACCAATGACCTCTAGTGAAAACAATAAGTATAACACATACATAATTGCAAATGAGTGAATGCGCTCACCTCCCAGAAAGGCCCCCAATTAGGCCAAGTAGCTCCTTTTTTACCTTCTTGTTGCCATCATCTATGAGAGACCACGCTTACAGGAGTCCACTGTTGGGAGCTTAAAAGACACTGGATTGAGACCCCAAAGGGTAAAGTGCTACTTGGCCTAATTGGGGGCCTTTCTGGGAGGTGAGGGCATAGTGTGACTATTGGAGGGTCCACTTGGTGTTATTCACTCATTTGCTATTAATCACCGGATATCACTGGATATATGGACTTTATTTGATATATATATGTGTTATACTTATTATTTCCACTAGAGGTCACTGGTTGCACATATTATTTTATTATTGTGGTTTATGCAATATTATTTATTATAATATTATATTAATATTATTATCACTCCTATTAATTTTTTAGTTTGTGTTCATATTACTTAGTATTTCTTTTGTTTTGTAGGTAGCTATCTCTTCGCATATATTTTCTTTTCACTTGGGTCGCTAATAACAGTTGGTGTTAAGCAGCAATCTCCTATATTTAAATATATAGCACTTATTTTTATTTAAATATTTAGTAGCGCAGAAGTACACTTTCTTTACACTTTCTATAGTGGGAGATAACCAGACAGATTGGGGTAGGGAGTTCCATAGGATGGGAGAGACTCAGAAAAAGTCCTGGAGGCGAACATGGAAAGAAGCGACAAGGGAGCTAGAGAGCAGGAGGTCTTGGGAGGAATGAAGAGAACGATTAAGTTGGTATTTTGAAACTAGGTTAGTGATGTAGCTAGGGGCCAAGTTGTGGATGGCTTTGTAAGTTGTTGTTAGTATTTTGAATTTAATTCAGTGGGTGAGTACCAGAGCCAGTGGAGGGATTGACAAAGAGGAGTATGAATGGTTGGTATGGTGGAAGAGCCTGGCAGCAACATTCATGATGAACTGAAGGGGGGATAACCTATGTAAGGGTAATACAATGAAGAGAGAGTTGTAGTAGTGGAGGGGGGGGGGAGATGACCATGGAGTGAACCAGTTTTGTGGTGTTATTGGTTAGGAAGGGGTGTATTTTGGAAATGTTGTGTAGGTTGAGACGGCAAGATTTGGACAGTGATTGGATATGGAGCCAAAAGGATGGTTCAGAGTGCAGGATTATCCAACAAACTGCATACAAAGAAAGAACTGCTCTGACTGTGAAGCCTCAGGTAGAGTAATTGAAAACAACACACCTACTCTAGGTGCTCTGGCTTAGGATGTCCTCCTTTCATCTAACAATGATACTTCAAACATGAAAACAAAATGTCAGCAACTCTGGAAATTCTTCTGTAAAAACTGATGGTTGACGCGTTTTGGCACACTCCTTGTTCACAGCACAGTCACCATAGATAAACACAACATATACAGTAAATACAAATGTCGTTCTCAGGGAGTGGTAACTTACAAAACTTGTCATGACATAAATCACTGGGAAGGAAACATGGATCTATTTAAAAAAAAAAAAACATAAAACATAATGGAGAAAAAGATCAACGTCATAACGGAAATGAATTCCTGAAGGTACTCTGGTTTGTAGGCTAAAGAGCCACCAGAACTCTCTTTCGAGAAGCCTGAGATGTAGATCACCCCCCCACCCCCTGAGGTAAATTTTGAACCCTTTCCAGACCAGGAGAAAGCAGACATATTCCCTGCATGAAGATGTTTAAAGCCTTTGGATACATTGCATAATCTCTTATCTGAGCGATAAGATGCCCCATGATAGTGTTCACTTATCCGTGTCCTCAAAGGTCTTGTAGTGCACCCAACATATTTTAAATTACAGAGGGTGCACTTCACTAAATAGACCAACATTGCTGGTTCCACAGTTAATGTAATCACGAACTGTGAACTCCTTACTAGTGGAGCACAACCTAACTACTTTAGGTTTTTTGGAATGTTTCTGACAGAAACGACAAGTACTTATACCACAGGCATAAGAGCCTGTGGTATACAACCATATGCCTCCAGAAACTTTTGATTGGTACAAACTAAGGGAAAGAATACCACCTAGAGCAGGGGCGTAACTAGAAATCATAGGGCCCCATAGCAAAATGTTGAATGGGCCCCCGCCCCCTGCAAATAGCCCCCCCCCCCACGAAAAAAATGAACTAATGCCACCGAACAACAGATTTCCACACTCATGTGGCACAGTACCCAGGCAACAGCTTATATTAATTTTGAACAACAAAGTATGCAGTATACTGTATGCAGCCCCTGAAGGACACACATTGCTGACCTCCATGCCTTCTAACCAATTTATGTTCTGTTATATAAAATGAAATAGTTCAACTCACCATAATGCAGAATCAGTGGGAGCCCAGAGCGTGTGCCACTTGCCACCATCGCCGGCCACCAGATGCAGATTGTCAATTGTCACACGTTGCAGAATGTCACCTGCCACACATAATGGATTGTCACTTGCCACACATTACTGATGGTCACTTGCCACGTCCGGGTTGTCACTTGCCACGTCACTTGCCACACATTACAAATTGTCACTTGCCATGTCACAGATTTTCACTTGCCACATCACCTGCCACACATTACGGATTGTCACTTGCCATGTCCTGGGTTGTCACTTGCCACGTCACCTGCCACACATTATGGATTGTCACTTGCCACGTCCTGGATCGTTACTTGCCACACATTACGGATTG
The DNA here is from genome assembly GCA_028564925.1 of Lithobates sylvaticus. Lineage (NCBI taxonomy): Eukaryota > Metazoa > Chordata > Amphibia > Anura > Ranidae > Lithobates > Lithobates sylvaticus. Next base: position 407,618,059 of record CM053027.1, read on the forward strand.
TCACTTGCCACATCACCTGCCACACGTTGCGGATTGTCCACTTGCCACGTTGCCTGCCACCAGATGCAGATTGTCACTTGTCACATGTTGCGGAATGTCACCTGCCACATTTCGGATTGTCCACTTACCACATCACGGATTGTCACTTGCCACGTCACCTGCCACACATTATGGATTGTCACTTGCCACGTCCCGGGTTGTCACTTGCCCCGTCACCTGCCACATTACAGATTGTCATGTCACGGATTGTCACTTGCCACGTCGCCTGCCACACATTACGGGTTGTCACTTGCCACGTCGCCTGCCACACAGTACGGGTTGTCACTTGCCACGTCACCTGCCACACATTACGGGTTGTCACTTGCCACATTGCCTGCCACACATTACGGGTTGTCACTTGCCACTTTGCCTGCCACACATTACGGGTTGTCACTTGCCACGTCACCTGCCACACATTACGGGTTGTCACTTGCCACGTCGCCTGCCACACATTACGGGTTGTCACTTGCCACGTCGCCTGCCACACATTACGGGTTGTCACTTGCCACGTCGCCTGCCACACATTACGGGTTGTCACTTGCCACGTCGCCTGCCACACATTACGGGTTGTCACTTGCCACGTCGCCTGCCACACATTATGGGTTGTCACCTGCCACACCGTTACGGATTGTCACTTGCAGCAGGTTAGCAGTCAGGCAGCAGAGAGATAATGTCATCTCTCTGCTTCCGGCTGACTGCACAGTGAAGGGGGAACTTCACTGCAGGGATGCAGGGCGGGCACCAGGCGGTGAGAGATGATGTCATCTCTCTGCTCCCCCCGCCCCAGATCCCTGATTGGCCAGACCACTCACGTCCACGGACCTGCCCGCTCTCACCCGCGGGCCCGCGGAGCCACCCGCGTTGCCGCCCGCGGACCCGCGGAGCCACCCGCGGACCCGCCTGAGCCACCCGCGGACCCCCGGACCCGCCTGAGCCACCCGCGGGCCCGTGGTGCCGCCCGCGGACCCCCGGAGCCACCCGCGGAGCCACCCGCGGGCCCGCGGTGCCACCCGCGGACCCCCGGAGCCACCCACGGAGCCAGTCCTCAAGGGCCCCACTGGGCTGCGGGCCCCATAGCGGCTGCATGTGCCGCTATGGCGGTAGTTCCGCCACTGACCTAGAGTATAAGCTCGCTGACTGCTAAATCTACAACTGTCCTCTATAACAAATGCTAAATCTCTATCAGTTGACAGGATAGGTACATTTTTCAAAATTATATTTTTAATTAAATTGAATTCTTGTGTATATGTTGTTACAAAAGTAATGGTATTGGCCTCCCCAACCAGGTTCTTCTTACGTTGGGGATTTTTGAGAAGGGTAGATCTATTCCTGTCCTTGGCCACACACACGGCACTATTAATATCCCTTTGTACTGACATGCCAAGGGTCTAGAGCAGGGGTCTCAAACTGGCGGCCCTCCAGATGTTGCAAAACTACAAGTCCCATGAAGCATTGCCAGGCTGACAGTTACAAGCATGACTCCCACAGGCAGAGGCATGATGGGACTTGTAGTTTCGCAACAGCTGGAGGGCTGCCAGTTTGAGACCCCTGGTCTAGAGGACACTTCTTTGCACTCCTCAGAAAAGGTTTCTGTTGTAGAGCAATTATGCCTAGCCCTCACCCACTGGGACTGACCGTATTGTGTGTGCCGGATGACAACTAGTAGCCAATAACAGTGAATTGGCAGCACACTCTTTACAGTAAGTCCGAGAATGGACAGTCCCATCAGAACTTGAACCCTCCAGGGTTATATCCAAAAAATGTATAATTTTATGGTGATTGTCAAAACTAAATTCTAAATTGAGGCGATTGTTATTAACATAAGTGACAAAAGGCAAAATATCTGCAGGGTCTCCAACCCATACGGAAGTAAGTCATCTATATAACGATCATACCATATGATGTGGCCCATAGGTTTGCCAATGAAGGCAAAAATGTTGCCCTCATAGAGGTACCTCTACACTGATGGTAGTACACATTGTCAAAAGTAAAATAATGTGCATGAGGATGTCATCCCCACCTACTGAATAACCATCTACAAGTGCCTTTATGGCGGAACAGCAAGTAGCATGGGAATACCACTTCGACTTTTGATACACACTATGGGGGTTATTTACGAAAGGCAAATCCACTTTGCACTATAAGTGCAAACTACAAGTGCCAAGTGCACTTGAAATTGCACTGAAAGTGCACTTGGAAGTGCAGCCGCTGTAAATCTGAGGGGTAGATCTGAAATGAGGGGAAGCTCTGCTGATTTTATCATCCAATCATGTGCAAGCTAAAATGCAGTTTTTTATTTTCTTTGCATGTCCCCCTCGGATCTACAGCGACTGCACTTCCAAGTGCACTTTCACTGCAATTTCAAGTGCACTTTGCACTTATAGTTTGCACTTGTAGTGCAAAGTGGATTTGCCTTTAGTAAATAACCCCCTATGAATTTTAGTGATGTAATATCTTGGTATTGTGTAATCATTGTTGAATGTCTTGTTTTTATATACAATATTTTTATGACTTTTAATAAATATTTTTTATAATAATATTTTTGAATCAAATTGCCCTAAAAATCCCAATAATGATGTAAATACTGTTACTAACACATCAAGGGATGATGGCAATAACACATATAGCCATATGAATCTTTTCTAGACATGTGCGCAACAAAAAAATTTGTTTTTTTTCGTTTCGTTTTTTTCGTTTCCGAAAAAAACGTTTTTTTCGTTTCGTTTTTTTCGTTTCCGTCGATTCGTAACGATTCGTACATTCGTAAATCGTCGTTGTTCGGATTCGTAACGATTAGTACATTCGTAAGTCGTCGTTGTTCGGATTCGTAACAATTCGTACATTCGTAAGAGTTATTTTTTCGTTGATTCGTTTTTTCGTTAGTTTAATTTCGGACGCATTCGTATTTATTCGTACATTCGTAACATTCGTAACATTCGTAGATTCATAATCGGAGCATAATTCATAATTTGATGTAATGTGTATGCTATTATTACATTTTAATAATTTACGAATTGAAAAAAAAGTTACGAATCGAAAAAAAAAAAAGTTACGAATCGAAAAAAAAGTTACACATTTTTTGGTTCAATAGAGACACGGAAAATTAAAAATCGAAAAAAAAAAAAAAAAGTTACGAATTGAAAAAAAAGTTACGAATCGAAAAAAAAAGTTACAAATCGAAAAAAAAAAGAGTTACGAATCGAAAAAAAAAGTTACAAATTTTTTGGTTCAATAGAGACATGGAAAATTACAAATCGAAAAAAAAAAAAGTTACGAATTGAAAAAAAAAGTTACGAATACAAAAAAAAGTTACGAATCGAAAAAAAAGTTACAAATTTTTTGGTTCAATAGAGACACGGAAAATTACAAATCGAAAAAAAAAAAAAAAGTTACGAATTGAAAAAAAAGTTACGAATCGAAAAAAAAAAAGTTACGAATCGAAAAAAAAGTTACAAATTTTTTGGTTCAATAGAGACACGGAAAATTACAAATCGAAAAAAAAAAAAAAAAAAGTTACGAATTGAAAAAAAGTTACGAATCGAAAAAAAAGTTACGAATTGAAAAAAAAGTTACGAATCGAAAAAAAAAGTTACGAATCGAAAAAAAAGTTACACATTTTTTGGTTCAATAGAGACACGGAAAATTACAAATCGAAAAAAAAAAAAAAAAAGTTACGAATTGAAAAAAAAGTTACGAATCGAAAAAAAAAAGTTACGAATGTACGAATTTTTTTGTTCAATCCATTCGAAGCACGTTTAGCAGCACCATTGTAAGGGACACGGAAAATTACCAATTCAACAAAAAAAAGTTACGAATGTACGAATTTTTTCGTTCGTTTTCGTTTTTCGGATTTTCTTCATTAGTACATTCGTTGTTTCTAATTAGTTTTTCTCGGATTTTCGTTGTTTTTCGGATTCGTTCGATTCGAATGATTCGTTAATCGGATTCGTACGATTCGAACGATTCGTTATGATTTGTTATTCGGATTCGTACGATTCGAATGATTCGTTCATTCGTACGAAAACGAACGAACGAAAATAACGAAAAAAAACAAAAAAACGAAAAAAAAAATAAACTAATTGCACATGTCTAATCTTTTCTTCATATCTCCAGAAGTTAGGGGAAGCAGAAGGGTGAGGGAGGTAATATGCGAGTGTGATTTACTGTATATGAAGAGACATGCCCCAGTGTCCTGGAGGTTTTATGAGTATGTGGATTTAGAATTAGCAGGAGGTGGTGAGTGCAGTAATTAGGAGAGGACAGACGTGAGGGTGATATATATATATATATATATATATATATATATATATATATATACAGTGGTGTGAAAAAGTGTTTGCCCCTTCCTCATTCCTGTTCCTTTGCATGTTTGTCACACTTAAGAGTTTCGGAACATCAAACCAATTTAAACAATAGTCAAGGACAACACAAGTAAACACAAAATGCAATTTGTAAATGAAGGTGTTTATTATTAAAGGTGAAAAAAAATCCAAACCATCATGGCCCTGTGTGAAAAAGTGATTGCCCCCCTTGTTAAAACATACTATAACTGTGGTTGTCCACACCTGAGTTCAATTTCTCTAGCCACACCCAGGCCTGATTATTGCCACACCTGTTCACAATCAAGGCATCACTTAAATAGGAGCTGCTTGACACAGTAAGGTCCACCAGAAGATCCTTAAAAGCTACACATCATGCCGAGACCCAAAGAAATTCAGGAACAATTGAGAAAGAAAGTAATTGAGATCTATCAGTCTGGAAAGGGTTATAAAGCCATTTCCAAAGCTTTGGGAATCCAGCGAACCACAGTGAGAGCCATTATCCACAAATGGCGAAGACATGGAACAGTGGTGAACCTTCCCAGGAGTGGCCGGCCGCCCAAAATTACCCCAAGAGCGCAGCGACGACTCATCCAAGAGGTCACAAAAGACCCCACAACAACGTCCAAGGAACTGCAGGCCTCACTTGCCTCAGTTAAGGTCAGCGTTCATGCCTCCACCATCAGGAAAAGACTGGGCAAAAATGGCCTGCATGGCAGAGTTCCAAGGAGAAAACCACTGCTGAGCAAAAAGAACATCAAAGCTCGTCTCAATTTCTCCACAACACATCTTGATGATCCCCAAGACTTTTGGGACAACATTCTGTGGACCGATGAGACAAAAGTGGAACTCTTTGGAAGGTGTGTGTCCAAGTATATCTGGCGTAGAAGGAACACTGCATTTCAGAAAAAGAACATTATACCAACAGTAAAATATGGTGGTGGTAGTGTGATGGTCTGGGGCTGTTTTGCTGCTTCAGGACCTGGAAGACTTGCCGTGATAAAAGGAACTATGAATTCTGCTGTCTACCAAGAGATCCTGAAGGAGAATGTCCGACCATCTGTTCGTGTACTCAAGCTGAAACGAACTTGGGTTCTGCAGCAGGACAATGATCCTAAACACACCAGCAAGTCCACCACCGAATGGCTGAAGAAAAACAAAATGAAGACTTTGGAGTGGCCTAGCCAAAGTCCTGACCTGAATCCTATTGAGATGTTGTGGTATGACCTTAAAAAGGCCGTTCATGCTCGAAAACCCTCTAATGTAACTGAATTAGGACAATTCTGCAAAGATGAGTGGGCCAAAATTCCTCCAGGACGCTGTAAAAGCCTCATTGCACGTTATCGCAAACGCTTGGTTGCAGTTGTTGCTGCTAAGGGTGGCCCAACCAGTTATTAGGTTTAGGGGGCAATCACTTTTTCACACAGGGCCATGATGGTTTGGATTTTTTTTCACCTTTAATAATAAACACCTTCATTTACAAATTGCATTTTGTGTTTACTTGTGTTGTCCTTGACTATTGTTTAAATTGGTTTGATGTTCCGAAACACTTAAGTGTGACAAACATGCAAAGGAACAGGAAATGAGGAAGGGGGCAAACACTTTTTCACACCACTGTATATATATATATATATGCTGTAGGTTGGAGAAGAGTGGTGAAGGAAAGGGAGTTTAAGGAGAGAGGACACAATTGTCAGATGGAGTGATAGAGAGCACAAGTTACAGAGAGTGGAGAGGGGTAAACAAAGTCACCTGAGGTCTGTTTGGTGACTTTTAAAGTATTTTCCAGTGTACTTTCGCTTCATCCAATCAGAGACTGTAGTGTTCCCACTTAAAGGGTAACTCCACTTTCATTGGAAATAAAAAAAAAAAAAAGTCATATTGTAATTGAATGTTATTAAAAATTACCTTTCCTTTTCAATCTGCAGCCGCTGTAATTTTCTATAAATGCAATGCAATATGGCTACATGGAGTTGTTCTGTACACAGAATGTGTACTGACCACTCCCCAGAAACATAATTTCCTGCTTGTGTGATTGGTTCACCAATTTTCCCAGAAGTCTGCCTAAGATCAGTTTTCAGGCAAATGTCGTTTTTGGTGAGATATTTCCAATAGGAACACATCTAAGGGGATGCAGGCCCAGCAGCTTTCTTCATTAGTGCTCTTCAGCTGACACAGCTAACTGATAATTATGAAATCACTCCCATTAAACCTACTCGGCACATAGGCACAGACAAACACACATGGATTTTTTCAGAATAACAAAAGGAAGGAATCTGCAACAAAGGTTATTATAATCCTTGCAGTGTACATAGATCACCCAGGGGGAATATTTTTTTTTCTTAACAAAAGTGGAGTTACGCTTAAACTAAATAACTCCCACTTATAGAAAGAACCCCAGCAGTGAATCCCCCCCTGCAAATGAGTTACCTCCATAAAGGGTGTTTCGTTTTATACTATTAGGCCCCTTTAACACTGAGGAGTTTTTCAGGCGCTGCATCGCTAAAAATAGCGCCTGTATAGCGCCTGAAAAAAACGGCCCCATTTACTCCAGTGTAAAAGCCGGAGGGCTTTCACATTGGAGCGGTGCACTAGCAGGGCGGTCAAAAAAGTCCTGCTAGCAGCATCTTTGGAGCGGTAAAGGAGCGGTGTTATTCACCTCTCACCGCTCCTTCACTGCTCCTACCCATTGAAATCAATCTACCCTGCTCTAGTGGTGGTTAAAACCGCACTGCTAGTGGCCGAAAACCCAGCAAATGTCATATAACACTTGTACAGCATTTTGTATATAAATAGACCCCATGGTGTTTGCTAGCTTCCAGTGGAAAAAATGTAAGGTTATAGTGTTCTTACTGAAGACACAGTAATTGTGTTTAGTGATTTTCAAAATAAAACCCCTATCCAGTTCCTTTTTTTACAATTTAAGTGGTCCTAGCATATACCTTTTATGTTAAGTGCATGCATGCTAGATAATCTGTAAGTGCAACACTTGCTGGTATTTAATAATTTTCACAAAGATCTCAGTCCCTGACTTTATCTGCTTTTCTCATTAGAAGCACTGAGCCACCTTTATTCAGGCTTTTTCTAGGTTCATCATCTACATCCTGGATTAAACCTGGCCATAGATGGTTTGAATCTTGGCTAGTTCAGTAGGGACTGGCCGAGATTCAAACCATCTATGGGCAGGCTGATTATTCCAAAGTTGATCCATTGATCGACTTTGGTCAATCAATAGATCAAGCATGTACAACAAGCATGTCGGATTTTTACCTGCACATATTGCCAGCGGCAAAAGAAAATTGCATTGTCTGTAGCCTGCCCTAGATGCTGGGTTGGTGAGAAAACTTTCTTGTAAATCCTTGACTGGCAAACTTTCACCTTGTGGTCTGCTACAAAATTACAGTGTTTCAGTCTGATCTCTGGGAGGAAGGGAGGCTTAAGAAATACTTCCACCTTATTGCAGTAAACTAATATCTTCTAATGCCGCGTACACACGATCGGAATTCTCGTCGGAAAAGCCTTGGATAGTTTTTCCGACGGAATTCCCCTCAAGCTTGTGTTGCCTACACACGGTCACACCAAATTCCGACTGTCAAGAACGCGGTGACGTACAACACTACGACGAGCCACAAAAATGAAGTTCAATGCTTCCGAGCATGCGTCAAATTGTTTCCGAGAACATGCTCTCAATCTTTTGCTGGCCGAAATTCCGTCAGCAAAAGTCCGATGGAGCCTACACACAGTTGCATTTTCCAATGAAAAGCTCTCATCAGTCTTTTGCTGGCCGAATTTCCGATCGTGTGTACGTGTTAGCCTAGGTAAAGTCAATTGACTGTAGGTGAAAGACTGCTTTTTTAATAAAAAGAGGTATTTTTTGAGTCATGGTATTTATGCATGCAGACTTGTAAGAGTATTGAGAGGTCCATTTTACTAAAAATAATAATCAAACTAAAAAAAGAAATAACTTAAATAAAAAAACGTTTAATTTCTTTCATAAGCCCTGGTTCACACTGAATGCAACTTTGAAATCATGCTACTTCAGTAGTACAATTTCAAAGCTGCAGGCCATTGCGATTTCAGGGGTGACTTGCCTGACATCTGTGTTACTGCACAGATGTCTATGCAAGTCGCACCTGAAATTGCCAAAAATAGTGCAGAAACAGAACAGTTCCATTGCTGACAATAGGGTGTGACTTGTCATGCAATTTGACAGTTCCAAGTTGCATTGGTGTGAACGGGGACTTAAAATGTCTCCTCGCTGACATGAAAATAGAATAGAGGGTGATAGGGCACTGTGCAAACTACACCATTGTTTTTTTTGTCCTCAGGAGCTAACAATCTATATAATAATCCATGTTCTTTTTCCATCAAATTCAATTTTTTTATTAACCGCATATACTGTAGATAGGAAAAAGCATAGAAAACTGAGACTAAATGAATCATGTCAGATTAGTTCATCTGTTCTACAGAGAAGCCTTCTAATGCCTGCTTTAAAAAAAAAAAAAAAACACCACCCTCTAAAAGAATCAGTCTGAGACATGCTCAAGTGCTGTCATCAACACAACACATGGTTTTGTATGAGTGAGATTATAAACACTATACAAAATCTTGGTGGTGTTCATATTTCCTTTTCTTCCTGAAGCACGCTAATAAAGCCCAACTTTAAAATGGATCTTTTACATACAGTGTCTCACAAAAGTGAGTACACCCCTCACATTTTTGTAAATATTTTATTATATCTTTTCATGTGACAACACTGAAGAAATTACACTTTGCTACAATGTGTGTCATGTGACTCGTTAGTGTTGCAAGGTCTCAGGTGTGAATGAGGAACAGGTGTGTTAAATTTGGTGTCGCTCTCACTCTCTCATACTGGTCACTGAAAGTTCAACATGGTACCTCATGGTAAAGAACTCTCTGAGGATCAAAAAAAAAGAATTATTGCTGTCAGGGAAGCAATCACAGAACTGGCGATCCTGCCAGGAACCATTACGGTTGCGGCGGGCGAATTCCCGGGGTGCATGTGCGCACACAGGTGCGCGACAACGGCAGGTGCACGCTGATGCGCCAGTGCGCATGGACGTGCACGCTAACACATGTGCGCACACGGGCCCGTGCGCAAATGCGCGTGCGCGCACGGTGATGGTAGTTGGCGCCTGCTGGTCTATTTAAGCCTGCTGCAAACTATAGGCAGGTTGCTGGATTATCGGCAGCTCCCGTGTTCCCTGTACCCGCTGCCTGTATCTGATTACCCGATTCCCGTGACTACCTGGCTTGCCTGACTCTCCCTGCTCTCCACCTGCACCGACCCCTGGCTTGGACCTGACTACGCACATGCCTGCACCTCCTGTACCTCCGCTTGTCCGCACGGTGTTGACCCTTGGCCTGGCTAACAACTCTGCTTCTGATTCATCCTGCTGTACTTCGTATCGGATTGGATCTGCTGTGCATGACCCCTGGCCTGGCTTGACCCTGTTCCTGTTTTGCTCCACTGGAACCCGCCCATGCACGGTTGCCCATCCTGCCTACCTGCGCTCCCCAGCAGCCCAGCGACTCAGCAACCGTATCCGGCAACCCGTGCATCTTTGGGCACCGTATCACCTGTCTCACTCCCAGGGGTACGCTGCACTCATCCGCAAGGGGCGCCCTCTCAGCAACCCGGCCTCTCACCAGAGACTTGATAGTTGCTCTACATAAAGATGGCCTAGTCTATAAGAAGATTGCCAAGACCCTGAAACTGAGCTGCAGCACGGTGGCCAAAACCATACAGCTGTTTAAGTTGCAGAGGTTGAAGGGGTGGGGGGTCAACCTGTCAGTGCTCAGACCATACACCACACACTGTATCAAATTGGTCTGCATGGCTTTTTGTCCCAGAATGAAGCCTCTTCTAAAGATGATGCACAAGAAAGCCCACAAACAGTTTGCTAAAGACAAGCAGACTAAGGGCATGGATTACTGGAACCATGTCCTGTGGTCTGATGAGACCAAGATAAACGTATTTGGTTCAGATGGTGTCAAGTGTGTGTGGCGGCAACCAGGTGCGGAGTACAAAGACAAGTGTGTCTTTCCTACAGTCAAGCATGGTGGTGGGAGTGTCAGGGTCTGGGGGCTGCATGAGTGCTGCCGGCACTGGGGAGCTACAGATCACTGAGGGAACCATGAATGCCAACATGTACTGTGACATACTGAAGCAGAGCATGATCGCCTCTCTTCGGAGACTGGGCCACAGGGCAGTATTCCAACATGATAACGATCCTAAAGAAGTTGAGGGTAAAGGTGATGGACTGGACAAACAAGTCTCCAGACCTAAACTCTATTGAGCATTTATAGGGCATCTTCAAACGGAAGGTGGAGGAGCGCAAGGTCTCTAACATCCACCAGCTCTGTGATGTCATCGTTTAGGAGTGGAAGAAGACTCCAGTGGCAACCTGGTGAACTCCATGCAGTGTTGGAAAATAATGGTGGTCACAAAAAATATTGACACTTTGGGCCCAATTTGGACATTTTCACTTAGGGGTGTACTCACTTTTGTTGCCAGCGGTTTAGACATTAATGGCTGTGTGTTAAGTTATTTTGAGGGGACAGCAAATTTACACTGTTATACAAGCTGTACACTCTCTACTTTACATTATATCAAAGTGTCATTTCTTCAGTGTTGTCACATGAAAAGATATAATAAAATATTTACAAAAATGTGAGGGGTGTACTCACTTTTGTGAGATACTGTAAATACTAGCTGCAGAATCCTTGCCGAACTACTTAGAACTTAGATCACATAAATTTCAGATCAATATTTTTTACACTGTCCAGTACATGAAATCCTGTCTCCTTAAGCTACAGGCCAAATCGGTATTCTTATTTTTGCAACCAATTTCATACAACTGGAAACTTGAATATGAAACAAGAAAAAAAAAGGAATGTTAAGGGAAAAACAGGATAATTGCCATACACAGTGGCACTAAGAATGTTCTTCCGTCTTTAGGCTAACACTTAAGCTTGTGTTAAAAAAAAAAAACATCTGAAAACAATCATATACATATATTATATTACCATAGTTACTCAGGTTTTTCCCTTCATATAATGATATATTGTTTCACTGAACTTTGGATTTATCATTATCAAGCAACACTGTTTCCAGATTACTGGGATAGATGGAAGTGAACGCAATTTTTTTTTTGTTATATTTAAGAAACTTCCACACTTCTAGTTGAACAGTAGGACAACTGAAATACAATTGCCTTCACCCTTCTAAAAGCAAATGGAAGTGATCACTTTACATCAGGCAGTAGGTATGATGTCTGCCAGGGCTCATAAAAATGTTCTATTGTTGATGTGCCTCAGTCAGGGACACTTAGCAGTAAGAATGTCAAATTGTCAAGTGCTTTTAAAACTGTAAGGCAAGAGACATATAGTACCAATTTCACAAGAAGCCAGAGGGATGGAGTCCCCAAATGTCCTTTCTTAATAGAGTAACTTATTGTGATAGGCGGCACTGGCTAGAACCACTGGAAAAACATTGAGGACATTTTTAAGTCTCATTCTCTAGAGGTGTCTGAGTTATGAGTTAAATAATTGTTTCTTGAATTATAATGTTAAACTCTGTTCAAACTTTTATCAATGTTAAAGAACAATTGAAATTTGAGTGGCACTAGGTCAGGTCCATTTAATACATTTCATTTGAATGATTTAGAAATAATAGTGACCCAAAAATATTACACACGCAAGAATGTATTGACAATATATTGAAAATATTAGCCGAACAAGACTGGCTACTAACAGGTTTTCTTTTAACCACTTTCAGACCGGACCAATTTGCCGCCAAAGGACCAGGCCCCTTTTTGCGATTCGGCACTGCGTCGCTTTAGCTGACAATTGCGCGGTCGTGCGACGTGGCTCCCAAGCAAAATTGACGTCCTTTTTTTCCCCACAAATAGAGCTTTTTTTTGGTGGTATTTGATCGCCCCTGCGGTTTTTATTTTTTGCGCTATAAACAAAAAAGAGCGACAATTTTGAAAAAAAACTCATTATTTTTTATTTTTTGCTATAATAAATATCCCCACAAAAAATATATAAAAAAACATTTTTTTTCCTCAGTTTAGGCCGATACGTATTCTTCTACATATTTTTGGTAAAAAAAATCGCAATAAGCGATTATTGATTGGTTTGCGCAGAAGTTATAGCGTTTACAAGATAGGGAATAGTTTTATAGCATTTTTATTAATAATTTTTTTTTATTAGTAATGGCGGCGATCAGCAATTTTTATTGTGACTACGACATTATGGCAGACACATCGGACATTTTTGACACATTTTTGGGACCATTGTCATTTATACAGCAATCAATGCTATTTAAATGCTATTTAAATGCATTTAAATGCATTGATTCCTGTATAAATGACACTGGCAGCCAGGGGGTGGCAGTGTAGGGGTTAAGTATGCCTAGGGGTGTGTTTCTTACTGTGGGGGGCTTGGCTGTCAGCTAGTGAATGCTGATCTCTGCTCCAATCACAGGTAGCAGAGATCGGCGTCACTAGTTGCTAGGCAGAACGGGGAGATGCTGTATATTTCTGCATCTCCCCGTTCTGCCTTCCCGTGAGACAATCGCGGGTGTCCCCGCGGCGATCGAGTCCGCGGGTGTCCCCGCGGCGATCGAGTTAGCGGGACCCGCGACCGGCCTCACGGGGGTCCCGACCGGCGCGGGAGCGCGCTGCTCCCAGCGCGCTCCCGATGGCACGGACGGCATTAAGGAGGGACTTATATATACGCATCCTGCCTGTCCGTGCCATTCTGCCGACGTATATCGTCGCGCGCCGGTCAGGAACCGGTTAAATATATATCTAAAAAATGGATGTATGTATATACATACACATTATATTGACAAAAGTATTGGGTCACTTGCCTTTACACGGACATGAACTTTAATGACATCCCAGTCTTTAGGGTAGGGTTCAATATTGAGTTGGCCCATCCTTTGCAGCTATAACAGCTTCAACTCTTCTGGAAAGGCTGTCCACAAGGTTTAGGAGTGTGTCTATGGAAATGTTTGACCATTCTTTCAGAAGCGCATTTGTGAGGTCAGGAACTGATGTAGGACAAGAAAGCCTGGCTTGCAGTCTCTAATTTAATTCATCCCAAAGGTGTTCTATCGGGTTGAGGTCAGGACTCTGTGCAGGCTAGTCAAGTTCCTCCACCCCAAACTCGCTCATCCATTTATCTTTATGGTCTTTATGGACCTTGCTTTGTGCACTGGTGCACAGTCATGTTGGAACAGGAAGGGGCCATCCCCAAACTGTTAAACCCACAAAGTTGGGAGCATGAAATTGTCCAAAATGTCTTGGTATGCTGATGCCTTAAGAGTTCCCTTCACTAGAACTAAGGGACCAAGCTCAACCCCTGAAAAACAACGCTACACCATAATCCCCCTCCATGAAAATATTTGGACCATTGCACAAAGCAAGGTCCATAAAGATATGGATGGGTGAGTATCAGGTGGAGGAACTTGACTGGTCTACACAGAGTCCTGACCTCAACCCGATAGAACAATTTTGGAATGAATTAGAGCGGAGCCTTCTCGTCCAACATCAGTGCCTGACCTTCCAAATGCACTTCTAGAAGAATGGTCAAACATTCTAATGGACACTCCTAAACCTTGTGGACAGCCTTCCCAGAAGAGTTGAAGCTGTTATAGCTGCAAAGGGTGGGCCATATTTAACCCTGTAGACTAAGACTGGGATTCCATTAAAGTTCATGTGCGTGTAAAGGGTAGCCTCCCAATACTTTTATATATATATATATATATATATATATATATATATATATATATACATATACACAGTGTATCTCAATCAAAAAGTAGTGAGCCACATGTCTCTTTTCCTTTCTTCTGCTCAGTATTCATTCTTCCAGTGAGCTTCCATACATGGCTATGTATAATATATCCAAATTAAAAGATGTATCCAACGTGTGTGTAGGAAAGTGCTAGACCTGTGTTTGGTTGGGTATCAGATGAAAGAAATCAAGGTTGGTTAGTCCTTTAGAGAGTTCCATGGCTGATGGGGTTATGATGTTGGAGAGACTGGTTTAGGTCTCTGGCTGCTGCCTCTCTGGAAGCAACTATGAGATGTTCCAGTTGAAGATATAGAGCAAGTTTACAGGTGCACCAGTCGTAGATGGCCCATAAATGTCACATATTTAGATTACTCGTGTCACATATGTGAAGTCATCTAAATATGTGACATTTATGAGTCATCTTACTTTCTTCTGTACACTAGCCCTGATGAAGGTGGAGGCAACTCCTCCAAAATGCATTGGTTTTTACTTGTGAATTGAGTTCTTCAACAAACGTCTTAAAATTCAACCTCTGTTGTGACCTACTTTTATACCTGGTGTGTCTCTAAACCTGTTCTATAAAATAAGAGATGAGGTACTGCCATTGACTTTGCTCTTAGTTTATTCCATGCTTCTCCATGTCATACACAATAAGAATGCTATCTTATTGTTAATAAATAAGAATGCTATCTCTGCTATAATTTACTGTGTATATTGACAGCAATGTCATAAAATAAATAATAGCAGAGAAATCTGTCCTTCAAATTCAGAAATATTAAGAACAAAACACTTTGTCAATTGTAACATCATTTAAATAGTTCACTTGTTAACCTGTGGATGTGGGTCATTTAATGTTGGTAAGACAAAAAGGAAAGTCTGGAAACGTATTAAAGATCGCGTCACAGATATTAGCTGTGCCATTGTTGAAAAAATATTGCTTTTGAAATTTGTAGCACTGAGAGGGGGTGACTTTGACCATATGATTCTACAAATAGAGACTAGATGGATTTCTTTCAAGCCACCAGACCGCTGGGTCTTAAAGACTCAATACGTTTTATTCCATTTTTGACTCCAGACTGATTGGGTGTCTCTGACAGAAATGACCCATCGCGTCACAGATATTAGTTGTGTCATTGTTGAAAAAAATATTGCTTTTGAGATTTGTAGCACTCAAGAGGGGGTGACTTTGTCCATATGATTCTACAAATAGAGACTAGATGGATTTGGGTCTTAAAGACTCAATACGTTTTATTCCATTTTTGACTCCAGACTGATTGGGTGTCTCTGACAGATATGACCCATCACGTCACAGATATTAGTTGTGCCATTGTTGAAAAAATATTGCTTTTGAGATTTGAAGCACTCAAGAGGGGGTGACTTTGACCATATGATTCTACAAATAGAGACTAGATGGATTTCTTTCAAGCCACCAGACCGCTGGGTCTTAAAGACTCAATACGTTTTATTCCATTTTTGACTCCAGACTGATTGGGTGTCTCTGACAGATATGACCCATATTATGACATTCTCACAGGGTTCATTTTATGTATATTATCATGACTTTATCTCTTGCATAATTTGGAATCTTTTTTGACATTAGTAATGCCATACTACAACATTTTAAGAGAGTACATACAGTATTTGATGTTTAGTTTAGTTCCTGCCTATTTACTTACTGATTTCTTCTGGTGTATGTACACCTTTTATGTGTAATGGTATAAACATGAGCCAATAAAATACTGAAAAAAAAAAACTAAAGTATGACTGATAAACTGTAAATATACAGTATTAAATCTTAGATACACTTCAATTACTGATTGTGATATTCCAGGAATTTATAGAATAAGTGATGTAGCTAATAGATCCACTTTAAGAAAAGTTTGTGGTCTTCTTTTATTTACTCCAGCAGACAAATAATTAATACAGGTATTACACATGGGTATTTTGCTTTTAGATAGATTCTCTATAAAAGGAAAGAAATTGTTGTATTTGAAAAAATAGTGTGCACATTACAAGAAATCAGGCACTTTGAACAATTGTATTTCAATTTTCATTGATTTTAGCTTGACAACAATGATTTTTGACTCCAGACTAATTGGGTGTCTCTGACAGATATGACCCACATTATGGCATGCTCACAGGGTTAATTTTATATAATATCATGACTTTATCTCTTGCATGATTTTGAATCTTTTTTGACATTACTAATGCCATATTACAATATTTTCAGTGAGTAAATACAGTATTTGATGTTTAGTTTGGTTTCTGCCTATTTACTTATGTATTTCTTCTGGTGTACACCCTTTGTGTCAGATGGTATATACATGAGCCAATAATATACATAGCCATAGCACTGTCACTTGACTGTTGCTTAAAGTATTTATAGATTTATCAATCCAGTCATATCCAGCTCTCAATGATTCTATTGGCCATCTCTCTGATGTGCTTAATCGCCTTTTTCATATAATTTTCTTGTCAATTTTTTCACAGGGTAGGTTAGAAGGACTTTCCTCAACTCAAGTTGGGACTAGAGATGTAAAATTTCTGGAAATTTTGAAGCTCGGAAAAAAACATTTTTTTTCAATTTTGGGGGGGGGGGGGGGAGGGGAGAAATTTTCGGAAAAATTGAAAAAAAATTTACATTAGCACTTTTTTGTCTTTTTAAGATTGAAAGTCATTCTGTTATGAGAACGTTGAGAAAAACTATGTGCATTGTCATCATTGTTGTCCTCTTCAATTCGATCCATGAAGGATTTTTTAATATGTACAGGACACTTGTTACATACAAGAATGTGTTTTGTCATCCTGGTAGCATTTGGAAATGCATATTTCATCTGACAATATTTGCAAATCACATTTTTTTTTTCAGAAGAACTTGTAATGGGAAAATTCCTCCATATGCTAGATGTTGGTCTCACCATTTTTCTGAGGGGAATAGGAAATAAAAACAAGAAAAAATTAATACTTTGCAAGAAGACACTAATCAATGGTTGTGTGGGGGTGGGGGAAGGACCAGATTACTGGTAATTAAATTATTATTTACAAAGATTTATTTTTTTATTTATTAAGATAAACTAATGTAGCTAAATGATTCATTTTTCTGGATTCAGAATCAGATAAGTGTAAACTCTTACCTTTTTTAATTAAGTATATACTTTCAGGTCCTTTTTGTTGCTCTGTATTTTCTTCCAATGCTTTTGAGGCCTAGTGAAGAGGACAGAACAAACCAAACACACCCACTAGCATGCAAAAGCAAAACTGAAACCTTTTTCTTGTTACAATTGCAGCACAGCACCTGCTAAAGAAAGAAATGCATACTGTTCTTGCATTGGAGGGTTCAGTTTGTTATCTAGGACTCTCTTGTCCTCACCCTGTCTTAAAATATTTTATTCATCATGTTAAAATAAAATATTCCAAAAATTTTTTTTCTTTTTTAAATTTTTCAAATTTTTGGGAAAAAAACAAAAGCCTTCAGGAAAAACCCCGGGAAAAAACGTTTTTTTTCCAGAATTTTTCTGGGTTTTTTCCAGGCCTTCACATCTCTAGTTGGGAATGGTGTGCAGTATGTGATAGCACATGCACATATTCAGTTTGTAGGGCAATTTAAGTAGAAGCCAATTAACCCAGCAACAAGACTTTGTAATGTGGGAGGAAAGCAGAGTACCAAACAAAACCCCACAAGAACACAGGGTGAACATGCAAACTCCACACACATAGAGGGTTATTTACTAAACTGCAAGTGCACTGAAAGTGCACTTGGAAGTAAAGTCGATGTAGATCCGAGGGGGACATGCAAGGAAAGTAAAAAAGCATTTTAGCTTGCACATGATTGGATGATAAAATCAGCAGAGCTTCCCATCGTTTCACATCTACCCCTTAGATTTAGAGCGACTGCACTTCCAAGTGCACTTGCACTGTAAAGTGGATTTGCCTTTCGTAAATAACCCCCATAGTGTTCCGGCTGCAAGACATAAGTTCTAGTCACAAATCCACTGTGCCACCTGCTTAGTTTTCATTTTATAGACTAAGAACATTTTTAAAAAGCACAGAAAATACCTGTTCCTCTTGCAAGAAATGCAGTGTCCTTGTCACTTCCTGTGACATGAACAGACAGCAGAAACACAGAAACAATATTATCTGTTTTTGTGAACTACTAATCCCATCAACCCCAACAAAGTCAACTATGTTTGAAGTCCAAAAGAACAAGTATAAAAGGTCACAGCACAAAAAATTTGCTTATCTTTAACTGCAATTGTGGAAAAAAAAACTGTCAAACTCCCCAAGAAAACAACACATTTGCAAATCAAAATGTTCTCATCCTCCCAGATAAAAATATACAGAATTGTATGAACTTTTATTGTGATTTGCTTACACAGTATTTAAAGTCCAACCTTGTTGACGACAATGGTTCCCTCCATGGATATAATAGAGGAGTGAGCGTAGCCATCTAGGGACAATAAGTTTGTTATTTGTAGGATTACCAAGTGGTAATAAAAGGGAAAATACTATAAAAAAGAAAACTAATGTATGACTGATAAACTGCAGTATACAGTATTAAATCTTTAGGTATAGATACACTTCAATTCTGATTTGGATAGTCCAAGAATTTATACAGTGAGTGATGTAGCTAATAGATGCACTTTAAGAAGAGCTTGTAGTGTTCTTTTATTTGCATAATCCAGCAGAAAAATAATGAATACAGGTATTACACATGGCTATTTTGCTTTGTGATAGATTCCCCGTAAAGGAAAGAAATGGTTGCATTTGAAGACCAGTGGGCGCATGACAAGCAACCAGCACTTTGAAAATTTTTATTCAGTTTTTCATTGATTTTTGCATGACAAAGCAACAATGATTAAAGATAAGTCAACTATGTGCAATACTGCCACATAAGTTATAATAGGGATATAGTTTATCATATACTTAAGGTGGTTGTAAAGGCAGAATGTTATTTTATCTTAATGCATTCTATGTGCAGCAGCCCCCCACAGCCCCCCTAATACTTACCTGATCCCCATCTAGATATAGCGATGTTGCAGGAGTGTCTCGGCTGCCCAGGACTCCCCTCCTCTTTGGCTGAGAAAACAGCGTGGCTCCATTGGCTCCCACTGCTGTTATTTAAAGTCAGTTGGCCAATGAAAAGAGAAAAGGGGGTGGGGTCTGGGCCACAGCCCCCTGAGTCTAAATGCACACAGGGAGCTGTGGCTCGGCTCGGGTGCCCCTATAGCAAGCTGCTTGCTGTGGCGGCACTCAACAGGAGGGAGGGGCCAGGAGCACTGAAGGGGGATCCGAGAAGAGGAGGATCCAGGCTGTTCTGTGAAAAACCACTACAAAGAGCAGGTAAGTATAACATGTTTGTTATTTTTAATAAAAAAAAACAAGACTTTACAATCACTTTAACTATGAATGTTTATAATGGGCAGGCAAAGCTTTATTTGAGTTTGATCAGAAGGTCATCATCAGGTTTATCACTTTAGATTTTAACGAGTGAAAGGCTAACACACTGGGGGGAGGATCAATATAAAAAAAACCTGTGCCACTTTTTCACCCTTTAAAATGTTCTGTGCCACTTTCACAAAAACCTTGCAACAGTGCTGGAAACAGTTCCAACACATACAACAAAGTCATATGGTTCCTATTTGTGTCACTTTTATAACGGCTGTGACAAAATCCAAATTAAGTACTTCCAGTTTAACCTCTTGCCTACCAGGCACGAACACCCCCTTCCTGCCCAAGCCATTTTTCAGCGCTGTCGCATTTTGAATGACAATTGCGCAGTCATGCAACGCTGTACCCAAATAAAATTGTTATTATTTTTTCCCCACAAATAGAGCTTTCTTTTGGTGGTATTTGTTCACCTCTGCGGTTTGTGCGAGGGACAAGTTTGAAAAAACACAATATTTTTTACTTTTTGCTATAATAAATATCCAATTATTTTTTTTTAAAACAAATTTTTTCCTCAGTTTAGGCTGATACGTATTCTTCTGCATATTTTTGGTAAAAAAATTTTTTTTTACTAGTAATGGCGGGGACTGTGACTGTGATATTGCTGCGGACAGTTCGGACACTTTTGACACATTTTTGGGGCCATTCACATTTATACAGTGATCCGTGCTATAAAAATGCATTGATTACTGTATAAATGTGACTGGCAGGGAATGGGTTAACACTAGGGGGTGATTGAGGGGGTTAATATGTTCCCTATGGGAGTGATTCTAACTGTGGGGGGAGGGGACTTACTGGGGGAGGTGACCGATCGGTGTCCCTATGTACAAGGGACACACCATCGGTCTCCTCTCCTCTGACAGCACGTGGATCAGTGTGTTACACACACAGATCCACGTCCTGCTCAGTTACTGGGCAATCGCGGGTGCCCGGCGGACATCGCGGTCGCCGGGCACGCGCATCGGGTCCCCAGTGATGCGGCGGGCGTGTGCCCCCTAGTGGCAGCAAAGGAAATCACATCATATGACGGCGGCCCAGAACAATAGGTTCTTCGTCCCACCGTCATATGACAGTGGGCAGGCGGGAAGTGGTTAAAGAGTAACTCCACTTTTGTGGGGAAAAAAAATTGCAAATAAAGAAAAAATAATATAGTGCATATAATTGCGACACTCATCATATTGTAATTGTTATGAAAAATCACCTTTCCTTTTCAATCTGCAGTCAATGTAATTTTCTGAGAATACATTGCAATATGGCTACCTGGAGTTTTCTGTACACAGAGTGTGTACTGTCCACTCCCCAGAAACATAATTTCCTGCTTGTGTGATTGGCTCACCAATTTTCCAGAAGTCTGCCTAAGATACAAGTCAGATTTCAGGCATCCCCTGCAACAAAAATTTTTTGAGAGATACATTCAATAGGAACATGTCTAAAGGAATGCAGGTCCAGTAGATTTCCTCATTAGTGCCCTGTAGCTCCACACCTGACAGTTTGAAACCACTCCCATTAAACCTACTCAGAACAGAGGCACAGACACAGGTACAGACACACACACAGGGATTTCTTCAGGTTAACAAAAGGTAGGAATCTGCAACAAAGTTTGTTATAATCCTTGCAATGTACATAGATCACCCAGAGGGGAAGGTTTTTTTTCTCAACAAAAGAGTTACGCTTTAAAGATAACAAAAACTGAGGTAATTAAGACCAACTTAAATTTAGCATACATTCAGGCCAAAGTTATGAAAGGGGAAGCTGTTGTAACTTTATGTAGCGGCCATAACCCTCGTTGGGGCGGCCTTAACCCAACCCAGAGAGTAGCCACTCGCAGCTGGGCGCTTCAAAGCTGAACAAATCTCTAGCCAGAGATTATGGCAGTCAGCACTTCAATCCGGAACTTACAAAGTCTCTGACCTGAAAGTTGCAATTAAAAGTGAACAGGAACCTTTCCTCAGTACCTGGAACGTTATCCGTCTCCTTGGCAGTATTCGGAAAACATGGATTCTCTAGTGTCCTTGACAACCCAGCAACCAGGCACTTCTCAGGATGCCAGCTTCGTGGCCCTCCTCCGAAGAGTCCTCCTCCGGTCGCTTACACGAGCTGCAGTGCCCCTCCAAGTTGAGAGCACACCCAGGTGCCTTGAATCCTCCCTCAGTTATAGCTCCTCGGACCAGCCGGTTCCGAGACTCGGGAACAGATGGATCCTTGCCCCAGACCAAGTGAGTCTATGGGGTCAGTCAAACGAACCGTGTTGCGGGGTGGCAGACACTCCCGTGATCGGGACCCCTCGCGGGGCTACCCCGGTCCAGATTCAGGAACAGGAAGCTCTGGCCTAACGAACCCCGAACACGTGACTCCAGCATCTTAAGTACCCTTCCCCAGACTCCTCAGCGGGGCCAGACGCACCCACTGATTGGCTCCGGGAAATTCCGGTACTCAAAACATCCAACCAGGCCTGGTTCTGGGCCTGTCATGTGCACCTAACTGTACACATGACCAGGCAGAACCCTAACACAGCCCAGTCAAACTGATGCCAAAGTTAAACCTGCACAATTAACTCTCAGAACCCCATTACTGTTCTGAGGAAAAACTAAATTTGTACATAGCGGACACCTTTGTCAAAAGTTTCACTGCTACATTTATTTTGTATTGTATTTTTTCCATTGGTTGCTAGGATGCAGGTCACCAGCATCCTTGCAACCGGTAAAACAAAGCACTCAGACAGTGAGCAGAGCTTGATGGTGAACTCTGAGAAACAAGTTCCCATCAGGTCCACTTGCTTTGTAATTGACAGCTGATTCCATAGCTGCTATTCAGTGGCTTTGGAACCCACTGACTGCCTTCCGCTGTCAATCAAAGGCAGGCAACCTGAACCTGATAGGAAATTAGTTTACCATCAGACTCTGTCATCTTTGATATTGACTGTGGAAGGCATTGGGCATATTCCATAACCACTATTGGACTGAATAATGGCTTTGAAATCTGCCCAAAGTAGTTATCTGTCAAACACAAGGCAGGGGGTTCTGAAAATGGAACTAGTCTCACAGAGTTCAGCATCAGGCTCCACCACCCCACAACAAAACTCGTTGGCTGCTGCACCTGTCAGTGCAATGGGTGCAGTGGTTGGGGTGGAAGATTACTAACTAATGTCAATCTGTCACAGGCACTGACATTTGAGGAGGTGTGAACAAATTCTAAAGAGTGTCTAAGCCATGCTTTATTTCAGGAACTGTACCTTCCCCACTAGCAGGGCAATTAACCTGGAGAAGATCACTGTGAATTTTAGCAATTCTTTATAATATACCACCAAAATAGTTATTTTCAACAATTGATGGATAGATAGATACATAGAAAGACCTGTAGTGGGAAAAAAAATATGTATAGCAGAAGAGAAGGCAAATATACCAAAGTACACACTTTGAATATTTGAATGTGAAAGTTATAAATCACATAGCAATACATTTCCACTGCAAGAAAATAAAATAATACATTTATATAATGTGTGTATATATATATATATATATATATATATATATATATATATATATATATATATATATATATATATATAATTTGATTTTGTACTTTATGGTATCTTGCTCAGTATAAAGCCAGTGATGAACTGTTAGAGTGCAATATAAAGCTGTCAAGAAAGAACGGAAACTTCCATGTCCTGCTGAGCTCTAATGTGCAAAACATAAGCCAAACTGAAAAGAAAAACACGAAAATCACTGATAACTTTTAGTAAAAGAAGGTGTACGATTTAATGCACTCTTGGGGCAATGTGTTGGTTTTACATGCCTCTTAACAGTATATTTACTGCTGTTCAATAAAATTCCGTAATACACCCCTTGGGCCTATTACTTAGCTAGTATACTTAGAGAAAACAACTTCCAGGGGGTCCTAATAGTTGAATGACATGTATTCCTACCCATGTAAAGCCACTTCAGTGTTGTCAAGGGCTCTTTGTAGCGCCTTGATGTAAAACACGGACAATGCTTAATACATTTTTGTGACACAAAATAGAGAGATATAATCTATCTCATAAGCAATGTAACCATAAACCTTTGTAGTGCCACATAACCCTTTTCTGTGTAATACAGTTCTGATTTACAATTCAAAATCATGAAAATCATGAAAAGTATGCTTTTCTTTATACTGTACTGATATTTACACATTATGTTAATACTCTATATACTGTAGAATACTAAATCTATAAGCAAGAATTGATTTATTGTTTAATTTCTGTAGCACAAATCAACATGTTCAATAGTTAATCAAATACAAACCTCACAGTCGATGGTAGTAGTAGAATGGCAAGGTAGAAGCATAGGCATCTGTCACAGTAACCAAAAATTAGGGCTTCATTCCTCTGGATCTGAGAGGTAAAATATACCACGTGACACTCCATCTGCATAGCATTGCATCACAAACACAAATAGCTATTTTGGTAACATGAAAATTAAAGCATCAGCCCCTGGGTATTTAGAGTAGACCTTTTAAATTAGCCCTTGGTACCACATTTAGACTACAGCACCAACAAGATTGAAAGGTCAGGCAGAAGGCCCTTAGAGGGATCTTTTAAAAAAAAAAACAGCCAGGCCTCAGAGCAAAGACAGAATGCCCTTGGAGAATGGCTGTTTTATTTAACTATATCTCTTTAAGCCCTCTCCCACTGTTAATGGAATTTGGCCATGCCCACTGTTCGCCTGCTCTCCTTGCTATGCACAAAAGTGCCCCAAGTCTTTTACAATCCTAGGTGCACCACTGGCGAGAAACAAAACAATTCACAGTCTTCCTCCCAATGCACTAAGCGCATCACATTTTTTTTTTTTTTTAATCAAGCAATGGAGCCCAACTTATGATCTTGCACAAAGACCCACAACTTCAGTTCTCTGTTTATTTTCAATTCTCATTTTTAATGAAATGTTAAGTCCCCGGAGCAGACATATTTGTACAAGGTCGGTATCTGGAGTCATAACATGAATGAAATCAGAATGAATAAACTTGCAAAAAGCTAATTCAAACTGTAAATCAGTGAAAGAAGAGTAACCACTGGTGCAGCAATGAGCCTGCCCAGCAGCAGAAAAAGATTTTTGAGGTAAGAGCATCCGAGGTCCGGGGTTTTGGCTATTGCACTCTCCTTGTCTGTCTGTCCACCTGCAGGCTGATTAATGTGATTAGTCTCTGGGTAGAAACCAAGCATGTTATAAAGCCAGCTCAGACCTCATTTGGGTGCTTGACATAGAAAGTTATATGTGTGTTGTTCCTTACAAGCTCCCTGTCTGTCTGCCTGCCCTGCTTTGCTAGTTTGGATTTCCCTGTGTATGACTTTAGACCGTATTATTGGACTAATCCTTGAACTCAGCCTGCCTTTTACCTGGACTGTCATAGAACCACGTTATCTGTCTGCTAACCGCAAGTATCTATTTGCTTTGCTCAGTTTGCATCTGTCCTGGCGTGGTGGCCAGGCACCATAGCATTGTGTATAAGTCCTGGGGGCAACTGAATACCGGTAGGCCTGCTTGCCTTATGGGAAAGGGGGCTGCTATAGGTGAAGCATACAGTAGCCAGCTATAGTGTCTGACCACCTGCGTTGGGGGTAGACATGACACCAGCATTCAGCCTGTGTGTACTGCAGCTGGTCACCCAAAAGCCAACCATTCGGTCAGCTTCTGTCGAAGGGGCATGACTGAGAAAGGTCTGCTGGCCGGCTCCCTGTACGCACTCTTGCCCATTGACAGGAGTGTTCTGATGGGGGGCCATCACCCTGTTAGAGAACAACCGAACAGCAGGGTATATTGCTGTACTTACATTGGATTGTTAGTACAGCGGCTCAAAACTGAGCTGTCAGGTATTTTCTTTGGACTTCGACCTGAGCTGTCAGTTTATTTTTGTTCAGCCCACTAGGCTTTAAGAGCTTAGGAGAAAAATGTGAAAGCAAAAGTACTCCAAGCTATCTGCACCCAGAGCTGCACACACACACAACATTCAAGAAGAAGGTTGAATGCTTCTCTTGCTGTCATAGACTTGAACTTTTACAGACAGGCAAAAGCAGGACCTCCATGTACACTGAAATACTTCATGATGATCTGCACTGTACTGTACTCTCACCAAGAGTCATTGGGAGTACAAAACAGCTCACTTCTGCCAAGCTACATTCCCTGTCTGCTCTGACAGCTAGAGTCTAGCTGTCAGAGCAGACAGGAGATACAGGGCCCTGTAGGTGCAAGACTCTGGACCAATACTGGTTTGGAGAGTGGGGTTTGGCAACCAATGGACCTTGGTACCTGATATATTTCTGCAAGGTCCATTTTAAATGTTTTTAAAGCAAAGTTCTGCAAATACAATCTACACAACCAACTACATGCGATGACAATATTGCAAACAGATGTTATCTTTAGTGACATCCACATTTCAATCCAGCTGCAGTTACAGTGGGGAAAATTTAAGTAAGGCCACCGATAATAAGTCAAGTCAAGATTTACATATACTCTTGACATTTCCAATGAGTCAAGGTTGCACCCCCTCCCACCCCCTGAGTCCCCATATTGGTATTTTATTATCGGTGGCCTTACTAACCACTTGCAGAAAGTTTAAAGGTTTGATTTAGAGTATGGAATCTTCAATGCAAAGTTGTTGTTTTTTTTTAAGAGAATTTCCATTATAATTTAGAAACACTGCAATTTAGTCTTTCCATTGAGACCCTGAAACCAATCCTTCTCATGTACATCATGGAAAGTGTTCATATAGTCTGTATGGGTTTACGTTTCCTCCAGCTGGTGGTAGTTTAAAAGTGCCATCTGAATAAGCTTGTCATTATTATTTAGTAATAAAATTATAACTTTCTGGCCACTATTAATACAAATGATAATGTTTTTTATTAAAAATGTTTTTGTTTTATTTTATTTAAATTATGTTATGTAAATTCTGTACCCTAGACATGTAGCTGTGGTGCTGAAATCCATACAATGTGCTAAATGTAAAAAGAAAACTAAATTTGGAAGTCATTCTAACATTGCAAAGGAGACAATAAAATACTCACAGACAGTTCGGCAGAGCAGCAAGGATTTGCACACTAATGACATGCTTGTTTTGATAGGTGTTTGCTTTATTCTGAAGTGGCAACATATAATTCATTCCGCTGTGAATGGGGAGGACTATTAGAGCAGTCAATGCATCCCACGTGTTCCCTGTAGCATTAGGAAGGCAGATAAGGCCTCAGCAGACACTGCTATGAAATTGAGACTGCTTTTCACTTGAATGTGATCCTGATTACCTCAGCAAGGCCACCTGCTGCTTTAGTGGCTGATTTCTTTTGTGTGTCTGTGCTAAGCAGTTTCCATTTGTAGTGCCTCAGGGGACTGCAACCTTAAGGCCAAACCCAGCTGACTCCAATCTGGTGGAGAACTGCCTGAACAATCAGTTTTACAGCCACTGGTCATTGCTCATATGCTGCCCTTTTCCCGTAAGCTGACTAGAACAATGGATATATTTATTCTTATACTTGGGACCTTTGTGAGTGATGATTGACAGTAAATTTGTTTCTGTCAATTTTGTTACACATCAAAATAAAATATTACATGTATAGGCTTATTGAACAAGCTAATATAGGGAATAAAGGACTAAGTTTAAAGTGCAGCATCCATAGCGATCAGAATCCATCTTGTACTGATTTGGCTTCAGCAAAGTCAGCTCTGAGTGGTTGTTATGTTTACTGTTATTCTGATTTTGATGGTAACCCAAGCTGAACTGTCCAAGTATTTGCTTGCAGCCTATATTTGACACATATTTAGTATATTTTTTAGGAGGGGGGCAACAATCCACCCGTCGCCACCACTTCCCCTCGGTCGGGTCACAGGCCAATCCCCCCCACGTTCAGTCACCAGCCCTGAACTTACACCATCTAGGTCGCGGGCAGTGCTTCCTCCTCCTGACGCCTTACGGCGGCTTCCCCTGCGTCTCCTCCCTCCTCTTCATTGGCGGCCAATAGGATTGCTTCTCCCCTTGGCCAATTGGGTGACGGGTCTCAGACCCGCTTCCTGATTGGCCGGGAGGAGAATCAGGATAACAATAGTGAATATTAATTTGCTATTGTCACACAACTGATTCCAACTGATCCCGATTCTCACCCTTTTTTGAAGCCTATTAGAGCTTCTGGCTCTAATCGAATGCTTAAAAGAAAAAAAAAACAATTGGAATCCTTGTGTCCGACGGCCCGCATGTAGATTAGGGGGCCGGACACATGGATTAGGGGAAAGCGCCCTGCATTATGGGCTACCACTGGTACTAATTAAGAACTAATCAGATTCAAATTTTAATAGTACCACTGAAAACTGACCATGCAGGGCAGAGGCTTGGCAGAGGCTGATTGAGGGTAACAATGGTAGTTTCTACTTACCCCATATTACTAAATGTGGGAGGATGTGGCCTGGTATGGTTCAGGAGGGGGGAGGCCGATCGCTCGTCCCATCCCTTTACTGGCCTTCCAGGCTGCATGCTCGGATAAGGGTCTGGTATAGATCTGGGGGGGGGGCTTGCCTTTTTTTTTTTATGGGGTTCTCCTAAAAATCCATACCAGATCTAAGGGTCTGGTATGGATTTTTGGGGGGGGGGGGACCCCACACAGTTTTTTATTTTTTTATTTTGGCATGACAGCTGATGACTCATCCATGGTTAAGGACATGGCGGCCGTGCTGCTCCATAACCCCTTCTTGCCGACGTCATACAAATCTGTGACCCCACTGTGCTGGTCTTTTTGTTGTGGGGCCGCATATATGTGGGAGCCACATGGCGCGCTCCCAGCACAGAAACTGGGGAACTCACAGCAAGCACCGGGCCCCATACTAACGATCCTGATTCCCAGTCACCTGATCGCTGTCATAGCCTCTGATTGGCTATCACAGTGATAAGACATTGTGAAGCCAGCCCCTGTATCTTCTTTTTCTGTGAATGGAGAAGGGAGATACATTGTATCTCTCTCTGTCCTTGCACAGAAAAGAAGTGTGTGTAAAAAAATACATTTAATAATAATAAAAAAATAAAAAAAAAACTAGATTAAGGTTTGATCTAGGTCAGTGCCAGAGTTAGGGTTTAGGTTAAGGTCAGGGTCAAAGGTCAAGGCCAGGGTCAAAGATCAGCGTCTTTTTTTTGGAGGAGGGGATGGAATTTTTTTTTTAAAATTAGTATTAGTGTCAGTTATGCCGCGTACACACGAAGGGACAATCCCGCGGGATTATCCTCTGGACTCAAGTCCAGCGGACAATCCCCTCGTGTGTGGGGCGCCGGCGGACTTTTTGGCGCGTAAGTCCGGCGGACCAAAGTTTTAAGTTTGGTTTTAAAATTATCCGCTGGACTTGGCAGTCCAGCAGACAATCCCGCCGTTAGTAGGCTAGTCCGCGGGACTTTTGAAAATGAACGGACTTGCCGCTCATCGGCAAGTCCGTTCATTTAGCACATGACTTCAAGTTACGTAGCTAGCGTAGGCAGTAAATGCCGCCGCGCTAGCTCCGTAAGCTGGCATGGATTTAAAGGGACTCCCCACGCCGAAAAACGGCGTGGGGGTTCCCCCCAAATCCATGTCAGACCCTTATCCGAGCACGCAGCCTGGCAGGCCAGGAAAGGGGTGGGGACGAACGAGTGCCCCCCCTCCTGAGCCGTACCAGGCCGCGTGCCCTCAACATGGGGGGTGCCCTGGGGAAAGGGGGGCCGATCCGCCTTCGGGGGTCCTCCGGGACTGTGACATCACAGGGGGGCGGGGTCACCATGTGACATGAGCATGTGACCCTGTCCCCTTGTCCCTATATAAGTCCCAGCACAGCGTGGCTCTGGCATTCCGGGCAGAGACAGCGACGGGTCAACATCGGAAGAAGAAGAAGAACAAGAACAAGAACAAGAAGAAGAAGGCGCCGGCGGCGCGGAAGACGACAACCGCCGCAAGAACAGAAGAGACCCCGGAAGACCCACGAAGGCGGATCGAGACCCTCAGACGACGGCGGCGACAATGAAGAAGGTAGCCGGACATCTCCGCTCGGTAAAAGAGCTTGGTAAATGGCGGAGGAGTCCGGCGAGAAGACCCCCAAGACGGAAGAAGACCCCCGGAGCAGTGCAATAAAATATTTTTTCAAAAGTGTGTGTGTTTTTGTACTTTACATTTTACACCTTAGGTGAATGGGTAGGGGTACATCGTACCCCATACTCATTCACATAGGGTGGGGGGCCGGGATCTGGGGGCCCCCTTATTAAAGGGGGCTCCCAGATTCCGATAAGCCCCCGCCCGCAGAACCCGACAACCAACGGCCAGGGTTGTCGGGAAGAGGCCCTTGTCCTCATCAACATGGGGACAAGGTGCTTTGGGGTGGGGGGGCCGCACGGCCCCCCTTTCCCCAGGGCACCCCCCATGTTGAGGGCACGCGGCCTGGTACGGCTCAGGAGGGGGGGGGGCGCTCGTTCGTCCCCACCCCTTTCCTGGCCTGCCAGGCTGCGTGCTCGGATAAGGGTCTGACATGGATTGGGGGGGAACCCCCACGCCGTTTTTCGGCGTGGGGAGTCCCTTTAAATCCATGCCAGCTTACGGAGCTAGCGCGCCGGCATTTACTGCCTACGCTAGCTACGTAACCCGAAGTTACGTTCTAAATGAATGGACTGCTCCGTGTGTGGGCAAGTCCGTTCATTTTCAAAAGTCCCGCGGACTTTGGCCAGCGGATAGTCCGCCGGAGAAGTCTGCGCGTGTGTGGGCAAGTCCGCACGTGTGTGGGCAAGTCCACACGCTCGGAAAGTCCGGCGAAGCCAGCTGGAAAGTCCGGCGGATTGTCCGCTGGACTAAGTCCGCCGGCAATAGTCCGCACGTGTGTACGCGGCATTAGCGTTAGTGTCAGTGTGTTTTAGGTAGGATTAACAAAAAAAAGCATAATGCGCATTATTGTTTTCGGGCTGTACTATGGGTACATGCAACACCTAACATACACATATGTGGTATCACTGCGAACATCAGGAGCAGGGAATTTATTTTGGCTTGTTCTTTGGTGGTAGGCTATGGTAGTACCAAGAAATATACAGCTAAATTTAAAAAAAATATATATATTTTTTTTTTACTATTTTGGGCCAGTTTTCCTTTGCTAATAAAAAAAAGCAGGAGAAATACATTACCCTTTACCACCAAATGAAAGCCCAATCTGTCCTAGAAAAAACAAGGTATAATTCACCTGGATGCACAAAGTAGTTGATGATATGTACGGTTTTACTAACACATATCAAAGTTACAAAATTGGGCTTAGGTGCGTTGTTTTACCCTTAGGTGCGAAAGGAGCTAACAACCACCAATCATTGTGTTCTGTGTCTTGATTGGGCCGAACCGGTGCTCAGCCCGAACTGTTCACCCATCTCTACTCCTGTTTTCAGTACACAACCCTGCTCCACATAGTCTAGGTGATCTACTCTACTCCTGCTTTAGTGTGCACACACTTCCAAATGAATGATCTATGCAAGAATAATGTATGGTGCAAAGCAATCGATCAGCAGAGGAAGACACTATGTAGTTAGTAAAAGCGGTGCTCACTGATATGGCCTGCATTTGAGAAGCATGAAAATACAGAGGTGGGTGGAGGCAATTTCCTGGAGGGGGAGGGCAGGTGCAGGGTGTGTATTAATGAGATCAGCTACTGAAGTACTTCCTTCTAATGGTTTCCATGTCCTAAGGATGAATTCTGGGAAGTAATGCAAGAGTTTTCTATAGGTGACTAAGGTAAGGTTTGCTAGAATATAGAGGAAGCATTTTCTTTTCTACAACAGAGGTACATTAATGGTATATTGGTACATAGGGAAGCTGAAATTTAAAAAAGGGAACTTAGCTTAGGCAAATAAGCTTTTCACTTAGCAAGGGAATTTTTCCTTAGCTTAGTGAGAGTGAAGAAAATTCACTTTGCAAAGAGTACACAATGACTTGCAAGAAAATTTAAATCAAACTTTTTTTCTTGCTTGCACATTTCCTTGCAAAATGAAAAGCTTACTGCATATGTCTTTAGTAAATCAGTGCCATTGCATTACAAAGATTATAACTCTCTCTGTAAAATGGAGCAAAACAACATAAAAAGTGATCTAATTTTATCAAAATGAAAGCAATAGTCATAATTCCAAAAGTGCCATACATTCCATGCCCAAAACGAGAGCTTGACACTTCTAATTGCTGCAGCATAGTAATATTGCAAACAGAACATAACTAGCAAATACATCAGGCAGAAAAATAATTAAATACATCTTAAAGGGGTAGGAAACCAAAAGTTGAATTCACAAAACAGATTTGATCAAATAACTAATGTAATCCTACAATATTTTAATAAATCCCACAGCTGTTGAAAACGCTTATTAATAAACTTGTTAACAGGCCATTTAATCATTTCCTTCCCCATCTTGTCATCCCTTTAACTGAATGTTTACACTGGGGGACAGGAAGGGTTGCCTGATCACGTGACCACTGTGATTGGCTGCCAGCTCCTGATCATTATTAAAGACTGGGAGCTGTCTGTGCTGGGAGTGTACAGTGAGAGTATTCTCAGAACAGAAACCTTTGTCCTCCATTGAAGCATATGTGTGGCGTATGTGAGTTAAAAGCCACGTTCACCATTTCAGGCCGAATTTAACTTTTCTTAATAAATACAGCCTTTTCTTATGTCTTTTCTGCTCAAGCCATCCCGGTGTACTTATCTCTCACTTACAGTGCCTTGAAAAAGTATTCATGCCCCTTGAAATTTTCTACATTTTGTCCTATTACAACCAAAAAATTAATTTTATTTGGATTTTAACCACTTCAATACAGGGCACTTAAACACCTTCCTGCCCAGACCAATTTTCAGTTTTCAGCGCTGTTGCACTTTGAATGACAATTGCGCGGTCATACAACACTGTACCCAAACTAAATTTTTATCATTTTGTTCCCACAAATAGAGCTTTCTTTTGGTGGTATTTTATCACCTCTGGGATTTTTATTTTCTGCTAAACAAGTAAAAAAATACCAATAATTTTGTAAAAAAAAATAGGTATTTCTCCTTTCGTCTTCCAGGACAGCCTCTGAGACATAGGGCTCCTCCCTCCGGAACAGGAAACATGCATACACCATATCTTTAAAAGGTGGTCCTCCAGGCCTCCCTCTTCAGTTATTGTGTTTCCTGCCGGATGGGAGGGAGCACGTTAGAGGAACTGTCTCAGGGCTGTCCTGTGAAGAGCACCTGGCATTGGCCTCCTCCTGCCTAGGCATCCCTCTGTCCTGCTGGGGAAGAGCAGGATGCTTGTCCCCCCGCTGATGTTAGTTCAGGGGAGCTGGACCCCTGGTGATTCTCCCCTTCTTTTCCCCCACAGCGCGGTACCTGTGTAGTGCAGTCGGCGGGTGAGAGACACTCGGCCGACTGTGCTGGTACATGCCAAGTCGCTGGGAATCTTCGCAGCAGATGCGAGGGGGTGGGGCTTGTGCGTTCCAGCGGGTGGAAGTGACAAGACTTTCGGCAGAACCGCGCCATCAGGGGGCGCGGAGAGACGCAGTTCCGGTCTCTAGAGGCGCAGTGTTGGAGGACACAGGCACCCGGAGTGGTGTGAAAAGCCAGCTAGGCTGTGCAAGGCACCAGGAATATGGAGACGGTGGTTCTGGCAACGGTGGGCTCCGGTACCTCCCAGGTAAGATGGTGAGGGTGGGTCATACTTACTCTGGGGGGTTTAGGGTTTGAGAGACCCAGATTCTCCCTCCCTGGGTAGGGAACCCTTGGTGATGGGATAGGCACTTCCTAGGCTGACCCAGCACAGTGGTGGTTGTGGGTCAGGGAGTACTTTTGTAATAGAAATTTGTCCTTTGTCTTCTGTTTGGTCTTTTATGTTAAAGCCCAGGACAGGACACAGATCCCTAGGAAGAAGTGTGCCATGTGTGTGGGACTAAGTTAGGCCCCGGTTGGGAGAAGCCTTTATGCCCTGATTGTGTCAGTAGCCTCTTTAAAGACGACTCGGTGGCAGCTTGTCATAAGATCTTGATGTCCATTAAGGGTGAGCTTACATCCACCTTTCAGTCATTCAAAGGAATGATGGATAGGATGGGCCCCCGTTTAAGCATGCAGAGAGCAGCAAATCTCCCTTCCCTATCTGAGCCCAGTCAGGTGGGCGAGGGGGAGAGGGAAAGGGGGTCTAGATCACAAGCCTCCTCTCATCGGCATCAGATTTAGAGGTAGATTCTTCCAGAGGGTCAAGATACAGGTTATCTCTGGAGGATGTGGGGGATCTACTCAGAGCTATCTACGACACCTTAGAAATTTGTGAGGAGCAGGTCCAACTGTCGAAGCACGACCTGATGTATCAGGGGTCGGGTTCTCAGAAAGCCAGGGTCTTTCCCGTACATAATTCCCTAATTGAGTTGATTCTGCGGGAATGGGAACAGCCAGAGAGGAGGCCCTTCTTCTCTGGTAGCCTCAAGAGGAGGTTCCGTTTGAGGCGGATGCTGCGCATCCATGGAATAAGGTGCCTAAATTGGACGCACCGTTGGCTAAAGTCTCTAAAAAGACAGACTTGGCCTTTGATGATTTAGGATCGCTCAGGGATCCCATGGATAGGAGAGGTTATGTGTTGCTGAAGAGGGCTTGGGATGCCTCTTCAATTGGGTTGAAGCCCACCCTAGCAGCGACATGCGTTGCCAGGAACTTGGAGTGCTGGTTATCGCAGTTACAGTCCCATATTTCAGCGGGTACTTCCAGACAACAGCTTCTGAAGTCCTTTCCCCTCCTATTAAAAGCAGTGGGTTTTCTAGCAGATGCCTCTGCGGAATTAGTGAAGCTGGCCGTTAGGTCAGCCGCATTGGTAAATGCAGCGAGACGGGCGGTGTGGCTTAAAACTTGGAAGGGCGACTCTGCTTCCAAATTAAAGCTGTGTGGATTACCCTTTTCGGGTGACCACTTGTTTGGGCCAGGCCTTCAAGAAGCATTGGAGCACACCCAGGATAGAAAAAAGGCGTTTCCTGAGAGAAAGAAAAAGTCAGAGGGCAAACGTTTTTTTCGAGGCTCCAGACAACAGGGCCAGCAGGAGAAAGACAGCCATCAAAACAAACATTGGACGGGTCATAAAGGCCGTGGAAGAGGAGGAATCTCAGTGGCCCAGAGCCCGGGAGAAAGCGAGAGCCCTGGGCTTGTTATTAGGGGGATCTGGTAGATCAGAGAGTCCTGATACCGGTACCCAAGAGGGAGGAGGGTCAGGGGGTTTACTCCCATGTATTTTTTGTGAGAAAACCTTCTGGGAAATTCAGACAGATCCTGAATCTCCCGTCCCTGAATCAGTTTGTAAAGCACAAACGATTCAGGATGGAATCCATTTTTACGGTAACCAGTCTCCTCTTTCCAGGATGTTACATGGCCACAGTGGACCTCAGGGATGCCTATCTACATATCCCTATACATACAAATTCCTCAGGCTAGCGGTAAGGATAGGCGCAGAAGTTCAGCATTTCCAGTTCCAGGTGCTTCCTTTCGATCTATCGTCCTCACCAAGAATTTTCACAAAAGTCCTAGCAGAGGCCTTAGCCCCATTAAGAGTCAGGGCCATTACAGTGATCCCTTACCTGGATGATCTCCTGTTTGTGGCCCCCTCCGCTCAGCAACTAGAGAGAGAGTTGCAGGAGGCCCAGAGTTTTCTCCTATCTCTCGGGTGGCTAATCAACCGGGAAAAGTCCCAGCTTACCCCTGCACAAGAGGTTCTGTATTTGGGGTACAGGATATCTTCAGTGGAGATGAGGGTTTTTCTCCCGAGGGAGAAAATTGTGAAAGTGGATCAGGCAGCGGCCCAGCTTCAATCCAATCAGCTATTCCCGATCAGAGAAGTGATGAGGGTTCTGGGTCTGATGATGTCTTGTTTTCTGGCAGGGCCTTGGGCAAGACTACATCAGTGACCCCTGCAAAATCTCATGCTGAGTTGCTGGGACGGCAGAGGGCAAACCCTAGATCAACCTATCCAGATACCGGCCAAAGTCAAAAGGACTTTATGGTGGTGACGGACTCATCGCAACCTGGAGGTTGGTCTGTCCTGGGCCCGTCCGGCTGCCATAGTGATGATGACCGATGCCAGTACCTGGGGGTGGGGTGCTCATCAGGAGCAGTCCTTAGCTCAGGGAACCTGGTCAGCAATGGAGGCTCGTCAATCCTCAAATCAGAGAGAATTGCTGGCTATTCTGAGAGCCATGGAGGTCTTTCAATCCCAGATAAGGGGGTTACACCTACAGGTCCGAACAGACAATGTGGCAGCTGTCGCATATGTAAACAAGCAGGGGGGCACAAGGAGTCCTGCCCTGCAGACTATAGCCAGCAAGATTCTGTGCTGGGCAGAGGTGAATCTGGCCTCATTGTCAGCCATGCATCTGAAAGGCGCTCAGAATTCACTGGCGGATTTTCTCAGCCGTCAGCGGGTATGTCAGGACGAGTGGTCCCTCAACATAGAAGTGTTCGGGCAGATTGTAGGACTTTGGGGACAACCAGAGGTGGATCTTTTTGCCTCAGAGGCCATCAAAAAGGTGGCACAATTCTTTTCTGTCTTTGTTCTTGCCTTTGCCAACCCCTGGCAGTTCAACCTGTGTTATGCCTTTTCTCCAGTTCGCCTGATAGCTGAGGTTCTTCAAAAATGTCTAGCCGAATCGATGGATCTCATACTGGTGACGCCATTCTGGCCAAAGGGACCCTGGTTTGCCATCCTAAAAAGACTGGCCATCTGTCCTCCTCTACCCCTTCCGGTCAGAGAGGATCTCATTTCCCAGGGGCCGATTCTACACCCGCGGGTAGAGAACCTCAAGCTATCAGCTTGGTATCTGAGGAGCAGCTATTGAGAGCCCAGGATTTTTCAGATAGAGAGATATAAACTCTTCTGGAGTGCCGTAAGCCAGTAACCAGGGAAATCTATGCCAAAGTATGGAAGAGATTTAATTCCTGGTTAGTAGAGCAAGGTCAGAGTCATCCTGGGAATCCCGCGGTCCTGGATTTTCTCCAGGCAGGTGCGGAACTGGGCCTTTCTGTCAGTACCCTAAAGGTGCAGATGGCAGCCTTGAGTATTTTCTTGCAAACCTCTCTTCAGCAGAATCAGTTTGTTAGGAATTTTTTTCAAGGCCCTGGCAAGATCCAGACCAGTGAAAGTCATATCCTGCCCCACTTGGGACCTTTCGGTGGTCCTCAAGGCGCTCACCGGTAGTCCCTTTGAGCCTCTGGAGGAAGCCATGTTAAAGTGGGTAGTACTCAAAACAGTGTTTTTGATAGCAATCACCTCAGCCAGAAGGGTGAGTGATTTACAGGCTCTTTCTATTAACGAGACATTTTTGTTGATAAGGGGGGATAGGATCGTTCTGAAGACAGATCCCAGTTTTCTCCCCAAGGTAGTTTCATAGGACACAGGATATTGTCCTGCCAACTTTCCGATCCACCTCGGGTGTAGGTGGAGAGGAATATTTAAGTTTATTAGATGTGAGGAGGAGCCTTTTAGTTTATTTAGAGATTACTAAAGGATTTGGGATCTCGGATTCTCTTTTTGTTAATTTTTCAGGGGTCTGCAAGGGTTGCAGGGCCTCAAAATCATCCATAGCTAGATGGATAAGAATGGCAATTATAGAAGCTTATAAGTTGGAAGGTAAGCAAGCCCCATTAGTTAGGGCACATTCCACTAGGGCAGTCTCGGTTTCATGGGCAGAGAGGGCCAGAGCATCTCCGGAGGTTATCTGCAAAGCGGCAACATGGTCCAGCTATTCGACAGTCGCCAAGCATTACCGTCTGGATTTATTGTCTGAAAGTGAGCAGACATTTGGACGTAAGGTCCTCCAGCCAGTGGTCCCGCCCTGACAAAGTAAGTTTCTTGCTTATCATCTCAGAGGCTGTCCTGGAAGACGAAAGGAGAAAACCGGAGTTAGACTTACACCGATGAAGTGGCATGGATTTAAGGGCAGCTGAAAAGCGCTGATTCCATCTGTCAGACCTCATCCGAGACGCAGCCTGGCATGGCAGGACAGGGGGGGCACGAAGGTGCCACAAATCGTACCAGCCGTGCCTCGAACGATTGGCGGGGCACTGGGGAAAGGTGGCAGTAGGCCCGCACCAAAGCATGCATGGTATGGAGTGACCTGGATGGGCACTGATCGCAACCCTGGCCGTGATACGGCACAGGATCGGGCAAGGAGGCATCAGATTGGCACTTAATGGCACGGGGCCCCCATGACGACCGACCCATGAATGAAGAGTCGTACGCGATCGCTACCCACCGGGGTCAGCCAAAATGAAAGTACAAAACCAGATATTTGAAAAATATTGCCTCGTCATCTGCTTAGGGGGTCCTCCGTCTTGGGGGTTAATGGACTCCCCACAATGGTAACAGTCTTGAGGGAGAAATGATAATCTTCTTCGTGTCAGCCTCTTGGTCCGATCCGCCTAATTGGTGTCCATGTCCTTCGAGAGTCCTTGTTTTAGACGAGCTCGCTGTTGCAACTTAGCGCACTTCTATCTGCTTTCTTGACCCTCTGAGTTTGATGTTGAGCGCTAGTAATCCGAAAGCTTCCGAGCGAGGACTTACATGGGACATCAGGGACAAGGTATGCTCATTTCACATGGTGAGTTGGTTTATACAAGTTCCGAGATCTTGGACATGCATCCAGGCAGGCGATCACCATGTGAATGGAAAGTGATGTCCCCATGCCCTATAAAGCCAGCCACGCACAGATTCGCAAGACACTAGCGTCAACATCAGAGAAAAAACAAAGAAGGCCAGGAATGGACGCCAGGAGAACTCGAGACCGGACATGACAGAGAGACCCCCGGAAGACCCGAGGGATCGGACCCCAGATGGTGCACTGCAACAAATGCCAGAAGTGTGGAAGAAAAGCTGTGAAAAGCATAAACCCATGCTAGGCAGGGCTGATAACAACTTAATGGTGCTCAGGGTCCATCATTGTAAACTAAGAATGCGATCTAGTGATGCCGCTATAAATACAGAGAGTGGACAACACTACAGCTTTACTCTCAAGTGGAACCGCCAATGCTTGGCATGCCTATGCAATCAAAGAAGTCCAGACTTTTAGCAGGCGTGTTGGTTTTACCAGCTTTGGTGTGCTGCAGCTGTCTTACCTCGAGCACTTGCTTTTCCGGTGCTAATAATAAACAAGACAAGACGTTGAACCTTAAAGAATGCATGGCAGCCGGTTAATAGTGCAGTTTGCCAATGTGGAAGCCTATGTTCTTGGATAGACCCCAATCACTCAGGCCCCATCACACCTAGCACAGGAGCAACATTTTGCATCATTTTCAATATTTTTTCAAATAGGGTAGCCATTGATCAATTGCTCTTACACTAGGAAGATAGGTACTGACCCCAACTCATTCATAGTTGGGT
Source organism: Lithobates sylvaticus (assembly GCA_028564925.1). Classification (NCBI taxonomy): domain Eukaryota; kingdom Metazoa; phylum Chordata; class Amphibia; order Anura; family Ranidae; genus Lithobates; species Lithobates sylvaticus. The sequence goes on from CM053027.1 coordinate 407,657,064, forward strand.
GGTTGGGTTGCCTATTAAAGGCTCCAGTTTCCGTTTGATGCCCCTCTTTTTCAGTGCCACAAAATGTGAGTGGTTTGTGTTGGAGTGGCCCTGTTAACATTAAATGGGGACAAGCTTTGGATAGTCATGGGAGGGCTACCCCCCTTTACCCAGGTACCCCCATTGAGTGCAATTGCTGTTGGTCTTCGATGGCTGGGCACTGATGACATTTCCGGCCAAGTGCTGCTATGTTTTAGGTTCTGACACTGATTTGGGGGAAAACCCAAGCGTTACTAATTACGAAGTCGGCACCGATTTAAAATTCAGTTAGCTGCGTGCATTTATGTATTCTGAACTGTACCTGATTAAAAAAAATCAGTCTAAATTGACGATGAATATTTCAGTCTAGTCCTTCGATTAAAATCGGACTTGCCTATACGGCGGAACCCGCTGATGTCAGCATAATTTTGAAACAAACTTTATAACTTTGCGCAAAATGTCCGGTTTAACGGCCCAAAAGTCCGCTGCAAACCAATATAGAGGGGATTACCCTACAGTTAGTTGAAAAGTAATTCCCCGTTCTATCCTTTTTGTTATGCCGTTACCGTAAATTTCAGATTCTAGGAATTGTAATCAAAGTACCCCCAGTTAATACAAAATGACAGTGTTGATGATGTTACTTAATTAGGTTAATGAAGCTTCAAGCCCCCTGGCTTAGTAAAGAAGAGTAGGCCTGGACTAGCCCTTTCAAAACCTGAATGTTGCTTGTTTCCATTTGGGGGGGACTTGCCCTATGTCTCGAGGCTGTCCTGCTGCATAGCCAAGTGCACTGACTGAGTGCATAACTGAGACCGGACTGCCTTAGGATTTTTGGGAGCTCGATAGGTTGCATCAATATGGAAGTCGCAGTGCTGACTCAAGCATCCATGACTCGCTACCACATTGTGATGTTGGTATGATTTCGGGACGACAACAAAAAGGGCATGAATTTGTTGCCACATTGCACAAGATGGGTTTGATTGGAAGGGTTGGGGACGAAGCATGTTTTTGGGGCAATGTGAGCATGAGCCTGTGATTGTTTGACCTGGAGGGCTTATGGCCTGGAACTGGGCCACGGATGCCACATTGGGCATAATAGACTACAATTGGAAAATAGGAGCAGCTGCACTGATCTGAGACAGACCTGCAAGTCCTACGATGTGTGTCCCGGGTGTTTAGGACCATCTGGTAGTCGTCAGGATATTGAAACCTTTGCCGTCATTCTGTTATGCGGGCGGAAGTTAATGGGAAGACCACACAAAGTAACTCATTTTTGATAAAGATGCTCACATGTTTCATTTGAGTTCAACCCTTACTTGAAAACCCTTCCTAGTGAACAATGTACAAAGTCTGATTTCTAATACTGTCTGATTTTTGATTGTCATATGTCGTTATTGTTCTGTTGCATGCCTCAGAGTTTGTTAGTGAACTCTATGATAATTTCTGATTTAGCAAGGAACACACTGAGTCAGTAAAGTGTAAGTTTAAGCCAGGTGTGGATTTAAAAAAAATCATTGCAAAAAATTCCAGAGCATGTTAATCCATCATCAAAGAGTATCAACTGGACTAAAGACTACTTTTTATAATGGCCAGTTGACAGGCAATTGATAGTCCCTATAATTGGAGATAAATGATCATAGCTCAGAGTGGGTCTATTCACTACCAGCATTATTTTGTGAATCATAAATCTGTGATATGAAAGTTTAGTGTATAATGAAAAGCATTGTTGAAATAAGATAAAATCATGCTATGTAAAACTTTCACACCTGTACTTTCAATCAACTTCTGTATCCAGCAGGGGCCTTCATACCATAGTTTTGGTAAATCTAAGAATGGAACATCAGATTGTATAGTTATGGCGAGCTTTACAAATCTAGGACAGGATGTGACAAGACATTAGCTCACCTCGTTTACACTCTGCATACGGGATTAGTCCCTACTTTGGACGATTGTTGTGAGGCAGCGCTACTGCACATAATGCCCAAAGTAATCCGACTTTTTTGCGGTCGCAACATTTTTTTGGCTCATTTTTCCCACAACACAGATAGGGCAGCCCATTGATCACAATGGGCTGCATTACACAAGGCAAAATAGCTCACTGAACATTTTGGTGTGTTGCATGTGATTCACTGCATGGTTTGCTTTGTTTGTTGCTATTTTTTTCATGTGACAAAATGTGAGTTTGGTTCTGTGTTTGGGTTGTCGTTAACAATTAATGAAACCAAATGCGCAACTAGTTCATTTTAGGTGTACATATTGTACCATAAATTATACAATTGAATTGTACAATTGCTGTATGATCTTCTTATTGCCTGGTACACATGATGAGATTATCGAACAAATGATCTTATGTTTTTGTTGCATGCTAATCTCCATATCGAAAAAACAAAGAGGTTACTAAAGTTACGAAAATTCTTGCACGACAGAATAAAAATTCAGATTGTATTGTATTGTATTTGTATTGTATTTTCGGATGAAGACTGTACTGATTAAACAAAAATAATACCATCTGGTATCGTACGAGAAATATTTTCATGTTTGTCCCTTCGGATAATATCAGATGAACTGTGGTGATCAGCTCTCAAACCATCGCATTATTGTATGCTCGTTTCGAAAGTGGTATTTTTCATCCGATTGTCTGATCGTGTGTAACGGCTTTTAGATTTAGCAAACCAATATATTAGGACTCGGAGTACACACCTACAGTTGTGTGAAAAAGTATTTGCCCCCTTTCTGATTTTTTTTTTTTTTCATATTTGTTACACTTAAATGATTCAGATCATCAAACAAATTGTATTATTACACAAAGATAACCCCAGTAAATACAAAATGCAGTTTTTAAATGATGGTTTCATTAATTAAGGCAAAGAAGCTGTCCAAACCCCGCCTGGCTTTATGTAAAAAAGTAGGCTTTGACTAGGCCACTCCAAAACCTAAATGTTGCTTTGTTTGAACCATTTGGAGGTGGACTTGCTGTTGTGTTTCGGATCATTGTCCTGCTGCATAACCCAAGTGCACTTGAGCTTGAGGTCACAAACTGATGACCGGACATTCTCCTTTAGGATTTTCTGGTGGAGCTCAGAATTCATGGTTCCATCAATTATGGTAAGTCGTCCAGTTCCTGAAGCTCCAAAGCAGCCCCAGACCATCAAGCTACCACCACCATGTGTGACTGTTGGTATGATTTTCGGGACGCACAACTTCCAAAAAGTTAAATTTTTGTCTCACCAGTCCACAGAATGTTTGCCTAGAAGTCTTGGGGATAATCAAGATGTTTTTTGGTAAATGTGAGATGAGCCTTTGTGTTTTTGGTCAGCAGTGGCTTTGGCCTTGGAACTCTCCCATGGATGCCATTTTTTCTCAGTCTCTTTCTTATTGTTAAATCATGAACACTGATCTTACCTGAGGCAAGTGAGGCCTGCAGTTCTTTAGATGTTGTTCCGGGTTCTTTTAGGACCTCCTGGGTAAGTCGTCATCATGCTCTTGGAGTAATTTTTGTAGATCGGACACTCCTGGGAAGGTTCACCACTGTTCCAAGTTAACTCCATTTGTGTATAATGGCTCTCCCCATGGTTCACTGGAGTTCCAAAGCCTTGGAAATGGCTTTGAAACCCTTCCTAGACCGATACATGTACAAATTTTTTGTTTCTAATCTGTTCTTGAATTTTTTTAGATTGTGCCATGATGTGTGGCTTTTTGTGGTCTGTTAGCATGCTTCACTTTGTCAGACAGCTTCTATTTATGTGATTTCTTGATTTAACAGGTCTGGCAGTAATGAGGCCTAGGTGTGGCAAATGAAATTTAACTCAGCTTGCCAAAAAATTGTGGTTAATCACAGTTCATTCATGGTTCAGCATGGGAGGGGAGAATTACTTTTTCATATAGGGCCAGGCAGGTTTGAACAGCTTTTTTCCCTTAATTAATGAAATAATAATTAAAAAAACTGCGTCTATTACACTACTCTGGTTATCTTTGTGTAATATTAAAATCTGATTGATGATCTGAATAATTTAAGTGTGATAAATATGCAAAAAAATAAAATAAAATTAACAAGGGGTAAATACTTTTCACACAACTGTATCTATTCAATCACTCTGTATCCAATCAGGCAGGCCCTTGCACTACATAGTTTATGGTAGATCTAAAGGAGATTGAACAGTCAGATTGTATAGTGTATGGTGAGCTTTACAGACTTCCAGGGACAGACTTCTCCTGTTTTTAACCACTTCCGGACTGCTGCACACCGATGTATGTCCCTACTTTGGGGACGAATATCGTTGTTATGGCAGCAGCTAGCTGCCATAATGCCATAACCCTGGTATCCGCGTGCTTGGCCGGCGGTCCGGCACAAGATAAAAGTGGTCTCTGCGGCGGATTTGCCGCGAGATAACTTTTATCTATGGTGGGAGAGGGCCCCCCTCCCGCCACGATCCGGTGCCCTCCGACGCTAACCGGAGCCGTCAGCGGAGGCAATCACATCTGTCCCCTGGGCTGACATGGAGATGAGTGAGGGCAAGATGGCCTCCACCCGTCTCCATGACACTGCAGGACGGAAGCCCCAATGACAAAATATATATATATATATATTTTTCTATTGCATTTTAGTGTAAATATGAGATCTGAGGTCTTTTTGACCCCAGATTTCATATTTAAGAGGTCCTGTCATGCTTTTTTTCTATTACAAGGGATGTTTACATTCCTTGCAATAGGAATAAAAGTGACACATTTTTTTTAAAACAGTGTAAAAATAAAAAGTAAAAGGTAAAATAAATAAGAAAAAAAAATAAAAAATGTTAAACGCACCCTGTCCTGCCGAGCTCGCGTGCAGAAGCAAACGCATTCGTGAGTAGTGCCCACATATGAAAACACTGCTCAAACCACACATGTGAGGTATCACCGCAATCGGTAGAGCGAGAGCAATAATTCTAGCCCTAGACCTCCTCTGTAACGTAAGACATGCAACCGGTAGAATTTTTTAAATGTCGCCTATGGAGATTTTTAAGGGTAAAAGTTTGTCGCCATTCCACGAGCGGGCGCAATTTTGAAGCGTGACATGTTGGATATCAATTTACTTGGCATAACATTTTCTTTCACAATATAAAAAAAATTGGGCTAACTTTACTGTTGTCTTATTTTTTTATTCAAAAAAGTGTATTTAAAAAAAAAAAGTACGCAAGTATTGAAAGTACAACGACTGCAATTTGATTCTCTAGGATGTTAGAAAAAAAATTATAATGTTTGGGGGTTCTAAGTAATTTTTTAGCAAAAAATTATGTTTTTAACTTGTAAACAACAAATCTAAAAAAGAGGCCCGGTCTTAAAGTGGTTAATATTTTAGCTCTGCTCCTCACAGGCTGCTATCGCTCAGTCCTGCACACTCTGTGAATGATCTATGCATGAAGAAGGTAACATACAAAAGGAGGAAGACCCTGGCAGTGTATTTAGTGAGAACAGAGCTGACACTGCCTGCACTGGAAAAGCAGTAACTGCAGAGGGGGGGGGGGGGGGTTGAGAGCAATCTCCTGGAGGAGGAGGGCAGGGGCAGGGTGTGTGTTAATGAGGTCAGCCTGTGAAGTACTTCCTTCTAACGGTTTTCCTGTCCCAAATACTACATTTTAGGATGGGTAATGAAGGAGATTTATACAGGAGACTGGAAGCTGAGGTAAGGCCTGTCCTAAAAGACAGCTAAAGCTTTTTCTTCTCTTCGACATAAGTACATTAATGGTACACAGTGGAGCTGGAATTTAGTAAAAAAAGAAAACCACAATCTTGAGCAGGATTTTTGAGGCACAAATTGTTATACTAGGCCAAAGCTTAACTTTATTGCATCACAATAATTAAAATACAGAAACATTTAGTATATTAAAATTGTAGTCTGATCCTCCAATACATATTTGTAACTTCCAAGACAATTTATGTACCTTATGTATTAAAATCCAATGTTCTTATATATAGATGCAGCTCAACACATTTCCTGTGACATATCCACTTCTTCAGAAGCTACAGTATAAATATGAGAACAGATTACTAAATCTAAACAAAACACAACATTTTGAATTAAAAACAATAGTATGGTGACATCAATGTTACAAAATATGTAACTGCAATATTGTTCCACCTGAGAGCACCTAATGTGTATCCAGGAAAAGACAGAATTCTTTGCAGACCTAAATGAAAGGAGAGAAGAGGAAAGTCCGGTCGCATAAATGCCTTTCAGGGATGGTAGAACATGCAGAAGCAAGGAAACAACACAATATGACTTATATAACCATATAAGGTAGTAGAAAGGTGGTTTCATATCATATCTGAAATACAAACAAAAATAGCTGTTGCTACCAAAAAGTCATTAACAACCACCAGCCCCCACATCCATAACAACCCGCTGACAGCTGAATGTAAAAAAAGAATTGCTGGAAATGAAAACTGTAAAAAAATGGCATGGGGTCCCCCCCAATCCATACCATGCCCTTCGGGTCTGAAATGGATTTTGAGGGGAACCCCCACGCCAAAATGTAAAAAAAATGGCGCGGAATCCCCCAAAATCCAAACCAGACCCTTATCCGAGCATGCAGCCTGGCAGGTCAGCAATAGGGGGGAACTAGTGAGCGCCCCCTCGAACCATACCAGGCCACATGCCCTCAACATGTTGAGGGCATGTGGCCTGGTATGACTCGGGGTTGACAGCTCGTCTCCCCCTTTCCTGACCTGCCAGGCTGCATGCTCAACTTGTCCACATCTTTGCATCAGCCACCATAGTTTCACTCCAGCATGCACCTCCAACCCAGGCGGATTTCTCCTATAAATCCCTCCCACAATTGCCACCAAAACTTGCCCCCTGGGAAGGCTGAAGCATGCCAGACCCCACACATGCACAGGCCAAGAGACAGATGCTCTGATATGACATCAGGGCGCACCCAACGCCAAGCGTCAACCTGGCGGCCTGGGCCTGAGCTGCCAGAGTTTGCACTCGTATGGCCCCAAATGGAAGCTGCCCATGTGCACAAGACCACCAAAAAAAAAAAGAGGCAAGCTTAGCTTTTAAAGTTCACTCTCTTTGCCACTGCACATATGTGTTATTTGGGCTACAAGAGGTTAACATATTGCTCATAGACCTGTTTCCTATGTGTCAGGGGCTGACTTCGAAACAGCTTTGTGAAATATTGTAGGTAATAGAAAAGCAAGCAGACCTGAGATCATAAAAAAAGTAAGTGCATTTATCTAATTTCTACTAACTGTTCACACATGTCTGTAACATTTAATCATGCCATTTATCATTTTTTGACCTTGACACAGAAAAGTGAGTCTATGACTATGAATTGGCAGACTAACTGTAATTACAGTCTTTTGGAGTGTTCCCAGTTGTGCAAACAGGACACATAGGTGAGTTTGGATCAGATAAAGACTATTATAAATGGTCATTCATTCGTTACTTACCTCTGTGCATGTGAAAGTAGATCCGGACTGAGAAGGGGTGTCCCTCTTTGCTACTTATTTGCAACAGCATTACTATTGGTTCTTCTGCAACTAGGATGGAGAGGAACCAATAGAAATTGAGTAGGAGAGACCATCATAGTAAGCAATACATTAGTAAGCAAAGGGCTGACTTTAAATCTACAGTATGTTGGAACATGTTGGATTGTATCTAAGACCATCATATTGCTCCCCACCTGTAATTAATGCTAGTTTGTTAGCCTCACAAAACTTAATTCAGAGTGGCGGTTTTATTAAAGGCAAATAGACTGTTCCCTTTGCAAGGGAAGTTGCACCTTGCAAAGGGAATTATCCTCAGAGTTTAGTGACTGAGGTAAAGCTCTGTTAACTCTTATCAGGCATTTAGAGGTGAATAAACATTTTTTTTTCCAATTATTTATTTTTTATTTCTTTATGAATTTTAAGCAATTTTTTTTTGGTGGAAACACCACTTTAATTTAAGACTTTAGTCAGTGTACAGAACATCATTGTAACATTTCAAATTGTGCAAACAAATGTTTTTTGCACAATTTGAAATGTTACAATGATGTTCTGTATACTGACTAAAGTCTTAAATTAAATTATATTTTTTTTGATACATTTCCCTAGAATCTAAATTCCCCTGAAGAAGACTAGAATGTGTTGACATGCATTGGGGTATTCATGTGGATAATAATGTTATTAATGTTGTAAATTCAATTTTCAAACCATGTTCTCCTGGGGGCCCTTTTGCCATGAGTGATGTTATATGTTGCTGTTTGTTAACCTAAACCAGAGTCTGTATATATTTTTAATAAAGCTATTGCACATTTGAATCTACTTCTCAATGCTGATCTACTCTATATTTGTATATTAATATTAAAATGTTTTGCTGCTAAAAACAAACCCTGGGGAATCTTTCCATTTTTTTTAACTCTTTTTGGGTGGTGCAGCCCTGGGTACTCTCACATATGTGTTTCTCTATTTGCTCACATTTAGGAGTTGTGACAGATTGAAGGGGTGTTCTCTGGAATTTCATTTATGTCATATGCGCAGATTACAACAGTCAGTGAGTCAAAAAAGAGGGATTTGAACCACTTGACCTCCGGAAGGTTTACCCCCTTCACGATCAGGCCATTTTATGCGATACGGCACTGCGTTACTTTGACTGACAATTGTGTGGTCATGCAACACTGTACCCAAATACAATGTATGTCCTTTTTTTCCCCACAAATAGAGCTTTCTTTTTTGTGATATTTGATGATCACCTCTGCATTTTTTTTTATGCTATAAACAAAAAAAACAATAGTTTAGTCTTTACTGCTATAAAACATATCCAATAAAAAAATGTAATATAATTTCATCATAAATGTAGGCCAATATGTATTCTGATACATATTTTTGGTAAAAAAAATCCCAACAAGCGTATGGGATATTTTTATTTATTTATTTACTTATTTATTTATTTTTACTAGTAATGGCAGTGATTTGAAACTTATAGTTGGGACTGCGATATTCCGGCAGACATTCTGACACTTTTTGGGGACCAGTGACACTAATACAGTGATCAGTGCTAAAAATATGCACTGTCACTATACTAATGACCCTGGCTGGGAAGAGGTTAAACATCAGGGGCAATCAAAGGGTTAACTGTTTGCCTAGCCAGTGTTTTACTAAGCTTTGGGAGGTGCTTTTACTAGGGGAAGACATGGATTCTAGTCCCTGCTTTCCAGAGACACAGGATCCATGCCTTCCCTCCTGTCCGAACAGAGATCTGCCTTGTTTACATAGGCAGACTGCCGTTCTGCCTCTATGCTAGATGATCAGCGGGTACTCGCTGCTGGGCTCCCGCTGTGTGTGAACACAGCAGGAGCGAGCCGATGGCAGTGCGCACCCCCTTCCCTGGCAGAGATAGATCACATATATATATATACAGTGGTGTGAAAAAGTGTTTGCCCCCTTCCTCATTTCCTGTTCCTTTGCATGTTTGTCACACTTAAGTGTTTAAGAACATTAAACCAATTTAAACAATAGTCAAGGACAACACAAGTAAACACAAAATGCAATTTGTAAATGAAGGTGTTTATTATTAAAGGTGAAAAAAAATCCAAACCATCATGGCCCTGTGTGAAAAAGTGATTGCCCCCCTTGTTAAAACATACTATAACTGTGGTTGTCCACACCTGAGTTCAATTTCTCTAGCCACACCCAGGCCTGATTATTGCCACACCTGTTCACAATCAAGGCATCACTTAAATAGGAGCTGCTTGACACAGTAAGGTCCACCAGAAGATCCTTAAAAGCTACACATCATGCCGAGACCCAAAGAAATTCAGGAACAATTGAGAAAGAAAGTAATTGAGATCTATCAGTCTGGAAAGGGTTATAAAGCCATTTCCAAAGCTTTGGGAATCCAGCGAACCACAGTGAGAGCCATTATCCACAAATGGCGAAGACATGGAACAGTGGTGAACCTTCCCAGGAGTGGCCGGCCGCCCAAAATTACCCCAAGAGTGCAGCGACGACTCATCCAAGAGGTCACAAAAGACCCCACAACAACGTCCAAGGAACTGCAGGCCTCACTTGCCTCAGTTAAGGTCAGCGTTCATGCCTCCACCATCAGGAAAAGACTGGGCAAAAATGGCCTGCATGGCAGAGTTCCAAGGAGAAAACCACTGCTGAGCAAAAAGAACATCAAAGCTCGTCTCAATTTCTCCACAACACATCTTGATGATCCCCAAGACTTTTGGGACAACATTCTGTGGACCGATGAGACAAAAGTGGAACTCTTTGGAAGGTGTGTGTCCAAGTATATCTGGCGTAGAAGGAACACTGCATTTCAGAAAAAGAACATTATACCAACAGTAAAATATGGTGGTGGTAGTGTGATGGTCTGGGGCTGTTTTGCTGCTTCAGGACCTGGAAGACTTGCCGTGATAAAAGGAACTATGAATTCTGCTGTCTACCAAGAGATCCTGAAGGAGAATGTCCGACCATCTGTTCGTGTACTCAAGCTGAAACGAACTTGGGTTCTGCAGCAGGACAATGATCCTAAACACACCAGCAAGTCCACCACCGAATGGCTGAAGAAAAACAAAATGAAGACTTTGGAGTGGCCTAGCCAAAGTCCTGACCTGAATCCTATTGAGATGTTGTGGTATGACCTTAAAAAGGCCGTTCATGCTCGAAAACCCTCTAATGTAACTGAATTAGGACAATTCTGCAAAGATGAGTGGGCCAAAATTCCTCCAGGACGCTGTAAAAGCCTCATTGCACGTTATCGCAAATGCTTGGTTGCAGTTGTTGCTGCTAAGGATGGCCCAACCAGTTATTAGTTTTAGGGGGAAATCACTTTTTCACACAGGGCCATGATGGTTTGGATTTTTTTTCACCTTTAATAATAAACACCTTCATTTACAAATTGCATTTTGTGTTTACTTGTGTTGTCCTTGACTATTGTTTAAATTGGTTTGATGTTCCGAAACACTTAAGTGTGACAAACATGCAAAGGAACAGGAAATGAGGAAGGGGGCAAACACTTTTTCACACCACTGTATATACACGTGACCTGGTGCAGAGGTGCCGCACTGTAGCAGTAAAATTGCTATAGGGCGGACCCTAAGCGGTTAAAGGTGCAAATAACAGGAATGAAAAAATATATGGGTTCAGTCAGTGCAAAACCAAAGAACAATCCTAACGTAAGCAGCTGAACACTCAAGGTCAATATATAGCAATCCTTGAATGAGTACATAAAAGAAAAAGCAGTACAGCGCTAAAAACTAAAAAATCATAACACTAAAAATACATTAGAATAATATCTGGCAGATGAGAGCCATATAAATAGTTCCAGTTCATATAATGACACTGAGGTAAGAATATTCTCCTCAGTAGTGATTAGGGATGAGCCGAACACCCCCGGGTTCGGTTCGAACCAGAACCTTCGAACGGACCGAAAGTTCGCGCGAATTTTCGAACCCTATACGTTATAATGGACGCGAACGTTCGAAATCAAAAGTGCTAATTACAACGGCCAATATGCATGTTAATGTCATAAAACAGGTTTGGGGACCCGGGTCCTGCCCCAGGGGACATATATCAATGCAAAAAGAACTTTTAAAAACTAACGTTTTTTCGGGAGCAGTCATTTTAATGATGCATAAAGTGAAAAAAAAAAAGTGACATTTTCCTTTAAATATGGTACCTGGGGGTGTCCAAAGTATGCCTGTGAAGTGGCATGTGTTTCCCGTGTTTAGAACTGTCCTTGCACAAAATGACATTTGTAAAGGAAAAAAAGAAGCCATTTAAAACCACTTGCGGCTTTAGGTTTGATCTTAAGTAGAATCTGAACAGGTACATTATGAAGTGTAGCTCCATCCCAAAAAAATCTATTTTTAAGCTTTTTGGAGAACATAGGGAGGGGTTATCACCCCTGTAACATTTGCTGTCTTTGCACATCTGTTCAGAACATGTGACCTCACTTTCCGTCCCAATGATAAATGTTTTTGGAAAAGTGGGGTTTTAATTGAAACAAGGATTGGTGATAAAGTATCAGTAGAGAGGAGATACCTTTTTCCCAAATTAAATCTAACAGGATAGAATTTCCCTTCCTAGGGGTAGATTTCCTCTCACTTCCTGTTTTCTCTTTCCATTTGCAAGTAGGAGTCGTTTGTAAGTTGGATGTTTGAAAGTAGGGGCCTGGCGTATATACTCTGCAGAAATTTGCCCTATTAGATGTTGGTGTAGCCACAAGACTGGTGGGCACAGGAATGGGCCCTGCTGTGAGTTAATAGATCAAGATTTGTAATTGCATGCACCTGTTGAACAGGGCAGAAAAATTGGGGGTGGTGGTGGTGGTGGTGGTGGTGGACGGTTTTGCCACAAGACTGTAAGCTCTCACAGTTACTCTTGGTGGGCGCAGGAATGGGCCCTGCTGTGAGTTATTAGATCAAGATTTGTAATTGCAAGCACCTGATGAACAGGGCAGAAAAATTGGGCCTTTGGCGGTGGTGGTGGACGGTGTTGCCACAAGACTGTAGGCCCTCATAGTTACTCTTGGTGGGCGCAGGAATGGGCCCTGCTGTGAGTTATTAGATCAAGATTTGTAATTGCAAGCACCTGATGAACAGGGCAGAAAAATTGGGCCTTTGGCGGTGGTGGTGGACGGTGTTGCCACAAGACTGCAGGCCCTCATAGTTACTCTTGGTGGGCGCAGGAATGGGCCCTGCTGTGAACTATTAGATCAAGATTTGTAATTACCCGCCCCTGTTAAACAGGGGCTGAAAAATTGTGCCTTAGGCACTGGTGCTGGTGCCACAACACTGCAACCCCTCACAGAGACTGTACTTGGAGCACAGCAGTCACACGTGTTGCGAAGCATTTTTTTAAAAAATTGTAAGTACACGCCCCTGTTAAACAGGGGCTGAAAAATTGTGCCTTAGGCACTGGTGCTGGTGCCACAACACTGCAACACGGCCCTCACAGAGACTGTACTTGGAGCACAGCAGTCACACGTGTTGCGAAGCATTTTTTTAAAAAATTGTAAGTACACGCCCCTGTTAAACAGGGGCTGAAAAATTGTGCCTTAGGCACTGGTGCTGGTGCCACAACACTGCAACACGGCCCTCACAGAGACTGTACTTGGAGCACAGCAGTCACACGTGTTGCGAAGCATTTTTTTTAAAAAATTGTAAGTACACGCCCCTGTTAAACAGGGGCTGAAAAATTGTGCCTTAGGCACTGGTGCTGTGGCATGGATCATTGAGGAGGAGGAAGAGGATAGTCAGTGAACATAAGAGGACATCAGCATCAGCATCAGCATAGGCAGTCTTGAAGGGATGTGACATTAAAAATTATTCGGTTATATCCGCCTCAGGTGCCTGGTAGCTGGTGGTGATCCAAGACTGATTCATTTTGATGAATGTCAGTCGATCAACCGAGGCGGTGGACAGGCGCACCCTATGATCAGTCACAAATCCTCCAGCAGCACTGAATGTGCGTTCGGAAAGAACGCTGGAGGCAGGACAGGCCAGTAGCTCAATTGCATACTGTGCAAGCTCTGGCCAGTGATCCATCCTCAGGACCCAGTAAGCCAGAGGATTTTCGGTGGGAAAGGTGTCCAAGTCTGACCTTGCCCCAAGGTATTCCTGCACCATGTATATCAGACGCTGGCGATGGTTGCTGGAACCGATCATACCTTGGGGCTGCGGACTAAAAAATTGTCTGAACGCATCGGTCAGACGTCCACCTTCCCCACCGCTCCTTCTGCCACTGACCGAAGCCTCAGCAACTCGTCGCCCAGGACCAGGAGTTTGTAGCCTCCCAGTTTCTGGGAACGCGTTGCACAGACCTTTCTGCAAGGCCTCCCTGAGATGTCTCATCCTCTGCTCCCTCTGCGACGGCAAGATAAGGTCCGCAACCTTACCCTTGTACCGCGGATCAAGGAGAGTGGCCAGCCAGTAATGGTCCCTCTCCTTGATCCGAAGAACACGAGGATCCTTCCGCAGGCTTTGCAGGATCAGGGAGGCCATGCAGCGTAGGTTAGCTGAGGCATTCGGTCCGGAGTCTTCTGGGTCACTGAGGATGACATGATCGCCAGCCACCTCCTCCCAGCCACGTACAAGTCCACTGGCTTGTTGGGACTGTACATCATCCCTAAAAGACTGCTGCTGCTGATGCTGAGTGCCAGGCTCCACCTCCATGCTCACACAATCCTCCTCCTCCTCCTCCTCCTCCTCCTCCTCCTCATCCTCTTCCTGTGTGATGGGTGGGACAGAAGGAACACTGTCCGGATAAAGGGGGCCTTGAGAGGCAAGGAAGTCCTCCTCTTCCTGCCTCTGTTCTGCCTCAAGTGCCCTGTCCATTATCCCACGCAGCGTATGCTCCAACAGGTGGACAAGAGGGACAGTGTCACTGATGCATGCACTGTCACTGCTCACCATCCTCGTGGCCTCCTCAAATGGTGAGAGGACAGTGCATGCATCCCTGATCATGCTCCACTGACGTGGGGAAAAAAACCCAAGCTCCCCTGACCCTGTCCTGGTGCCGTAGTCGCAAAGGTACTCATTGATGGCCCTCTGCTGCGTGTGCAGTCGCTGCAGCATGGCCAACGTTGAGTTCCACCTGGTGGGCATGTCAGATATTAGGCGGTTCTTGGGCAGGTTCAGCTCCTTTTGCAGCTCAGTCAGCCGAGCACTGGCATTATAAGATCGGCGGAAATGCACACAGACTTTCCTGGCCTGCCTCAGGACATCCTGTAAGCCTGGGAACCTGCCCAAGAACCGCTGCACCACCAGGTTGAGGACGTGAGCCATGCAGGGCACATGGGTGAGCTGCCCCTGTCGCAGGGCGGAGAGGAGGTTGGTGCCATTGTCAGAAACGACCATTCCTGGCTTAAGCTGACGTGGCGTCAACCACCTCTCGGCCTGCCCCTGCAGAGCTGCCAGAACCTCTGGCCCAGTGTGGCTCCTGTCCCCCAAACACACCAGCGCAAGCACGGCATGGCATCTTTTTGCCTGCGTACTTGCGTAGCCCCTTGTACGCCTACGGAGCACCGCTGGTTCCAAGGACAGAGCACTGGAGGAAGAAGAAGAGGAGGGGGTGGAGGAGAGAGGTGTGTCACAACCAGTAGCAGTAGTCGCGTTTTGGAGGCGTGGTGGCGGAACAACCTCCAACACTACTGCACCTTGTCCTGCATCCCTCCCAGCTGCCAATAGAGTGACCCAATGGGCCGTGAAAGAAAGGTACCGTCCCTGTCCATGCCTGCTGGACCATGAGTCAGGGGTAATATGCACCTTACCGCTGACCGCCCTGTCCAGCGAGGCATGGACATTGCCCTCCACATGCCGGTAGAGAGACGGAATCGCCTTCCGCGAGAAAAAGTGGCGTTTGGGAACCTGCCACTGAGGAACCGCACATTGAACAAACTCACGGAAGGGGGCCGAGTCTACCAACTGAAAAGGCAGCAGTTGAAGTGCTAGCAATTTAGCAAGGCTAGCATTCAACCGCTGGGCATGTGGATGGCTGGGAGTGTACTTCTTTCTACGGTCCAGCAGCTGGGGCAGGGAAATTTGCCTGCTGCATTCGGACGTCGGTGTACTGCAAGTACTTGGTTGTGACACACCGAATTCTACACCTTCAGTCCTCTCAGAGCAGCTTTCAGAGAGGACTGAAGGTGTAGTGGGGATGGAGATCCCAGCTGAGGAGGAGCAAGGAGAGGTCCGCTTAGTTCTTTGGTGTGGGTCTTTTATGTGTGCCTGCCAACGAGCTGCATGGCAGGTCGCCATATGTCTGGTCATGCTTGTCGTGCCCAAATAGCAGTGGTGCGATCTGCTGCACTCGTCTCAAAAAAGGCCCACACCAAAGAACTTTTCTGATAACGTGCAGAGGCAGCGCCCTGCACAGGCGGAGCTCTGCGGTGTTGTACAGTTGCTGTGCTGGCCTCTACCTGGCCTCCAGGGGGCATCCTGCCTCGTTGGACATGTGACGCCGCATCCTCCTCCTCCTCGTCCTCCTCCTCATCCTCTCTCCCTTGAGGCACCCACGTGGAGTCAGTGACCTCATCATCCCCTCCCTCTTCACCACTAGAGCAAACCTGGCAGTAAGCTGCAGCTGGTGGAACTGTACTGCCAGATTCCTCAAGCTGGGTATCGTCATCCGAGCCTTCGAATCGTTGGGCATCCTCCTGGAGCATGTACCCAACACTGTGCTCAAAGAGTTCGGGGGACTCCTCAGGAGGACATGGTGGGTCTAGGGAAGGGGTGGCTGATGATGCTCTGTCAGTACCCTGAGCCTGGGTGAGAGAGGATGAGGAGGATGAGGAGGGCTTGGTCATCCATTCTACCAAGCCTTCAGCATGATGCGGCTCCACATGTCCAGCTGCCGAAAACAAAGACGCGCGTGTCCCATGGCCACGTGCTGATGACGATGCACGACCACGTCCACGTCCACGGCCACGTCCACTAGAAACAGAGACTGTCTGCCCTGTGTTCTTGGCTCTGCACGCTCTGCCTCCCCTTGGCGGTCTTCCAGCCATTGTAGTCGGTAGTCCTGTGGGTGCTGCTGAGAAGAAAATATAGGAGCTCTGTGTGATGCCACTAACACACTAGAAGTCCTATAGGTGCTTCTGCAAAGAAAATATAGGAGCTCTGTGTGATGCCACTAACACACTAGAAGTCCTGTGGGTGCTGCTGAGAAGAAAATATAGGAGCTCTGTGTGATGCCACTAACACACTAGAAGTCCTATGGGTGCTTCTGCAAAGAAAATAGAGGAGCTCTGTGTGATGCCACTAACACACTAGAAGTCCTGTGGGTGCTTCTGCAAAGAAAATAGAGGAGCTCTGTGTGATGCCACTAACACACTAGAAGTCCTATAGGTGCTTCTGCAAAGAAAATATAGGAGCTCTGTGTGATGCCACTAACACACTAGAAGTCCTGTGGGTGCTGCTGAGAAGAATATATAGGAGCTCTGTGTGATGCCACTAACACACTAGAAGTCCTATGGGTGCTTCTGCAAAGAAAATAGAGGAGCTCTGTGTGATGCCACTAACACACTAGAAGTCCTGTGGGTGCTTCTGCAAAGAAAATAGAGGAGCTCTGTGTGATGCCACTAACACACTAGAAGTCCTGTGGGTGCTTCTGCAAAGAAAATAGAGGAGCTCTGTGTGATGCCACTAACACACTAGAAGTCCTATGGGTGCTTCTGCAAAGAAAATAGAGGAGCTCTGTGTGATGCCACTAACACACTAGAAGTCCTGTGGGTGCTTCTGCAAAGAAAATAGAGGAGCTCTGTGTGATGCCACTAACACACTAGAAGTCCTGTGGGTGCTTCTGCAAAGAAAATAGAGGAGCTCTGTGTGATGCCACTAACACACTAGAAGTCCTGTGGGTGCTTCTGCAAAGAAAATAGAGGAGCTCTGTGTGATGCCACTAACACACTAGAAGTCCTGTGGGTGCTTCTGCAAAGAAAATAGAGGAGCTCTGTGTGATGCCACTAACACACTAGAAGTCCTGTGGGTGCTGCTGAGAAGAATATATAGGAGCTCTGTGTGATGCCACTAACACACTAGAAGTCCTGTGGGTGCTTATGCAAAGAAAATAGAGGAGCTCTGTGTGATGGGACTAACACACTTCAAGTCCTATAGGTGCTTCTGGGAAGAAAATATAGCTCTGTGTGTGTGATGGGACTAACACACTTCAAGTCCTATAGGTGCTTCTGGGAAGAAAATATTGCTCTGTGTGTGTAATGGGACTAACACACTTCAAGTCCTATAGGTGCTTCTGGGAAGAAAATATAGCTCTGTGTGTGTAATGGGACTAACACACTTCAAGTCCTATAGGTGCTTCTGGGAAGAAAATATAGCTCTGTGTGTGTAATGGGACTAACACACTTCAAGTCCTATAGGTGCTTCTGGGAAGAAAATATAGCTCTGTGTGTGTAATGGGACTAACACACTTCAAGTCCTATAGGTGCTTCTGGGAACAAAATATAGCTCTGTGTGTGTAATGGGACTAACACACTTCAAGTCCTATAGGTGCCTCTGGGAACAAAATATAGGAGCTCTGCCTGCCTGCCACGAACACACTACAAGTCCTATAGGTGCTTCTGGTAACAAAATATAGGAGCTCTGCCTGCCTGCCACTAACACACTACAAGTCCTATAGGTGCTTCTGGGAAGAAAATATAGCTCTGTGTGTGTAATGGGACTAACACACTTCAAGTCCTATAAGTGCTTCTGGGAACAAAATATAGGAGCTCTGCCTGCCTGCCACGAACACACTACAAGTCCTATAGGTGCTTCTGGGAAGAAAATATAGCTCTGTGTGTGTAATGGGACTAACACACTTCAAGTCCTATAGGTGCTTCTGGGAACAAAGTATAGCTCTTTGTGTGTAATGGGACTAACACACTTCAAGTCCTATAGGTGCTTCTGGGAAGAAAATATAGCTCTGTGTGTGTGATGGGACTAACACACTTCAAGTCCTATAGGTGCTTCTGGGAACAAAATATAGCTCTGTGTGTGTAATGGGACTAACACACTTCAAGTCCTATAGGTGCTTCTGGGAACAAAATATAGCTCTGTGTGTGTGATGGGACTAACACACTTCAAGTCCTATAGGTGCTTCTGGGAAGAAAATATAGCTCTGTGTGTGTAATGGGACTAACACACTTCAAGTCCTATAGGTGCTTCTGGGAAGAAAATATAGCTCTGTGTGTGTAATGGGACTAACACACTTCAAGTCCTATAGGTGCTTCTGGGAACAAAGTATAGCTCTTTGTGTGTAATGGGACTAACACACTTCAAGTCCTATAGGTGCTTCTGGGAAGAAAATATAGCTCTGTGTGTGTGATGGGACTAACACACTTCAAGTCCTATAGGTGCTTCTGGGAACAAAATATAGCTCTGTGTGTGTAATGGGACTAACACACTTCAAGTCCTATAGGTGCTTCTGGGAACAAAATATAGCTCTGTGTGTGTGATGGGACTAACACACTTCAAGTCCTATAGGTGCTTCTGGGAAGAAAATATAGCTCTGTGTGTGTAATGGGACTAACACACTTCAAGTCCTATAGGTGCTTCTGGGAAGAAAATATAGCTCTGTGTGTGTAATGGGACTAACACACTTCAAGTCCTATAGGTGCTTCTGGGAACAAAGTATAGCTCTTTGTGTGTAATGGGACTAACACACTTCAAGTCCTATAGGTGCTTCTGGGAAGAAAATATAGCTCTGTGTGTGTAATGGGACTAACACACTTCAAGTCCTATAGGTGCTTCTGGGAAGAAAATATAGCTCTGTGTGTGTAATGGGACTAACACACTTCAAGTCCTATAGGTGCTTCTGGGAAGAAAATATAGCTCTGTGTGTGTAATGGGACTAACACACTTCAAGTCCTATAGGTGCTTCTGGGAAGAAAATATTGCTCTGTGTGTGTAATGGGACTAACACACTTCAAGTCCTATAGGTGCTTCTGGGAAGAAAATATTGCTCTGTGTGTGTAATGGGACTAACACACTTCAAGTCCTATAGGTGCTTCTGGAAGAAAATATAGCTCTGTGTGTGTAATGGGACTAACACACTTCAAGTCCTATAGGTGCTTCTGGGAAGAAAATATAGCTCTGTGTGTGTAATGGGACTAACACACTTCAAGTCCTATAGGTGCTTCTGGGAAGAAAATATAGCTCTGTGTGTGTAATGGGACTAACACACTTCAAGTCCTATAGGTGCTTCTGGGAAGAAAATATAGCTCTGTGTGTGTAATGGGACTAACACACTTCAAGTCCTATAGGTGCTTCTGGGAAGAAAATATAGCTCTGTGTGTGTAATGGGACTAACACACTTCAAGTCCTATAGGTGCTTCTGGGAAGAAAATATAGCTCTGTGTGTGTAATGGGACTAACACACTTCAAGTCCTATAGGTGCTTCTGGGAAGAAAATATAGCTCTGTGTGTGTAATGGGACTAACACACTTCAAGTCCTATAGGTGCTTCTGGGAACAAAGTATAGCTCTTTGTGTGTAATGGGACTAACACACTTCAAGTCCTATAGGTGCTTCTGGGAAGAAAATATAGCTCTGTGTGTGTGATGGGACTAACACACTTCAAGTCCTATAGGTGCTTCTGGGAACAAAATATAGGAGCTCTGCCTGCCTGCCACGAACACACTACAAGTCCTATAGGTGCTTCTGGTAACAAAATATAGGAGCTCTGCCTGCCTGCCACTAACACACTACAAGTCCTATAGGTGCTTCTGGTAACAAAATATAGGAGCTCTGCCTGCCTGTCACTAACACACTACAAGTCCTATAGGTGCTTCTGGTAACAAAATATAGGAGCTCTGCCTGCCTGCCACTAACACACTACAAGTCCTATAGGTGCTTCTGGTAACAAAATATAGGAGCTCTGCCTGCCTGTCACTAACACACTACAAGTCCTATAGGTGCTTCTGGTAACAAAATATAGGAGCTCTGCCTGCCTGCCACTAACACACTACAAGTCCTATAGGTGCTTCTGGTAACAAAATATAGGAGCTCTGCCTGCCTGCCACGAACACACTACAAGTCCTATAGGTGCTTCTGGTAACAAAATATAGGAGCTCTGCCTGCCTGCCACGAGCACACTACAAGCCCCTCTTTGTCAATCAATCTTTGTAACTGAATCTATCTAACTCAATCTCTGCAAGTGAATCTCTCTCTCTATCTATCTAAATGCAGCAGAGTGTCACAGGAACAGCCTGCTCAATCTGCGCCGGAACAGCATGTGACCGGCGCAGACGGCGTGGCGGCGTTTTATAGGGGGGGGCGTGTACTACAGCCCCTGAGCTGTAATTGGCTACAGGCGTCCTGCCTGTAGCCAATTATGGCTCTTCGAGTTTCCGGGGCTGTGATTGGCCAAGCATGCGGGGTCACAGTGCATGCTTGGCCAATCATCAGCCAGCAATGCACTGCGTCGGCCGCGCCGGCCGCAATGCATTGCGGGGCCGCTCGCATCACACGAACGTGATGCGAGCGGCCAAAATAGTTCTGGGCTCGCCGAGCGAGCGAACGCCCGGTGCTCGATGCGAACGTGGGTTCGCATCGAGCACCGGGCCCATCCTTAGTAGTGATTAGTAAAAACCACAATAGACAGTTTTGGACAATTCCTTTATTTAAAAATAAAAAATAAATAAAAAGTGTCCCATGATGTACATCCATTGTCAATCATGCCACAACAAAAATAGAAGAAAAACATGAAAAAACTCTGCCTCCATGTGAGGCCTCCCAGCGACTGCTGTCTTTATATATATATATATAGGCAAGGGCGGGGCCACGTGCTGATGCAACCGGATGCCCCCCCATGAGGTCACATTATGTCACATGACATCAGAAGGGGGCAGGGTCACTCAGTTACGTCACCGGGTGGCCCCGCCCTTGCTTATGTAGCACCCTATACCAGTAGGTTGGTGCTAGTAAGGTATTTTTACTAGGTTATTTCAGCACAGGTAAATTTAGGCAGGCCTATGCTGCATGCTAGGCCTGTCTGTTTTTATCTGGGGGCTGGGAGTGGCAGGCAGCTTGTGTGTGAGCCCTGACCATTCCCCAACCGAGATTGGCAAGGGGCGGGCCTCATATATAAGCTGAGGTGATATTCCACTCAAGAGAGAAGTCGGCTGGGTGAAGTGAGGAATGGCATGTTAGTCAGTCGCAGGAGGCCATCCCCATCTGGGGGGGGGGGGGGGGTGTGCCGATTACAGGAGAGGCCCGGGGAGAGCTGTGAGGGAACATTGCCTCTACACGGTCATTGGCAATGTCTCTGCCACCACACGGTTGGATGGCAGGGAACTCCTGGAGCAGAAGGGCAGGTGAAACTGGCGGTACGCATGGTCCAGTCAAAGTTCCTCATCAAGGACTCAGGGCTGTTGAAAGGTCGGTGAGTGTTGGCTGTGGGGGCAGTGGGCAGTGAGGCTGGAGGTGCCAAGGGCTGGAAGTGCCAAGGAGTCTGTGAAGAGAACTCTGCTAGTATACGGTCACTAGTGGAGTCTTCATCAATACACAGGGTGGATGATGGGGAGTCCTGAATCAGAAAAGAGTCTGTGGGGATCTGTGTCAAGTCGATGTAGCCTGCGGTCTCATGATTTGCAAGTTGGGCTGGTTGGGAACAGTAGTCCATATTTCCTAGAAGATACGCTTTTAACCCACTAGGCTTCCGGGGAGAGGTTCTGCAGGCCTCAGGCCTAGTGGCAGCGAGCAACAAGATCCATAGGAGGGAGGCTTATTCTGAGTGGGCCCCTACTATTCAATAGAAGAGGATGTGTCATATTTCAATATGGTAACTACAAGTTTGTGCAGGAAGAACCAAGTGTACAGGAGGAAACAAGATATGGGCAGGAGGTGAAAGATCTAAGAACATTGCTTTTACACGGTTATTAGTGATGTATCTGCCACCACATGGTCGGATGGTAAGAGAACTCTTAGATGAAATAGTCTGCAGGGTTGAGCCGCAGGAGGAGCAACAGTCTGCATAGAGATTTAATACTAAATCCTATACAGTAAACCCCCGCTATATTGCGGTTCAGTTATTGCGGTCCCGGTATATCGCGGTATTTTAATTAGGACCTGTTATTCTGATATTGTGGTAATATTTCGCCATTTTCGCTGTTATGTACTCTATTTTTTACTGTACTGTACAGTATACTGTACTGTTAAGACAATATTTTTGTGTTTTAAAAATCCTCTTGATCGCTCTCTCTATCTTTAATGTGTTTCTATTGCATAAAAGTGTGTTTAAAGACCTTTAAATGCTATTAAAAAATTAACAAAACATGCCTAGGGTGTATTTAAATAGGGTCTTTCTATTTCGCGGTTTTTCACTTTTCGCGGGTGGGTCCGGAACATAACCCCAGCGATGGAGGGGGGTTTACTGTATGCACATTCTAGCTTCTGGCTCTAACATTATTCAAAGTGAATTCAAATCCTAAAAATATGATGGCTAATAAAAACGATCTGATAAAAATATGATGGCAATAACTTATCCTATGGGCATCCCATATTCCTATCCCTATCCAAGTTGTACCCCCCAATAAAACAACAAAAACAAAGCTCGCAAAAGACTGTTCATTGTCTCTGGGGAGGATGTATGAAGTCTGGCAGTGGGGTGATTTGGTGGATTGTTTGTTATAAGCTGCAACACCATGGCGACATTTCTATAACAGCTGTCACAGGCAAGAGACAGCAGTCACCGGGAGGCCTCCCAGGGAGACAGATCTTTTTTTTTTTAAATATTTTTTGGGTCCGCCGGACGGCATGATTGAAGATGGATGTACATCGCGGGACCCTTTTTTTTTTTTAATGAAGGAAATGTCAAAAACTGTCTATTGTGGTTTTTACTTTGACACTTTTTTGGAGAATGGGTACCCGATACCCATTTACATAGGAGGGGCCAGGATATGGGGGCACCGTTGTTAAAGGGGGCTTCCAGATTCTGATAAGCTCCCCACCCACAGACCCCCACAACCACCGGGCCAGGGTTGTGGGGTTGAAGCCTTTGGTTAAGAGGGTGTCAAGCATGTGTTTAGCAGCGACTAGCTATCCTCAAACGGAAGGTGGAGGAACTCAAGGTCTCTAACATCCACCAGTTTTGTGATGTCATCATGGAGGAGTGGAAGAGGACTCTAGTCGCAACCTGTGAAGCTCTGGTGAACTCCATACCCAAGAGGGTTTAGGCAATGCTGGAAAATAATGGTGGCCACACAAAATATTGACACTTTGGGTCCAATTTGGACATTTTCACTTAGGGGTGTACTCACTTTTGTTGCCAGCAGTTTAGACATTAATGGCTGTGTGTTGAGTTATTTTGAGGGGACAGCAAATTTACACTGTTATACAAGCTGTACACTCATTACTTTACTGTAGGTTGTTTGCTTTTCAGGGGTATTTTCCTTATCTTAGTGAATGAGGCAAGGCTCTGTTGACTACCATTATGCACTCAAGTACAAGCAAATACAATTTGATGATGGAAGTCAGCAGCGCTTCAACTCATTCACTAAGCTAAGGCAAAATTCCCTTGCAAAGTCAAGAGCCTATTTACCTTTAGTAAATCAACCCCAAAATGTGTTTAGTCTTTCCTTGCTCAGTCCAGATGTTGGCTTATCCTGCAAAAATCCAGATTTTCTAGATTTGGCCTTGCATAGTAGAAAAAGAATAAATAATTTAACATTTTAAATCACAAACGGCAAATACCAACAATCAACATCTCTTAGATTTTTATAAGTACGCAAGTCATCTAAAATTCAGTTGAACACAGTTTGATAACAAGCTTTTCTTAAATAAATATTACACGTCACAGAATATGACAGTTACAAACTGCATGTTGTATTTGCTTCAATTCAAAGTGACCGGAAAAACTTTTTGAAGAGTGTTTAATCTCCTCAAACTTTTCTGCCTTCCCTCTCAAAACAATTGAAGTTTTCATCTGACAGCCAATAAATAGCAACAGTCTATTGGAGAACAACTTATAAAATCAAAAGGGAGATGGTGACAAAAAGAGAGTAAAGAGCATAATCTGTACACCATCTGTTGCCTGGTGCAATTCACAGAAACAAGGCTTTTTCTGATATTAGGTTCCAAATGCGAGGACATAGATCATTTTTACCTTATATTTTTCCTTCTCATTATAAGAATTTATTTCCAGCTTTGTTGTCAGTGGAGTCTAATTGTTTCTTACATGTGCTGTAAATCTGTCCTCCAATCAGTTAATGCTGTGAAACATGAACCTGGGACTCATCAATTTCCTTTGCTTACTAATACATCTGTTAGAGGCCAATGTTGAAATAACGCTAAACATATTTGCATTCTTGCTGTTTTGGGGTTTTGTTCTTTTTTTATTAGCAGTTAAAAAGTTTTAACATATAGACCAAAAACCTTTGTATGGAATTACTTAATAGGAATATAATTGACATAGTAACACACAGAACATAATTGGCTTAGTTTCTGATTCAAAGAGCCTGAACCAAGGTTGTAAATGTCTTTACCAGACTTATGATGAGGCAGCAGGGATACCCCATGGTTAGTGTACAAGGGCTTTGAATGCTAAAACACCTAAGCCCTGGTTCACACTGCCGTGTCTTCAAAGTTGACATCCCTGCGTGCCCTTGTTGCGGTTTGCATATGACTTCAGAAGTGAATGCAAGTTGCATTGAAGTTTCACCAACAATAGTGCAATAACCCTTTTCTAAGTCGGAGCGACTTGGAACGCACAGATTAGAACGGTTCCATTGCCGTTGATGGGGCACGACTTGTCATGCGACTTTGAACTCTCAAGTCACATGACAAGTGTGAACTGGTTCTAAAAGTAAAGAAGCATGTGTCTGTTGCATCTTTGAAACACCTGAGCTCTCAGCTTCATTAAAATTGTTGTCTACAGTGTGAATCTACATGTATCTCTAAAGTTTGACTAAAGTACACCAAAGCTGGAGATAAAATGTTTGTCCTGCCTTTTGTGCATTACTTTGACCTTTTTTTTGCTTTTTTAATAGTTCATGTAGTAAAAGTAAAATAGTGCTCACACTGGTGTCTGTGAAATGCGTGCAAATAGCCAGATTAGTATGATGCTTAAATAATTCACAGAAGTCAAGCAGGGAGTAGGGATTTTGGAAAACCGCTTTTACAATGTTTTATTGCAATTTTCATGCTGAATTAATTTAAATGATTTAGAAATATTTATATTAATCATGAGCCAAGAAAGCAATTCAAATATTGGCATCTCATTGATCATTTTACTTAAAGAGGAAGTAAACCCTGATGAGTTTTACTTTAACTTTTGCTACCTGCAAACCCTACAAATGAAAAGCATAATGGGCTAGTACACATCGCATACTAGCCCATTATGTGACACTTACCTGCTAACAAAGCCCACCCTGTCCGCTGTGCAGGCCACGTCCATCTTTGCCCCTCTTCCTTCCAGGGCCGTGGACTCACATGCGCGTGAGAGCCGTCAGTCACGGCACTTGCAAGTGAAGAAATGGCACGGAGGTCTGTTTCTTCACAGCGCATGTGTCGATGACATCATCAGCGCACTACAAGTGAAAAATCTCCTAAATGGCGCATGTTTAGGAGATATTTCCACTACCTATAGATAAGCCTTATTCTAGGCTTACCTATAGGTAAAAGTCACACAAAAGGGTTTACAAACACTTTAACTTATGTTATAATACTGCTTACAAGGATTATCCCCTATTTCTAGCATGCTGAACAACTTTACCAGGCTATTTTGAAAAACAATGTTAAAAACTTTAGCAAATATTCTACACCAATAGTTTATCCAGTATCCAGGAATGCACCTGTGATTAACAAATGAATGAGTTACTCAGTGTTCATTTTTATATCAAGTACCGCCATCACTCATAATCACCTTTATATTTCCTCTTCACAATCTGTTAATGCTGCTTTCCCAACATTAATAACAGAATCACTAGACGTGCACACTGAAATATTTTGTTTGGGAATTTAATTTTTGTCTGAAAAATACATTTATTTAGTTACTCCCGAAATTAGTTTTTATTTATTTTTTTACTTAAAAAATGCATTTGTCCGAAAATCCAAAATAATTAAGGTTGAATCTGTCATTGAAGGCTTATGGTGTCTGTCGATTGTTCTAAGAAGATTTGACGGAGCAGCTAAATTGACGACGCCGCAATCGTACATTTCCGGTCGAATGTTCCGCTTACAAGCTATAGTAGAATTCTAATGTTGTATGACACTAGTAATAATTATATTTATTAATTATTATTACTAGTCAACCAACATTAGAATTCTTCTATAGCCTATGGGCAGAGCATTTGAACATAAATGTCCACTCGCGGCGACTGCTTCATCAAATCTTCATGTCAAATCTTTTCTCTCTATGTCGAATAATCTTGAACTAATAGAGCTAAGGTTAGGCACATTCGACCACAGGTTCCATGGACACAGATCACTATTGTCAGCGTCATGTCGAATCTCCTATCTATATCGAACTGTTGTAACGAAAACGAAAATAAAGCATTTGTTTGTCGGATCTTTTGGTTTTCGGATTCTGTACATTCGTTATCGTTTGTTAAAATGATAACAAAAATAGCTGAAATTTGGACGAAAACAAATGCACATGTCTAAGAATCAGTGTTTGGAAATCTGCACACCTGTTGACAGACAAAGTGAACAGTAATACAGTAAGTAATGAAGCCTTGAATCACCTGCAGAAATATTTCTGTATTACCTCCATAACAATGCAGGTTTCTGAAGACTGGCCTTCTCCTATCTCAGGAGAGCAGCCTTGAAAAGAAGAGAAGTAGTGGAAGTGAAAAAGTTCTTATAAGGCAGTAAATGGGTGGGACTAGGGTTGCAAAAAAACCATAGCAACCAATATAGCAAGAAATTGTGCTGCAAGTTTCAAAATGACTTGCTAAGGAGGCACATGGGCAGAGCCTGACTAAGCAGACATGCTAGCATAGAGCTCTGCACCTGAAGGCATATTTCTGCCCTATTATACCGTGTCCCGGCTATAGCAAGAAATTGTGCTGCAAGTTTCAAAATGACTTGCTAAGGAGGCACATGGACAGAGCCTGACTAAGCAGACATGCCAGCATAGAGCTCTGCACCTGAAGGCATATTTCTGCCCTATTATACCGTGTCCCGGCTCAGCTTCACCCAGTAAATGTTGTTACTCTGTATTCTAATAACCCCCACCACTTAATGTAATGGTTCTTTGGAGTTCCCACCTGAAAATAAAGCCAAAAAACAACAAAGAAGTGCTGCCTCAGGCTTCAGTCAGAATGGCACTAGCTGCATCCCCTCCCCCTGGTACCTCACACTCAGTGAAATCCTCTCAGCGCTCTAAAGTATCTGTGGCAACACAGGAGGAATGGGACTCAGATTCATCAATACAAACTTTACAAATTACATCTTTTACAGACCCTGCTCATTCTTCTGTTCTGAGGCAGTTTGAGAAAATTATTTTTCAGGGACATTACTATCAACTTTTTGCTGATCTATCAACTCACCATCTCTAAGCTTAAGGCTTTGAAGCCACTTCTTCAAGTTTTACAGCGACCTCAAATCACCTATCAATGGGGCTTTCCATTTTTAATTTACTTCCTTTACCAAGGATCTAAATATGTCTGCCGTTCTGCTGATGAACTCCAATCTTCTTTACAAAAAATACAGCTTCTAGAATGCCCTCTCAACCAAAGCAACGCACAAAATCTAGTGGTTACCCGTTCCTTGCAAAAATCAGCTGGTACTGAAGGAAATAAAAGTGGCCAGGGGCAATCAAAACGTTGTCGTTTTTTTCTTTTCCTACACCTCTAACATTTTTCTTTTGTTTGACTCAATGTCAGGTATCTTTATATCTTTAACTTCCAACTAACTAGATGTTTGGTAAACTTTTTTTTTTTTTGTCTTACCAATTTAGAACTCACTTGATGCAAACTTTTTCTATTGTTTAACTCCTTACTTTTATGCTGGTCTATTTTTTTTTTACTGACAGCAGCGAGTTGTTTGCTATATTTCTTTACATAGCCACGAGCTATTCATTTTTTTATATTTTCTGTGATGTTTTTTGTTACATGTATACACCTTATCCCATCTCTTCTATCCCTCTGATTACTGAGGAGTACTGGGGGAACTGTGAGTACAGAGGAGTATTACGGGCACTGTGAGCACTGGCGAGTACTGTGGATACTAGGGTAATGTGAGTACTGAGGGTTACTGGGGACACTGAGTATTGTGGGAACTGGGGGCACTGTGAGTACTGAATACAGAGGTAAGGATGAGTACTGAAAAGTACCATCGGTAATGGAGGCACTGTGAGTACTGAGAAGTACTGAGGACACTGCGAGGATCTAAGTAGTACTAAAGACACTGTCTTGCACCCTGATAGATCCCAGAGCAGGGACTGATTGCAGATACATTATTATTATACAGGATTTATATTGTGCCAACAGTATCCGCAGTGCTTTACAATATAAAGGGAGACAGTACAGTTACAATATAAAGATGGTTAAAAAGGCCCTGCTCATAAGAGCTTACAATCTAATAGGGTGGGGCAAGTGGTACAAAAGGTTATAACTGGGGGGATGAGCTGATGCAAGTGATAAAAGTTCTGTTAGTTGGAGGCGAGATGAGTTTTTAGATATCGCCTAAAGTCAGCCAGAGTATGGGATATCCGGACAGATTGAGGTAGAGTGTTCCAGAGGATGGGAGAGGCTCTGGAGAAGTTCTGGAGATGAGCATGGGAGGTAAGGACAAGGGAGCTTAAGAGCAGGAGGTCTTGAGAGGAGCAGAGAGGATGGTTTGGGTGATATTTGGAGACAAGGTTGGTGATGTAGCTCTGGGCAGAATGGCTTTGTATGTTAGTATTTTGAATTTAATTCACTAGGTAATTGGAAGCCAGTGGAGGGATTGGCAGAGAAGAGTGGCAGACACTGAATGGTTGGTAAGGTGGATTAGTCTGGAATTACCATTAATGATAGACTGAAGAGGGGATAGCTTGAGAGGTAGGCGAATGATGAAGGAGTTACAATAGTCATGGCAAGAGATAACAAGGGAGTGAATGAGTATCTTGATGGTTTAATTTGTTAAAAAGAGGTGAATTATAGCGATGTTACGGAGGTGAAGTCTACAATCTTTTGACAGCGATTGGATGTGTGGCTAAAAGCACAGGTCAGAGTCTAGGATTACACCTAGTACCCTGGCGTGAGGGAAGGGATTGATAGTGGCAGTATTGATCTTGATGAAAAAGTCATGGAGTGGGGCAGATGCGGGGGGAAATATTATCAGCTTGGTTTTAGAGAGAGATGCAAGAGTAGACTAAAGGGGTGAGGTGAGGAGTAGAGAGATAGATTTGTGTGTCATCAGTGCAGAGGTGGTATTGGAAGCCGTGGGAGATTATCAAAGGAGGAGGTGTAGATAGATAATAATAATAATTCCTTTCTATTTATAGTGTCCTTTTCATTAAAAGATCTCAAAGTGCTACAGGTTAAAAAGAAAAAAGAAAATTGAGTAATTTATACGATAAAACAAACATCTAAAAAGGACAAAAAGCTTTGCTAAAAAGAAATGTCTTAAGACCTTTTTTAAAACATTCAGTAGATTGAGGAGCCCTCAAGGTGTCCGGTAGGGAATTCCACAGGCACGGGGCAGCTGCACAAAAGGCCTTGTCTCCCATTGTCCTAAGTCTACTTCTGGGTATATGAAGAAGGTTTGAGTGAATGGAGCGTAGAGGAACGTGTTGTGCTTTGTGGTTTGAGAAGGTCTTTGAGGTATGGGGGGGCATGTCCATGGATAAACTGGTGTGTAAGAAGGGAAACCTTGTACTCAATCCTGGCGGAGACATGAAACCAGTGGAGTGAGTTAAGAATGGGGGTAATGTGCTCATGTTTTCGCACTCTCATTAGGATCCTTGCTGCAGAATGAATGAATGATTTGTATAGCGCTGCAAATGCGAACTGAATCTCCTCAAGGCGCTTGGTCTGTCCTGTGTTGTCCTGCTTATTAGAAGAGGTGGGTCTTGAGTTTTTTTCTGAAGGCCCGATGGTTTTCTTCAATGCGGATGTTAGTGGGTAGAGCGTTCCATAGCCGTGGTCCTTGGACTGCGAATCTTCGTTCTCCCTTAGATTTGTAGCGGGCTTTAGGGATGAGAAGGCGGTTTTGGTTAGTTGATCGAAGGCTGCGATTGGGTATGTATTGTTTTATTTTCTCACATAGGTATTGAGGAGCGTTTCCTTGTGTACATTTGTGGGTGAGGCAGAGGGTCTTGAATGTGATCCTATCCTTTACTGTTAGCGAATGGAGGGTCCTTAGGGATGGGGAGATGGATTCCCGGGGTTTATTTCCCATGACTAGTCTTGCTGCTGTGTTTTGGACAACTTGTAGGCGTGCAATCTGGTAATTAGGTAGTCCTATGTAGAGGGAATTTGTGTAGTCGAGTCACGAATTGATGATTGTTCCAACTACTTCTGCTTTCTCCTTTTCTGGAATGAAAGGGATGAGTCTGCGTAGCAGGCAGAGAAGATGGTGGGATCCACTGACTACTGATTCTGATCCTTTGTGCATCCATAGTCATCTCTGAGTCAAAGATGACTCAGAGGCTTTTGGCTTTGGTGCTTGGAAGATGGTCTGTCCAAGGATGGTGGGTGGTGTCCATGGGGTCTTTGTTTTCTTATTTCGGTTTGCGTTGAGGAGCAGAAGTTCTGTTTTCGATCCATTGAGTTTGAGGGAGCCAGTGGTCATCTATCAATGTGAGACATTTTTCTAATTTCTGGTATTGGTCTTTTTGTCTGGTGATGCGGAAGTAAAGTTGAGTGTCGTCAGCATATAAGTGGAAGCATAGATCCGATTTGCTGATGATTTTGAAGAGTGGACGGATGTAAATGTTGAAGAGTACTGGTGACAAGGGTGATCCTTGAGGGACTCCATAAGAAATTGCCCGGGTTTCAGAAGTGAAGACTCCTAGTTTCACTGTCTGCGACCGATTTCCTAAGAAGGCAGCGAACCATGGAAGATCTAAATCTGTAACGAATGAGAAGAGCATTGTGGTCCACTGTGTCGAATGCTGCACTACGGTCCAGCAGTACCAAGAGACACGGTTCTCCGTCATCAGCTGCATCATTTTATATTTTTAGACGTGCCGTTTCTGTGCCATGGCCTGGGTGGAAGCCTGATTGCAGTGGGTCCAAGAGTTTGTGTGTGTCCAGATGGAGTTGCAGCTGTTGTACTACTGCTTTCTCCATAATCTTGGAGATGGTATTCAGGCTTGTTACCGGTCTGCGATAGTTAGGATCTTTGGGGTAGAGGTTGGGTTTCTTTAGGAGTGGTTTGATGATGCCTTGCTTGAGGGCGATTGGAACAAACCCTCCTTTGAACGACTGATTTACTATATGTGTTATAGAAGGGGCCAAGATGTCAGAACATTCTTTCAGGAGTTTTGTGGGAATAATGTCATTGGGTACTGTCTCGGAGGCACTTGATGATTTTGGTGTTATCAGTGGTGATCTGGGGTAAGCAAAAAATGTGGTGATTGTGTGATGTTCGAGTGGATTTCCTCTCCTTGCTTTGGTTGAATAAGGTTTTTTTTTTTTGTTGAATTGTTTTCCGAATGTAGTAGATTTGTTGATAAAAAAATCTGTTAACTCGTCGCAGTATTCTTGAGTTTCGTTTGTTGGGGGCTCAAGGCAGGTGGGGTTCATAGTCTGGACGACTAGTTTGAAAAGTTCACATGGGCGGTTTAAGGCTTTTGAGAGGGTGTTTGAGAAATGTTCTTTTTTTGCTTTGAAAATTGCTTTGTGATATTTCTTGGTGAGTATTTTGTAGTTTGTGTGATTTTCCTTTGTAGAATTTCTTCTCCAGGCTCTTTCAGCTCTTCTGTGTTCCTGTTTCAGTAGAGTAAGAGTGCCATTAAACCATCCCGAATTTTTCCTGCGGATGAGTGCTCTACGTTTTGGAGCGACTGAGTCTGCTGTTTGTAGTAATGCCTTGTTTAAGGAGCTGAGTGTTTGTTCTGTTGAATGGTTTAGATTTAGCATTGCTATTTTGTTTGATAATGTGGTTTTGAAGATTTCCGAGTGTAATTTCTTATGCGATCTGGTCCAATGTGTTGTTGCTGACTGGTTTGGTTTTTGGAGGGTGGTTTTGGTGGCGATTTCAAATTTGATAGCGTGGTGGTCTGTCCATGGTAGCGGTATGTTGTCTAGTATGTTGATGTCCATATTTTGTTTGAAGATGAGGTCCAGAATGTGTCCTGACCCATGTGTGGGAGCATTTATTAGTTGTTGAAGCCCTAGTTCTTCCAGTTGGTTAATGCAGGCGGTGGGGTCTTCGGTGGAGTTTGCCCAAAGGTTGAAATCCCTGAGTACCAGAACCTTATTGGTTTTCAGGGAGTGTAACGAAATGAATTCAGTGAGGGGTATCGGTAGATTTGTCTTTGGTCCTGGTGGTCTGTAGCATAGCAGCATGTGGATGGTCTCTTGTGGTGTTGCTTGAAGATGTAAGTGTCTCCATAAAAGTCACTGAGTTCTGTACCGTTGGTTTGACGAGCGCCAGGTGAGATTTGAAGATCACTGCTAGGCCTCCTAATTTTTTTCCTATTCTATGCTCAGTTAGGATCCTGTAGTTTAATTAGTTTAACCAATTCTGTTAGGATGGTGTTGCAGTCCGGTGTTAGCCAGCTTTCCGTGATGAAGAGGCAATCTATGTTGTTTTGTGTGATGAAGTCATGGATTTCGTATCTGTGCTTGACTGTTGCGGTTGAATTGTAGTCTTCTTGTGTTTGATGGTTGATTGTGGATTAATCCTTAGTAGTTGTTCTTTTTGTAGTATTTTTTGAATGTAGGTCGGTAGTGCTGCGGTGGTATTTCTTAGTCTGTGGAGGGACTCTGCTGAGTATTTGAAGTTGTACATAATGAGGTGAAAAAATAGATGTTGATGGAGTGATACGATGAAAAACTGATGTAGTGACGATGAGGTTGCTGAGGAGCTGACGGTCCTGCGAGAGGAGGCTGATGATGCTGATGGTCCTGCTGATTGTCTGATGGGTTCATCAGACAATCAGTACTGAAGCCTCGGCAGACTCTTTCTAGGAATCCCAATGAGGAGTGCGTTACAGTAGTCCAGTCTGGAGGAGACAAAAGCATGAACCAGATTTTTGGCATCTGAAAGGGAGAGAATGGGACAGAGTTTTAGATGTTATGGAGATGATAGAAATAGGTCTTGCAAAAGTGAGAAAAAAAAGTGAGTTGAGAGTCCATTTTTTACACCAAGATTTATGACTATTGATGAGAAAGGGATGTTAGAGCCAGAAAAGGTGATGCTGGTTATGGATGATGATTTGGTCTGGTAAGGAGGGCCAATCAGGATGACTTCAATAGATCCTTGGGGCCCCTTACAGAAAGAGGAAGTGGAGAGTTATAGGTAACATTGAAGGAGAGCAGTGATAGGTAAGAGGAGAACCAGAATAGAGCAGAATCTTGGAGGCCAAGGCAGTGAAGCTTATTGCGAAGGAGTAGGTATCAAAGACTGCAGAGAGGTCTAGTAGTAAGAGTATAGTGTAGTGACTATTAGTTTTAGCAGTTAGTAAATCGTTAGTGAGTTTTAGTAGGGCAGTTTCTATGGAGTGCTGCTACGAAAGCCAGACTGTAGGGGGTCAAGAAGGTTGATTTTAGTAAGGTGGGAGCTAAGATGATTGTAGACTAAGCGTTCTAAAAGTTTAGAGGTGAATGGGAGCAATAGGAGGGGTCTTAAATTGTTCAGGTTGGTGTGGTCCAGTGAGGGCTTTTTAAGTATGGGAGTGATCTGTGCATGCTTTAGAGGGGAGGGGAAGGTGACAGTTGAGAGAGAGAGAGATTAAATATATGAGTGCGAGAGCATAGGATAGAAGAAGAGGGTGACCGCAGTAGTTGTGAGGGAACAGGATCCAGGGGACTTGGTTAGGTGTGCATCTGAGAAAGTTTTGTAACCTCTTCAGTAGTAGCCAGTTCAAAATAGGAAAGTGTTGACTGTGCTGTTAGACGAGGTATGTTCATTGGGGAAGATATCTGTATAGTGGAGGTGTACTCACAAATTGCATCAATCTTGTTTTTGAAGTGATTGGCAATCTCTTGGGCAGTGAGTGAGTTAGTGGGTAAAGCAAAGATAGAAGCGCCGCTGAAGTAAACTGTATAACATTTAATTTAAACAAGGCATAAAAGCACT
The DNA here is from genome assembly GCA_028564925.1 of Lithobates sylvaticus. NCBI lineage: Eukaryota > Metazoa > Chordata > Amphibia > Anura > Ranidae > Lithobates > Lithobates sylvaticus. The sequence continues at coordinate 407,691,724 of CM053027.1, forward strand.
TACATACTAGGTAAGTGAAGTGAAGCACATCGTGGAATTTTGTGAGGTGATTCTCTGCACTAGCTGGGTTACAGTGAGGGTTCCGATAGCCTTATCTCCTGTGAGCGCTGATTGTCAGCTTGATTGTATTGGGCTGGTTGTATTGGGCTGGAACAGGAAGAGGGGCTGGAACGCACGTGGACCGCAGTGGCGTCTGACGTCACTGGATAGCGTCCTGGAGTTTTGCTTCTGCTGCCCCCATGAGGCTTGCCCTAAGCACAGAACTGTCCCCCATTATCATTGGACCATCATCCATTGCCTGTACATAGACTTATTCCCCCTATCTACATCGTCCACAGGCCCCACTCAGACTACTGACCCCTGATTGAGTGTTTTTATTCCCTCATCCCTGTCAGATTAAGCATTATTGTTTAACAGCTTGCGCCAGTATCACCCTATTGTATGTCTTAGTGAGTTAGTGGGTAGAGGGGACGGGGGACAAAGCTCTGTGACAGCACCACATCATACAGGGGCTGCTGTATGATGTGGTGCTGTCACAGAGCGAGGGAATACAAGTAACCTTCACCTTTAAAATACTGATAGTCTCTAGCCTGAAAGAGACACTTTATCTTCCATACAGTGGCGGCCCGTCCATAGGGGGCGCATGGGCGCCGCCCCCCCAAAGCCAGTCACAAAAAAAATAAAATAAAAAATGTCCCTTTAAAAAAAAAAAAAAAAAAAAAAAAATTTTGAAAAAGGTTCCTTTAAGTGCACTGTGTTCGGGGCGGGCGCCGGCCACAGTGCACTATGGGAGCGTCATGCCAATGCAATCCCGTGATTGCCGGCAAAACGCTTCATTTGCAGGTTTTTTTTATGCTTTGTGGCGCTATGCAGAGTGCCACAAGACGCTCATTGGGGCATTCTTCTGCATTGTGTCCTGATGGTGGATAGTGATTGGCTGGTCCATAGGATGTAGGGCGGTGCTTTTATCGGACCAGCCAATCACTTCCGGTTTTACGAATCACTCATCCTGACTGCAGGTCTGAACAGGAGCAGAGGAGTCGACCAGTGATCGGGACAGGTAAGATTAGGAAACGTTTTAGGTGCTCTTAGACGTGCAGCAGGGGGGGGAGGAGTAGAGTGCACTGAAGAGTTGAGACTTGAGAGGCACATTCATCTGGGCTGCTACTGTTTAATGTGTGTCAGGTAGGGGGAGGGGCAGCCTGGCACGAGTGGATAATGCTAGATGTTATGTTGTTCAGGCTGTCCTCTCCTCTCCTCTCCTCTCCTCTCCTCTCCTCATCCAGCTGTATTTACATCCAGTCTGAGAGCAGAGATCAGAGCTTCTCCCTGGCAGGGGGGTCTGATCATACTGGATGGTGACATTGTGCTGGGAGGACAGGAGATGACAGCTGGAGGGGAAGACAAGTCCTTCACTCTACACTGATCTGTGCTGAATCAGAACACTGACAGGCAGATCCACCATCCCCCTGATCATTAAATATCTCCATCCATCCCATCCATCCACCCACCCCATCCATCCATCCACCCACCCCATCCATCCATCCACCACATCCATCCACCCCATCCATCCATCCACTCACCCCATCCACCGCATCCACCCACCCCATCCATCCATCCACCGCATCCACCCACCCCATCCACTCAATCCATCCACCGCATCCACCCACCCCATCCATCCATCCATCCACCCCATCCACTCAATCCATCCACCGCATCCACCCACTCCATCCATCCACCCCATCCATCCATCCACCGCATCCACCCACCCCATCCATCCATCCACCCCATCCACTTAATCCATCCACCGCATCCACCCACCCCATCCATCCATCCATCCACCCCCCCATCCATCCACCCCATCCACTCACTCCATCCACCGCATCCACCCACCCCATCCATCCATCCACTCACCCCATCCATCCATCCACCCACCCCATCCATCCATCCACCCCATCCATCCATCCACCCCATCCACTCACTCCATCCACCCACCCCATCCATCCATCCACCGCATCCATCCACCTCATCCATCCATCCATCCACTCACTCCATCCACTCACTCCATCCACCGCATCCACCCACCCCATCCATCCATCCACTCACCCCATCCACCGCATCCAGCCACCCCATCCATCCATCCACTCACCCCATCCATCCATCCACTGCATCCATCCACCTCATCCATCCATACACCCACCCACCCCATCCATCCATACACCCCATCTACTCACTCCATCCACCGCATCCACCTACTCACCTACTTGTCAATCCATCCCTGCACACCCCTTCCTGCTGGTTGTGTATATCTTGGCTATCCCTCCTCTTTCCTATATGAAAGCAGCTTATTTTTTGGTATTGTCCTAAAGCTGACCATACTCTGTCCAATCCCCTTTTTCACCAGACCATACACAATACAGTCTGTGCAATCTCCTGTAGATCTGCCATCTACTAGGTAGTGCAAGAGCCTGCCCTGGGGCGGGGCGGGGGGGGGGGGGGGTGTATGTGCGAGTGAGGAGGCCAGGTCTGTTTTGCGCCCCCCTAAAATTTTGACCACCAGCCGCCACTGCTTCCATAATTGGGGAATGTCCTGGGACTGACTTTTTTTCCAGTGAGATACCTCTTAGTATTCCTGGGTAAACTTTAAAACACTGAAACCAAAATGTATCCACTGCTGGATCATACCCTAACTAGGGTAAAGAACTTTGTCCAATCTCTCTTGTCTCTGGTGGTATACCAAGGCTCAAAATCAAAATCATTATCCCCCGCTCATACGAATATCTATTCTACCCTCATTAGGGAATAGAAAGCAAAAATCTCCTGATGAAGTGTTTACACAACGCGTAACATGTAGGGCAATCAAGCTAAGCTACCCACGATACACTGTCTGTATACGTTTATTTTTTTTTTTTTTTTATGTCAAATTATTACTTGTTGGGTATTACTATTCGAGGTTTCGAACGATACATGATCCAAGTTGACTATATTGGCAGTGTAATCTATAAGCTTTTAGGCTATCTGTATTTCTTGCAGATCTCTGTATGTTTTTTGCATTTAGAAATTTTATGTTTATTTTGTAAATAAACTTTGTTACATTTTTACAAACTTGTGTTTTATGCCTACAAAGTCCATCATTCTCAACAATATTAGTTGTCTTCTTCAATAAATCTCAAATATCGGGATGTGGCACGCTCTATTTCATATCGTATCCACAGTACCACTCTGGTGATACGCTGTTTCTCATTGTCCCTCTTTCTCACACTCTTCTTCGCTCATTGTCTTGCTCTTTGTATCTAATATTACTTCCTTTCCTTATCCCCCATCTGGAACCCTCTTGGTCCACTCTTGTTCATATTTTTATTTTTTCACTTGCTATGAGCAACAGATACAATTGGCAATCACTGTGAAATTCCACAACATGGAGACTATCTCCAGCTTTACAAACTCCAACACATAACCTTAGCATACGTACCATTTTTTTTCTAAACACAGTTCCAATTGTACTCCAATTGTCATATACAAATGTTTCTGTGACATTATTCTCCTTACTTAGTGCTTATGTTATTGCTTTGTAACTGTAACATCATTTTTTTGTATTACTATGATGCTAATTTTTGAACTTGTATACCTTTTTGAAATTTACCTAATAAAACCCTGTGAAAGAAACTCCTAATTGACTTACTGTTTCATTGCCTGTGAATCAGAAAGGACAAGATGAAGTTTAAAAAAAATATGAATTTAACTATAAGCAATGACCCGCAGGTATGCAGGTATTATATCTTTATAAAGCTTTATATTTCTTATTATTCTGATGGTCCAGTAAAAAAATATGGGTAGATGGACATCACAATATTTTTAGGTTTAACTTTCTGTGCCATCTTTCCCTCCAGCTAAAAAAATATTTGCTCAGCTTCTGATGTCTACCCCTTGATTCAAGTCCTGTCTCAGGGGCCCCATGTCTGTTTAAAGCAAGTAAGTAGCATTAATCAGCAGTTAGGAGATCCTGCTTCTGTTTCAGGTTATGCTAAAATCAACACCATGCTGTATTACTACTGTCTGCCCTAGGACTGCTATTGGAAATCATGGGGCCTTGTACAGCCTACCTGGCAGGCCCCTCCCACAGCTGTGGTCAAGTTGAATTAAAAATATTATCCCATGATGCTGTGGATGTATGTATCTAAAATCAGCATGTCTAACAAACACATGCTATGAATGATTTTGGATGCTGGTGATGGGCACTGAGTATTTCCCAGAGTTGCACTGTACCTCTATTAATTAAAGCAGAGTTCCACCCAAAAATGGAACTTCCGCTTTTCAGAATCCTCCCCCCCTCCGGTGTCACATTTGGCATCTTTCAGTTGGGAGCAGATACCTGTCTAATACAGGTATTTTGCTCCCACTTCCGGGCATAGATACCCGAGCCACCCGTCGGTATCTACGTCACTTCAGGTGCCTTCTCCGTCCCCCCTCCGCTTTCTTCTGGGAGACACACCAGCTCCCAGGAGACAGCAGGGACCAGTGGGAATGTGCAGTGCAAGTCGCGCATGCGCAGCAGGGAACTAGGAAATGAAGCCACAAGGCAAGGCTTCACTTCCTGATTCCCTTACCGAAGATGGCGGCGGCAGCACCCGAGAGCCGAGGGACAGATCGGGTGCCGACATCGTGGGCGCCCTGGAAAGGTAAGTGTCCATATTTTAAAAGTCAGCAGCTGCAGTATTTGTAGCTGCTGACTCTTTAAAAAAAAAAAAAATCGGCGGAGCTCTGCTTTAAGAAAGGCTAAGGATCTCTGTAATGTATTTTTTTCCTGTCTATGTCCCCTTAAGGAAGAGCTCCTCTTCTCACTTCTTATTACTCTACCAGGACAGGAAATGAGGTGAAATGTCACCAACAGGAATACTGATGGCATAAGAACATTATGTAGTTGGTCATAAACATCCAAATCCAGCCCATTAATTTATTGAAAAATGCAATGCTTAGTTGAACATATAGGCATTTAGGGGCAACCCTAGGGAGCATGCATTGTGTTGAAATTAACTTTTATTATAGACTGATCTCTTTTACTTTCTTTTCAGAATGACTAGCTAAAGGCCTGGATGGGAAGAACCAACCTAAGGACTGTAAAGATACACTCTTTTAGACTTAGGTGTCTACTGTTTCTAGAAGGTTGGAAATTACCTGTATTATTGGGAGTAATTGTTCTCATTGACATTAGCAATATGATGTAGATGCATGCATGTGCAGTGCTCAAAAATAGTAATAGTGTTAAAGTGATTGTAAAAAAAGGGGGGGGGTGATCAAGGGGAGAGCTGCAGGAGCAGGAACATGTTAGATGTTCCACCCAGAAAATGGGTGGGTGTCATGAAGATCCTGCCAGAAATCTAAACCCGGGCCGTCCCGGCTCTCAGATTCCATTGCGCATGCGCATGCGCGCCCGGGCGCGGGCACGTGCACAACCGCGCACAGGGAGACGGGCGCGCGCCCTAGTTAGCACCAGCCGGCCTATTTAAGCCTGACCAGTGCAGACGGTCTTTGCTGTCTGCTCTACAGCGTTGTGGTGTAGTAAAAGAAACCTGATCCTGTTATACCTGTTCCTTTGACCCGGCTTGCCATAGACTATCCAGCTTTCTGCCTGTACCCGACCCCGGCTTCCTTTGACCATCCTCCTGCCTGATCCATTGTACCTTGCTTCCAGTTCAGATCCTCTACCTGGCTTCTTTGATGAACTTTGGTTCCTTGCTAAGTCTCTATCCAGTCTGCAGTCTGACCCCTGTACAAGCCTGATCACCTGTTGGCTTCCAGTCCATTCAGTGGTTCCGTTTCCTGTGTTCAGTTCCTGTCAGCTCTGCTATCCAAGATTACCTGTGAACCTGTCTGCCAAGCCGTTGTTCAGTTCCTGTCAGCTCTGCTATCCAAGCTTACCTGTGAACCTGTCTGCCAAGCCGTTGTTCAGTTCCTGTCAGCTCTGCTATCCAAGCTTACCTGTGAACCTGTCTGCCAAGCCGTTGTTCAGTTCCTGTCAGCTCTGCTATCCAAGCTTACCTGTGAACCTGTCTGCCAAGCCGTTGTTCAGTTCCTGTCAGCTCTGCTATCCAAGCTTACCTGTGAACCTGTCTGCCAAGCCGTTGTTCATTTCCTGTTAGCTCTGCTATCCAGTTTACCTATGAGCCTGCTTTCCAGAGATCCAGTCAGCTCTGCTATCCAGTTTACCTGTGAGCCTGCTTTCCAGAGATCCTGCCAGCTCTGCTATCCGAATTACCTGTGAGCCTGCTTTCCAGAGATCCTGCCAGCTCTGCTATCCGGTTTACCTGTGAGCCTGCTTCCCAGAGATCCTGCCAGCTCTGCTATCCAGTTCACCTGTGAGCCTGCTTTCCAGAGATCCTGCCAGCTCTGCTATCCAGTTTACCTGTGAGCCTGCTTTCCAGAGATCCTGCCAGCTCTGCTATCCGGTTTACCTGTGGGCCTGCTTTCCAGAGATCCTGCCAGCTCTGCTATCCAGTTTACCTGTGGGCCTGCTTTCCAGAGATCCTGCCAGCTCTGCTATCCCGTTTACCTGTGAGCCTGCTTTCCAAAGATCCTGCCAGCTCTGCTATCCAGTTTACCTGTGAGCCTGCTTTCCAGAGATCCTGCCAGCTCTGCTATCCCGTTTACCTGTGAGCCTGCTTTCCAAAGACCCTGCCAGCTCTGCTATCCAGTTTACCTGTGAGCCTGCTTTCCAGAGACTCTGTCAGCTCTGCTATCCAGTTTACCTGTGAGCCTGCTTACCAAGATCCTGCCAGCTCAGCTAACCTGCTTCCTTCCCACCGGTCTGTAGATCCTGCCAGGCACCCGTGCTCCTCCTCACTCCTGGCTCTCCTGTTCCCACACCAGGGGACCAGGAGTGGGAGACGCAAGGGAGGCCTCTCCCTGCAATCTCGGGCTCGCACCACCAGGTACGTGACAGTGGGACATCTAACATGTTCCAAGGGTGATCTTATCCATTATTGCATAGAATGCATTAAGGTAAAATACTTAAGGCTTTAGAACCACTTTTAAGCCCCATACACACGGTCGGACTTTTTCATGGATTCTGTCCGATCGGACAATGTTGTTGAAAAATCAGACCGTGTGTATGCACCATCGGACAGTGTACGTCGGATTGTCCGACGGACAAAGTCTTATCTCCTGCTGGAAAGATTTGCCGACAATACGGTCCGATCACACCAAATCCGATCGTGTGTACGGTTGTCCGACCGGACAAAGTGCTACGCATGCTCACATCACATTACAAGACCAAAGCTATTGGCTACTAGCCTCTACGTAGTCCCGTCGTAGGCAACAAACATCACCACGTTCAGAATGATCGGATTTTCCGACAACTTTGTCCGACCGTGTGTACGCAAAACCAACATCAGACAAAGTATGACGGACAGGATCCGACCGACCTGGTCCGCGGATTGTCCGACCGTGTGTATGGGGCTTAAGATATAGTACCATGCACATTGTAAACAATTTTTAAATGTACAACTCATTTATCTGCATTGTACAAAGATGGAACTACATACATTTTTCTCCAGTGCAATAAGGCTTTAAATATAATTTAAATTCAGTTCCTCCATATTAACATTTTTCCCAACAACTTCTAATAGCTTCTGAACTAGGTGTTATAGAAGATCTAATATGATACATTTCTACTATTATTTATCATCCTGGACAACTAATAAAATAACTTGAATCTCATTTACAGAAAAGGAACCGCAAGTATTGCCCTAGAGCAATCCATAATTTTTAACTTTATTTTTCCATATGTCATTTGCCAGTGTAGGTTGGAACCTAGTCAGCAGCTGAAAGACAATACAGACAGCACCACAAACAGTTCTTTCTTGGTTTTTAATGAATAAGCCAAGAAATCAATTTATAACAAGCCCAGTGACTTTGGCCTCTCTTTATCAATTTTTTCTTTTTTTACATAAAATTCATACTACATTTACTGAAGATTCACACATTTTATATTGCAAACGTTTTCACATTTGTGGAAAATGTGTGAATATTGGGTAGAAAACATTGATAAATAGGCCCCTTGCTGACTAGTTACTTCTCCAAAGTTACAACCAATGGCAACTACAAATTAGTTAAATGGAGAGTTCCTGATTCCTTGAAAGTTTTGTAAAACTGGAAAATGTAGATAACATTGTGCCATTTTAGTGAAATGCATTAGGATCAATAAGGAAGACAAGGTTTAGGGGGTAGAGCTGTGTTTTATTTATTTTTTTGCCTTTAGATTTTTATTAGAGTTTAGAAGAAAGGGTAGCATACAGACATCAGCTGTTATGAAGAAGCTGCTATAAGCTTAGCAACATTAAAGACATTAATACAAATTGGAAAAAAAAATGTAATCATATTGCAACACACACAGAAATGCAACAGTGATACAGTAAAAACAAAACGGTCCAGTTAAGCATTGTTTGAGTTACCTAACCACATATGCCAGGGTTTCCAGGTTTTTTCCCATAATAGATATTTATCAGATCTCATAGCCAGTAGTTTCTCAAAGAGGGAATTCGCTTTGATCAGCTCAATTACTTCTGAGGAGTTAGGGGCGAAATGTGACTTCCAATGCCTAGTAATCATCAATCGAGTGGCTAGAAGAATATGTATCACTAGTGCGCGTATGTATGGGGAAGATTTCAATACTTAGGTTTAGTACTGCCAATTTAGGGGTTGAGTGGGTAAGACATCCTGTGATAGCGGATATTAATTAAAATATCTTCAGCCAGAAGCTGATGAGGATTTTGCAGTTCCAGAGTATGTGTAGTAGTGACCCAATGGATCCGCATTCCCTCCAGCATAGCGGGGACTGTGAACTATAACATTTAGCCATAGAGTATGGAGTAAGAACCCAGCGTAGGGTGATTTTTTGAGTCAGTTCCCAATAGTCAATGCACTTTGATGCTTTTTAGATTGAAAATCAATATCGGTGGACTTGCACTTGGGTGATTAAAACGCACATCAATTATACTTACTGTTACTGGATGTTCATCAAAGAATTCATCTGCACTATTTAGAACAGCACTAGTTGTTCACACTTTATGGACACTTGTTTATTTAACAACTTCAATACAGGGCACTTTGGCCCCCTTCCTTCCCAGACCAATTTTCAGCTTTCAGCGCTCTCGCACTTTCAATGACAATTGCACGGTCATGCTACGCTGTACCCAAATGACATTTTTATCATTTTTATCATTTTGTTCACACAAATAGAGCTTTCTTTTGGTGGTATTTATTCACGACGTTTATTTTTTTCGAGATAAGCGGAAAAAGAACAGAAATTTGGAAAATATATATATTTTCTTTATTCTATTTTAAAAGAAATCCAATAAAATCGAATTTTGGCATAAATTTAAGCCAAAATGTATTCTGCTACATGTTTTTGGTAAAAAAATATTCCGTTAAGTGTATAATAATTGGTTCGTGTGATCATGAACAGATGTACGCAAATGATCATGTACAGACGTGCGCAGGTGATCATGGACATGTGTGTGCAGATAATCATTGGGACATGTGATTTTAGTGGGACATATGTGGGGGACAGGTGTTTTTATTATTTGGGGACATGTGTTTTTGGGGATATGTGTGGGGACATGTGTGTTTTACATTGTGTGGTGACACTAGACTGGTGATCAGTGAGTAAAAAGCTGTAAAAAACAGCTCATACTCACTGATCACCAGCCGGCTGCAGCGATCCGCTCTCTCCTCTCCTCACCGACAACTTCTGTGTGAGGAGAGCTGATTGCCTAGCAACCGGCTCTGTGTTTACATCACATGATGGCTGTGATTGGACATGGCCGTCATGTGATCAGGAGGGCCAATCATAGAGCCCTCCTGCCGATCGGAGATGCGCCATGTCCGGGTGAAACGAGCGTATCGGGATCATGCGGCTGCGGGGGAATGCATGCGATCCTCCTCCTGAGGAACGTTCCTGAACATCCACTCAGAAGTAGAGCGCGCCCACCCAGCTGTTTATGTGTAGCGGCTGGGTGGGAAGTAGTTAATATAGTATCTATGTTTAGCGTGGCAATTTATTTTTTATTGTTTCACGTTTCACGATTGGTCCTGTTGTGTTGTTGCCAGCAGCTTGCCCTTTTTTATTTAGACCTCATGTACACTGCTGCTGGTAAACGGACCTTTAGGAGCAGTTGGGAGTTTTTTTTCAACTGTCCCTGAACTCTCCTCTATGTTATCTTATCAGTACACGTACACAGGGTCATTTACAGTAGTTTCTAGGCAGTTGAGTTTAGAGGCATTTTTTGGAACGCAAAAAAATGCGTTCAGAAGCGTTTACAGGCATTTCAAGCACCAAACGCTTCTAAACGCGGATAAACGCGGTAATTCGCATTTAGCCACGTTTTGTTTACCCACGTTTTTCATTTTTGGCTATTTAAAGTGGAAGTAAACCCCCCTATCGTTTTCAGCCAAGGAAGCTGCCATCTTTGCCTCTGTTTAATCTTCAACTGCCACGGTGCTGCACATGTGATCTGTTATGACACCAGCCATTGGATGGTTTGACTGTTTGGTTGAGATCACAGCCAATGTGCAGTTAGCATTCCTGGCATGCCTTTTTTTTTTTAAACTGTTAAATCGATGGGTTTACTTCCGCTTTAAAAAAAATTATAATTTTTTGTTTTTCAATCGATTCTAGAAGCAAACATGGAAAACCGCCGCTGAACGCGGCATGTAAACGCGGCAAAACGGATGTTTTAAACGTGGGTTACTATTAGGGATGAGCCGAACACCCCCGGGTTCGGTTCGCACCAGAACCTTCGAACGGATCGAAAGTCCGCGCAAATTTTCGAACCCTATTGGAATGGGCCCTGCTGTGAGTTATTAGATCAAGATTTGTAATTGCATGCACCTGTTGAACAGGGCAGAAAAATTGGGCCTTTGGTGGTGGTGGACGGTGTTGCCACAAGACTGTAAGCCCTCACAGTTACTCTTGGTGGGCACAGGAATGGGCCCTGCTGTGAGTTATTAGATCAAGATTTGTAATTGCATGCACCTGTTGAACAGGGCAGAAAAATTGGGCCTTTGGTGGTGGTGGTGGACAGTGTTGCCACAAGACTCTAAGCCCTCACAGTTACTCTTGGTGGGCGCAGGAATGGGCCCTGCTGTGAACTATTAGATCAAGATTTGTAATTACACGCCCCTGTTAAACAGGGGCTGAAAAATTGTGCCTTAGGCATTGGTGCTGGTGCCACAACACTGCAACCCCTCACAGATACTGTACTCTGAGCACAGCAATGAGACCTGTTGCAAAGCATTGCCTAAAGATTGTAATTACACGCCCCAACAGGGGCTGAAAAATTGTTCCTTAGGCACTGGTGCTGGTGCCACAACACTGCAACCCCTCACAGATACTGTACTTGGAGCACAGCAGTCACACCTGTTGCGAAGCATTTTTTTAAAAAATTGTAATTACACGCCCCTGTTATACAGGGGCTGAAAAATTGTGCCTTAGGCATTGGTGCTGGTGCCACAACACTGCAACCCCTCACAGATACTGTACCCTGAGCACAGCAATGAGACCTGTTGCAAAGCATTGCCTAAAAATTGTAATTACACGCCCCAACAGGGGCTGAAAAATTGTGCCTTAGGCACTGGTGCTGGTGCCACAACACTGCAACCCCTCACAGATACTGTACTTGGAGCACAGCAGTCAAACCTGTTGCGAAGCATTTTTAAAAAAAAATGTAATTACACGCCCCTGTTATACAGGGGCTGAAAAATTATGCCTTAGGCACTGGTGTGGTGGCATGGATCATTGAGGAGGAGGAAGAGGATAGTCAGTGAACATAACAGGACAGTCACTCAGCATCAGCATAGGCAGTCTTGAAGGGATGTGACATTATAAATTATTCAGTTATATCCGCTTCAGGTGCCTGGTAGCTGGTGGTGATCCAAGACTGATTCATTTTTATGAAGGTCAGTCGATCAACCGAGTCGGTGGACAGGCGCACCCTGTGATCGGTGACAAATCCTCCAGCAGCACTGAATGTGCGTTCGGAAAGAACGCTCGATGCAGGACAGGCCAGTAGCTCAATTGCATACACCATGTATATCAGACGCTGGCGATGGTTGCTGGAACCGATCATACCTTGGTGCTGCGGACTAAAAAATTGTCTGAACGCATCGGTCAGACGTCCACCTTCCCCACCGCTCCTTCTGCTACTGACCGAGGCCTCAGCAACTCGTCGTCCAGGATCAGGAGTTTGTAACCTCCCAGTTTCTGGGAACGCGTTGGTGAGAGGACAGTGCATGCATCCATGATCATGCTCCACTGTCGTGGGGAAAAAAAGCCAAGCTCCCCTGACCCTGTCCTGGTGCCGTAGTCGCAAAGGTACTCATTGATGGCCCTCTGCTGCGTGTGCAGTCGCTGCAGCATGGCCAACGTTGAGTTCCACCTGGTGGGCATGTCACATATTAGGCGGGTTTTGGGCAGATTCAGCTCCTTTTGCAGCTCAGTCAGCCGAGCACTGGCATTATAAGATCGGCAGAAATGCACACAGACTTTCCTGGCCTGCCTCAGGACATCCTGTAAGCCTGGGTACCTGCCCAAGAACCGCTGCACCACCAGGTTGAGGACGTGAGCCATAGGGGGCACATGGGTGAGCTGCCCCTGTCGCAGGGCGGAGAGGAGGTTGGTGCCATTGTCAGAAACCACCATTCCTGGCTTAAGCTGGCGTGGCGTTAATCACCACCTCTCGGCCTGCCCCTGCAGAGCTGCCAGAACCTCTGCCCCAGTGTGGCTCCTGTCCCCCAAACACACCAGCGCAAGCACGGCATGGCATCTTTTTGCCTGCGTACTCGCATAGCCCCTTGTACGCCTACAGAGCACCGCTGGTTCCGAGGACAGAGCACTCGAAGAGGACATGGAGGAAGAAGAAGAGGAGGGGGTGGAGGAGAGAGGTGTGTCACAACCAGTAGTAGCATTTTGGAGGCGTGGTGGCGGAACAACCTACAACACTACTGCACCTTGTCCTGCATCCCTCCCAGCTGCCAATAGAGTGACCCAATGGGCCGTGAAAGACAGATAACGTCCCTGTCCATGCCTGAGTCAGCGGTAATATGCACCTTACCGCTGACCGCCCTGTCCAGCGAGGCATGGACATTGCCTTCCACATGCCGGTAGAGAGACGGAATCGCCTTCCGTGAGAAAAAGTGGCGTTTGGGAACCTGCCACTGAGGAACCGCACATTGAACAAACTCACTGAAGGGGGCCGAGTCTACCAACTGAAAAGGCAGCAGTTGAAGTGCTAGCAATTTAGCCAAGCTAGCATTCAAACGCTGGGCATGTGGATGGCTGGGAGTATACTTCTTTCGACGGTCCAGCAGCTGGGGCAGGGAAATTTGCCTGCTACAATCGGACGTCGGTGTACTGCAAGTATTTGGTTGTGACACACCTAATTCTACACCTTCAGTCCTCTCAGAGCACCTTTCAGAGAGGACTGAAGATATCGTGGGGATGGAGATCCCAGCTGATGAGGAGCAAGGAGAGGTCCGCTTTGTTCTTTGGTGTGGGTCTTTTATGTGTGCTTGCCAACGAGCTGCATGGCAGGTCGACATATGTCTGCTCATGCTTGTGGTGCCCAAGCGGCTGATGTTTTGGCCACGTGAGATACGCTTGAGACAAATATTGCAAATAGCAGTGGTGCGATCTGATACACTCGTCTCAAAAAAGGCCCACACCAAAGAACTTTTGTAATAACGTGCAGAGGCAGCGCCCTGCACAGGCGGAGCTCTGCGGTGTGATACAGTTGGTGTGCTGGCCTCTAGCTGGCCTCCAGGGGGCATCCTGCCTCGTTGGACATGTGCCGCCGCATCCTCCTCCTCCTCCTCCTCTCTCCCTTCAGGCACCCACGTGGAGTCAGTGACCTCATCATCCCCTCCCTCTTCACCACTAGAGCAAACCTGGCAGTAAGCTGCAGCTGGTGGAACAGTACTGCCAGATTGCTGTCCTTCAGCATCCCCTCTCTCTGCGCGCACACTACTGCCTTCCTCAAGCTGGGTATCATCATCCGAGCCTTCGAATCGTTGGGCATCCTCCTGGAGCATGTACCCAACACTGTGCTCAAACAGTTCGGGGGACTCCTCAGGAGGACATGGTGGGTCTAAGGAAGGGGTGGCTGATGATGCCATTGAGTACGCGTTGGCAGCTGCTCTGCCAGTACCCTGAGCCTGGGTGAGAGAGGATGAGGAGGGCTTGGTCATCCATTCTACCAAGCCTTCAGCATGATGCGGCTCAACATGTCCAGCTGCCGAAAACAAAGACAAGCGCGTCCCATGGCCACGTGCTGATGACGATGCACGACCACGTCCATGACCAGCACTGTTGTCTCTAGAAACAGAGCCTGCTTGCCCTGTGTTCTTGCCTCGGGATGGTCTGCCTCTCCTTGGCGGTCTTCCAGCCATTGTAGTCGGTAGTGTACAGTATAGTGTATAAAAAATAGAGCTCCTATGTGTGCTCACAACACACTGTAGGTCCTATGGGTGCTGACACAAACACACTATAGGTACTATGTGTGCTGCTGAAAAGGAAATATAGGACCTATGTGTGCTGCCACAAACACACTATAAGTCCTATGGGTGCTGACACAAACACACTATAGGTACTATGTGTGCTGCTGAAAAGGAAATATAGGACCTATGTGTGCTGCCACAAACACACTATAAGTCCTATGGGTGCTGACACAAACACACTATAGGTACTATGTGTGCTGCTGAAAAGGAAATATAGGACCTATGTGTGCTGCCACAAACACACTATAAGTCCTATGGGTGCTGACACAAACACACTATAGGTACTATGTGTGCTGCTGACAAGAAAATATAGGACCTATGTGTGCTGCCACAAACACACTATAAGTCCTATGGGTGCTGACACAAACACACTATAGGTACTATGTGTGCTGCTGAAAAGGAAATATAGGACCTATGTGTGCTGCCACAAACACACTATAAGTCCTATGGGTGCTGACACAAACACACTATAGGTACTATGTGTGCTGCTGACAAGAAAATATAGGTCCTATGTGTGCTGCCACAAACACACTATAAGTCCTATGGGTGCTGACACAAACACACTATAGGTACTATATGTGTGCTGCTGACAAGGAAATATAGGACCAATGTGTGCTGCCACAAACACACTATAAGTCCTATGGGTGCTGACAAAAAACACACTATAGGTACTATGTGTGCTGCTGAAAAGGAAATATAGGACCTATGTGTGCTGCCACAAACACACTATAAGTCCTATGGGTGCTCACACAAACACACTATAGGTACTATGTGTGCTGCTGAAAAGGAAATATAGGACCTATGTGTGCTGCCACAAACACACTATAAGTCCTATGGGTGCTCACACAAACACACTATAGGTACTATGTGTGCTGCTGACAAGAAAATATAGGATCTATGTATGCTGCCACAAACACACTATAAGTCCTATGGGTGCTGACAAAAAAACACACTATAGGTACTATGTGTGCTGCTGAAAAGGAAATATAGGATCTATGTGTGCTGCCACAAACACACTATAAGTCCTATGGGTGCTCACACAAACACACTATAGGTACTATGTGTGCTGCTGAAAAGGAAATATAGGACCTATGTGTGCTGCCACAAACACACTATAAGTCCTATGGGTGCTCACACAAACACACTATAGGTACTATGTGTGCTGCTGACAAGAAAATATAGGACCTATGTGTGCTGCCACAAACACACTATAAGTCCTATGGGTGCTCACACAAACACACTATAGGTACTATGTGTGCTGCTGACAAGAAAATATAGGACCTATGTGTGCTGCCACAAACACACTATAAGTCCTATGGGTGCTCACACAAACACACTATAGGTACTATGTGTGCTGCTGACAAGAAAATATAGGACCTATGTGTGCTGCCACAAACACACTATAAGTCCTATGGGTGCTGAGTGACACAAACACACTATAGGTACTATATGTGTGCTGCTGACAAGAAAATATAGGACCTATGTGTGCTGCCACAAACACACTATAAGTCCTATGGGTCCTGACACAAACACACTATAGGTACTATATGTGTGCTGCTGACAAGAAAATATAGGTCCTATGTGTGCTGCCACAAACACACTATAAGTCCTATGGGTCCTGACACAAACACACTATAGGTACTATATGTGTGCTGCTGACAAGAAAATATAGGACCTATGTGTGCTGCCACAAACACACTATAAGTCCTATGGGTCCTGACACAAACACACTATAGGTACTATATGTGTGCTGCTGACAAGAAAATATAGGACCTATGTTTGCTGCCACAAACACACTATAAGTCCTATAGGTGCTGAGTGACACAAACACACTATAGGTACTATATGTGTGCTGCTGACAAGAAAATATAGGTCCTATGTGTGCTGCCACAAACACAATATGGCTCCTATAAATCCCTGCCTGGTATGGGACAGAAGGTTGGGACAGAAGTTGGGGTGCAATGCTGTTCTAACAGCACTGCGATGGGTGCTACTGCTATGCTGTACTAACAGCACGCACACACCAGACTTATCCCCAGCAGCAGCTAATATCACACTCACTGTGCAATCAGCAGCAATGAATGATCAGTAATGATGAATGACTCAGGTAGCAATGGTTTAGCAAAGAAATAGCAATCAAGCAAAGAAGCCAATTTAGAAGACTGCTCTCCCTAAAGCCGGAACACATGTGACCGGGGCCGACGGCGTGGCGGCCTTTTATATGGTGGGGCGTGTACTAAAGCCCCTGAGCTTTAATTGGCTACAGGCGTCCTGCCTGTAGCCAATTATTGCTCTCCTAGTTTCCGGCGCTGTGATTGGCCAAGTATGCGGGGTCACAGTGCATGCTTGGCCAATCATCAGCCAGCAATGCACTGCGCCGGCCGCAATGCATTGCGGGCCGCTCATATCACACGAATGTGATGCGAACGGCCCAAATAGTTCTGGGCTCGCCGAGCGAGCGAACGCCCGGTGCTCGATTCGAACGTGGGTTCGAATCGAGCACCGGGCCCATCTCTAGTTACTATCTGTCAAGTTAAATCATTCAAGAGAGGTTGTAAAAACATCCCGTGTACATGAAGCCTTAGTCTGTATACCTGCACAATAATTTTTTTTGTTTATGCTGTACCATTTGGGACTTTTTTGCAGCAGCAGAGACATTTTCATTTATTGTTTTTTCACCATTTAACCAACCATTTAGCACAAAGTGACACTTTGTTTCTTTTAATACTTGTATTTAATTATCGACATACCATGGATGTTTTTATTTATAGAGTATCACCCAATTTAACCACTTCCCATCCGGGCCAATTCTGACACTTCGCACAGCAATTTTTCAAACGCATTTTTTTGGAGAAAAAACTGTTTCATGAATTAAAAAATAAAATAAAAATTTAGCCCAATTTTTTTGTATAATGTGAAAGATGATGTTAATAAATACCTAACATGTTATGCTTGAAAATTGCGCACACTTGTGGAATGGCGCCAAACTTTGGTACTCAGAAATCTCCATAGGCAACGCTTTACATTTTTTTTTACAGGTTACCTATTTAGAGTTAGAGGAGTTCTTGTTAAGAATTATTTCTCTCACGCTAACGTTCATGGTGACATGATACCTCACATGTATGGTTTGAATGCCTTTTACATATGTGAGCGTGACGCGCACATGGCGCATTCACTTCTGCGTGCCAGCTTGCGGAGACAGGGGTGCGTTAAAAATGTTTTAAAATTTATTTTATTTTCATTCTTTGATTTTTACACTCTCCGTTTAAATTTTTATCACTTTTATTTCTATTACAAGGAATGTAAACATCCCTTGTAATAGTAATAGTGCGTGACAGGTCCTCTTTATGGAGAGATGTGGGGTCCATAAGACCCTACATCTCTACTCCAGGCTGGAAAGCATGAGATAACAAAAAAGAGGACGATCTCTGCTTTCCAGCCGAGTATATGGCAGTATTTACAACTGCCAGGCCGGGCGCGATGTCATAACGTCACGCCCGGGCCTCCGAGAGTCAGAGATGACCGGGGACCATATGTTCCCTGGAAATCTCTATGGTCAACTTCCGGCCCTGGTGAATTCCTTTTCCGGCTCGCAAATCAAACAGGCAAGCCGGTAGAAGCACCGGAGGGAGGCAGGAGGCCACCTGTAAAAATGATCCAGCGACTGAACTGCCGCTATGATTGTTCTTACGGTGCAGGGAATCGCCAGCTAAAGAGAACAATAGGTTGATGGATTAGGTGCAGGCATCAGCCCAGTATAACCACTGAAATTGGAGGACGTCCATGTACGCCCTCCCGGCGGGAAGTGATTAAAAACAGAGGATGTAATCACTATGACAGAAATGGCTGATTCCCAATTAGAGGGTCTATTTCTCAGACTTAAAAATCTGATAATCTCAGAATTACATGCACAATGGTATGTAGCCTACCTTGAACAGTTTGTAAGTGGACAAACGGTTCCTCGAAGTCTGAGATGGGCAGCTAACCCCAATAATGCGCCATCTAGAGACGACCTAAAGTATATCTTCCTTCCCTCAAACATAAGGAGCACCCTTAAGAAAGAGGAAAGCAAACAAAGAAATAAAAAAAGAGAAAATATATTCGAGATGTGGGAGACTACCGATCTGGTGTCGTCTTTAAACACTTAAGGGCCGTAAGGATTTGCCCCCTTAATGACCAGGCCATTTTTTTCAATACGGCACTGCGTCGCTTTAACTGAAAATTGCGTGGTCGTGCAACGTTGTACCCAAACAAAATTGACGTCCTTTTTGTCTCACAAATAGAGATTTCTTTTGGTGGTATTTGACATTTATACAACGATCAGATTTAAAAATAGCCACTGATTACTGTATAAATGTCACTGGCGTCCAGGGGTTAGCACTAGGGGGCGATCAAGGGGTTTAGTGTTCTCTAGGGAGGTGTTTCTAACTGTGGGGGCAGTGTAGTGACTGGAGGAGGAGAGAGATCACTGTTCCTGATCACTAGGAACAGCAGATCTCTCTCTACTCCCCTATCAGAATGTTTGTTTGTTTACATACACAGATACCTGTTCTGGCTCTCCGTGGAGCGATTGCGGGTGGCCGGTGGACATTGCAGCTGCCGGCAGTGCGTGCACCCCTATCGCTCTTAAAGTGGCCGACGTACACCTACGACGATTAGTGCAGGGGAGCCAACCCGAAACAAGTATAATGACAGCGGCTGGTCGGCAAGCGGTTAAATGGCATAAAAATAAGATGACAATGCTATGGAAGCACAAACCAATGAGGTTGCCAACCATAAGCTGGTACATATTCCAGTATTCAGGTTGAAACCCAAGTCATCTCATATAAGGGGTAGGTCAGTTAAAATGACTTAACCAGTACAACAACTCCCTAGACATAATAGTTATAGGACACCTAATAATTATCATTCTACACCACGAGGTCAGAGTTTTAAAGAACGCTGGACACCAAAACATTACTCCTATTACAACCAACAGAATTCTGACCAGGGGAATTATACAACTAGGGGATATTCAAAATACCCAACTAGGGGAACAGGAAGTAAAAACAATAGAGGGAGAGATTCAGGGCTACGTCCCCATCCTCCCCCACCAGCCTATATGAGACAATATAGCCCTAACAACCACCGAACACCCCATGATCAATCAAGGGGGACATACAGCCCCACTTATAACAGATATTGCCTTCTGAGGGACAATGATCCAGAACGCTCACCTTATCTTTATATGGGTAACGAGAGGGACACATATAACAAACCCCCTATTAATTACAACCAAGATTAATCTACACATAATGGACAAGGCTTACCCAGGGATTCCAGAGGAAAAAAAAGGGGTCCCAAACAAAGAGAGGGACTTGAGGGGGGAGGCGAATAAGAAGGAAAAAGAAGAACCTAAGTTAGTGGCATCTTTGATCTCAGTAAGACCACTCTTACACAGGTAGAGACTCTTGTGCTAGATAAGTGACTGAAACCTGTTCCTTCAAAAATATTGAACTAAGCTAATACCTTCATAGATGTCCACAAAAATATTCACTAAATAAATATACAGAGGTACATTCTAGCTAACCCAATATCTGTCAGAGATGCTGGGTTAACTAGCCATATTAGACACTCAGGCCTCTCTAATGCCTCAGTCTTTAACCCCCAGGAACATTACCTCCATTGATTAATGTTTTTTGAGATCTGGTAATTAAAGATCTCGATAAACTGTCCATCAAAAAAGCTCCCCCTAATCCTCCGTTTGATGTTGGTCTTAAAAAGCCCTGTGAGAGGAAGTATCTCATTACCCGTCCTGTAGATAAAAGGGGTGGTATTGTTGTTTTAGATAAATCAGACTACCTACAAGAGATGTGCAAAATCTCAGCGATAAGGAGACCTATGGAATATTGAAAAGCAATCCTACACTGGTATACAAAAAACATTTAGTTGCCCTCATAGACAAAGGTTTTAAGGATACAATTTTGGATAAAAAGGAAAAGGCCTACCTAGTACCTGTAGCTCCACACATAACCACAATTGCCAAGTGGGAGGAGGACGTCGTCTATGCCTGTGCCAGGCCTGAGTTGGCCCTTTGGGCCAGGTACATAGATGACTGACTTCTCCTATGAGATTCATTGGAACAATTCATGGACTTTCTTAATTCCAGTGTTCGAGGCATTTCCCTGTCTTTTGAGGCTGACAGGGAGAACATTCATTTTTTGGATTTGGTGATCCGTGTGGAAAACAACCAGCTGATCACCAATACTTATTTCAAGGCCACTGACTGCAATTCTTATATACAGAAAGTTGACATCACAAAGCATGGCTACAATCAGTACCTGTAATGTCGCATACACACGAAGGGACTTTGTCCGCCGGACCTAGTCCAGCGGACAAACCGCCGGACTTTCCAGCTGGGCTTCACCGGACTTGAAAGCGAACGGACTTGACCACACGCGATCACGCTAAAAGTCCGGCGGTTCACGCGATGACGTACAGCACGTACGACGGGACTAGAAAAAGAAAAATACTAGAAAAATACTTGCTACTGAGCATGCGTCCTTTTTGGTCCGCCGGACCAAACTACAGACGACCGTATTGTCTGCCGGACTGCCAAGTCCAGCGGATAATTTTAAAACAAAACTTAAAACCTAGTCCGCCGGACTTTTGGGAAAAAAAGTCAGTCGAAGACCCACACACGAGGGGATTGTCCGGCGGACTCGAGTCCAGCGGACAATCCCACGGGAATGTCCCTTCGTGTGTACGCGGCATTAGCCAGACGGAACTGCACTAAAGTCAACATTCAAGCACCACTTCTAAAGAACAGATTCTTGGAAAAGAGGTATGATGTAGAGACTTTGGACTGGAGATAAATCTTGCCAGAAACCTTGATAGAGGGTCCCTACTAACCAACAAGGCCAAACAGAATGACACTCAAAAACTTAAATGGTCATTCATCACATCCTTCTCCAGACAACATTATCAAATCAAAAATATTTTCCGAAAACATTGGTCTGTTTTAAAAAACGACCATCTCTTAGGTCCATTATTACCAAACCAACCAGTGATTGTATATAGGGGATTGCCTTCCCTTCAGGCAAGAATAGCCCTTAATATTATGGACCCTCCAAAAAAGGCAACTTTCTTTCAAAACCTAATAGGATGCTATCCTTGCAAAAGATGTTGATGATAGGATAACACCAATGGCAAAAAAAATCTTGCACTTTTGCTTCAACTGTAACAGGTAAATCATATTTCATCAAACATTTCATTACCTGCACAACTAAGAACATTGTGTACCTTATTACCTGCCCTTGTGGCAAACAATATATAGGAAGAACCACTTGAACCTTTGCTATACGTGTAAATGAACATGTTGATAACATCAGAAAGTGCACCAAAGATCATACAGTATACAAACATTTTGCAAGATGCCATGAAAGGAACCCTAAGGGGACCTCATTGTCATGAATTTTCAGTAATACTTTCATGCCTTGTCTGTCTGCTTACCTCTGGTCTGTGTATCAGCCTTAGGGCCTGCACTCTCACACCTGCATGGTTAAGTAATCTTTCCTCAGCATGGCTCCACCCTAGCCTCTACAGGATACACCATTTAACACCCTGCTGTCCAAGCCTGCCTTGCCCGAGCAATATTGTGTGTGTTTGGTTTCCTGTGTGTGTGTCTTGCCATGTGCTCTACGTCCGATTCTGTTTACCAAACTTGGCTTGTTCTTGACTATCCCTGTCTACTTCATACCCTGACCTTTGGCATGTTCTTTGACTATCCCTGTCTGCTCGTTGCCCCGACCTTTTGGCTTATCTCCTGACTACCCCTATGTTGTCCCAGTCTGCTGCTTCCTCTCTATCCTCCAGTAGCCTACAGTGGGGGTGAGCTGGGAGACCCTGGGGGCCACGACCTGGAGCCAACCTGTGTGATCCGTGTTGGTGTTCCAGAGGACCTGCTTTCCTGAACCACCCAGAGCTCTATCCACAGCAGTCAGCCGTAAGGTCCACTACCTTAGCGGTGCACTCCTGACCCCAGCGGTGTGCATCTGTCATCTGGCCTCAGGTAACCTGACAGTTTGCTCAGGCCGTGGACCCAGCTGATGTGCCCCTACCTGCCGTTGATCACCTCCGGGGCGTAGTCCGCAGACTCAAGACACAGGAGTCTAATCAGGCCCAAGTAATGCAATTCCTGCAAGGTTTGGCCTCCCGCTTTGAACAGGTTCAGACCTCTTTTGGATATCAGGTTTAACAACCTCAATCCAATGGTCAGACTGAGAGGGTTAATCAGGAGTTAGAGGTCTTTCTCCGTACTTTGGTCTCAGCTCATCACGATGATTGGGCAGCACTACTTCCGTGGGCAGAGTTCTCTCACAATAAACATGTTAACGTCAGTTCTCCCGTCCTCTCCCTACCTTGGCTGCAGTCTCTGAGGATGATCAAGAGTACGGGATTAGTCAAATTTTGGATTCTTGCTTCTGTAAAGGTGGTCTTCAATATCTCGTGGATTGGTAATGTTTTGGTCCTGAGGAGAGGTCTTGGATTCCTGCATCTTCTGAGGAAGTTACATTTGAAGCTCCCCTCCAAGCGGGGGAGGGGGAGGCCTTGTTATACACTATTTAACACTGTGCTGTCCAAGCCTGCCTTGCCCGAGCAATTTTGTGTGTGTTTGGCTTCCTCTGTGTGTCTTGCCGTGTGCGCTACTTCTGATTCTGTTTACCGAACTTGGCTTGTTCTTGACTATCCCTGTCTCCTTCATACCCTGACCTTTAGCGTGTTCTTTGACTATCCCTGTCTGCTCGTTGCCCCGACATTTTGGCTTATCTCCTGAATATCACTTGTTGTCCTGGTCTGCTGCTTCTTCTCTATCCTCCTGTAGCCTACCATGAGCGTAAGCTGGGAGACTCTGGGGGCTGCGACCTGGAGCCAGTTGCAGAGAAGTCCATTTCCCCTATCAGGGGCCCTGATGAACACCTGCTGGCTCTTAGACTCCGAGCCCTGGGGAATTTCATGCTTTAGCTCCCAGTATGATCCGTGTTGGTGGTCCAGAGGACCTGCTTTCCTGAACCACCCAGAGATCCATCCGCAGCAGTCAGCCGTAGGGTCCACTACCTTAGCGGTGAACTCCTGACCCCAATGGTGTACATATGTCACCTGGCCTCAGGTGACCTGACACTCCTTTGTAGCTATTGTTAGATATATACCACCTTGGAGAGTAGGTTCTACTAAAAGGGGCATGTCCCAACTGGAGGTTAAGTGGATTTACAAAGTAAAATCTTTTGTCCCTCATGGTATTAATGTGGACTGGGACATTAATGCCTTTATCAATAACGCTTGACCCAGTCTTCTGTCATTACTTTCCATAAGTCTAGAGGAACATTTTTGTATGCACTACTGAGGAAGCTTAGGCAATTTACAGGTTCTTTGTAGGTATTTTACTATACATTTTATACATTGTTTTAAGTATTGCTTCTTGTAAGGTGTTCCACTGTAGTTAGGGGACAGCCGTATTGTTGTTTTTTTTTTCATTTTCTCTTTAATAAATTTCATACAAAATTAAATTTTTTTTTTCATTTTAATTTATAGCTATTGGCATACTGAATTCCACCAGTCTGGCGCTTCATATATTTTGGTTGACATTATTTTGCCTTAACTGGGTAGAATGTCATTGAGTACAATGCTGGTGTGTATTTGAATATGTTTTAACCAGAGATGTACAAGCCTCCTTTTTGGTGCAATATCGCACATTTAATGGTTAATTCTCCCACTTTAAAATGAGGCTTGAATTGCAGCTAGAACCAGCAAGGCTTGACTCTAAAACGAGGCTTGACTCGCATACAAAGTGAGGCTTGAATGCTCTTAGGTGGCCATCTTAGTTCCAAATCGAGGCTTTGACATCTACACTGTTACCAACATGGCCATACCTTTGATTAGTTTGGCAGGGACAGCTGTACCCTGCCTATTTTTGGATAGTATATATTTGTGTGGTGTAGGACATGGACCCCATGCCCCAGAGGAAGTTAATACTAACAAAACGCATTGGGTGGAGTCCATGTCCGTGAGGTACCATGCATGCCAATCCTGTATACTTGTCGATTGACTTCTATGATGTCTTGGATATATTAATGCTCCTTTTATACTGGATTTCTGTAAGTGTGTTTAGCACTGATTTATTTTAATAAACTGTTAAGCAGTTTTACACTATGTGGCCATTTTATCTTTCCTTCATGGGCCCTACTATGGAGTAAACTTTACCATCAGCCAAAACAGTACCACCACCTGCAATATAATAGAGGAAGCTGATTGGATCTTCTATACGTGCATATCACGCCTGTCTAGACTCTTATAATTTGAAGTCCAGACCTCTGGTAAGGAGGCATTTTATATCAATATCGGTGGAGGTGCACTTGGGTGGTCAAAATGCACATCAATTATACTCACTGTTACTGGATATTCATTAACCACTTCCCGACTGCCCACTGCATATATACGTCAGCAGAATGGCACGGGCAGGCAAAATCACGTACCTGTACGTGATCCTTTAAATGCCTGCCCGTGGGTCGCGTGCGCGCCGCCAGCGGCACGCTCGCGACCCGGTCGGGAGCTCCGTGACCACGGCCGCAGGACCAGCGGACCAGATGGCCGCTGGTGTCCCACGATCGGGTCACAGAGCTGAAGAACGGGGAGAGGTATGTGTAAACAAACCTCTCCCCGCGCTTCCTACTCTGCCTGTCATTGATTGGCTGTTCCCGGTCATGGTCCCGGGAAAGCCGATCAATGACGTCAGATGTCAGCCCCGCCCCCTAATGTAAAAAACACGTCACAGCCCATAACCCCTCCCCTCCCCCTAGTGGTTAACTCTTTCACTACAACTGTCATTTATACAGGAATCAATGCATTTAAATTGCATTGATTGCTGTATAAATGACAATGGTCCCAAAAATGTGTCAAAAATGTCCGATGTGTCCGCCATAATGTCGCAGTCACAATAAAAATCGCTGATCGCCACCATTACTAAAAAAAATATTAATAAAAATGCTATAAAACTATCCCCTATTTTGTAAACTCTATAACTTTTGCGCAAACCAATCAATAATCGCTAATTGCGATTTTTTTTTACCAAAAATATGTAGAAGAATACGTATCGGCCTAAACTGAGGAAAAAAAAATGTTTTTTTATATATTTTTTGGGGATATTTATTATAGCAAAAAGCAAAAATATTGCATTGTTTTCAAAATTGTCGCTTTATTTTTGTTTATAGCGCAAAAAATAAAAACTGCAGGGGCGATCAAATACCACCAAAAGAAAGCTCTATTTGTGGGAAAAAAAGGACGCCAATTTTGTTTTGGAGCCACGTCGCACGACCGCGCAATTGTCAGTTAAAGTGACACAGTGCCGAATCGCAAAAAGGGGCCTGGTCCTTTGGCTGCTAATTGGTCCGGGGCTGAAGTGGTTAAGGAATTCATCTGTGCACTATTTAGAACAGCACTAGTTGTTCACACTTTATGGATACTTGTTTATTCAACATCTATGTTTAGCATGACAACGTTTTTTATTGTTTTACGTTTATCATGATTGGTCCTGTTGTGTTGTTGCCAGCAGCTTGCACTCTTATATTTAGTCTGCGCAATACTTTTTTTTGTTTACTTTATAGATTGAAGTCCACCATTGCTCCAGAGTGAAGAAGTTAGAAAGTTCTGTCTCCCGGTGTCTATAGGGGGAGGTCTTAGCAAAGGAAAGCTCATCCTGTATAATATTATAGGATAATGCCATACCTTTTTTAGTTGGATCAACAGAATTTTCTCTGGGAACTCACTCAAAGAGTGGGGAATTTGTATATATTTAAAGTATTCAGAGTGCGGTAACCCATACTCATTCTCTGATATACAAAAAGTTTTGATGGTATCCCCTGAAAATTGGTAGGTGTGGTAAAAATACTAGAGCTGAACCACAATTTACTGTGAAGGTGAGGTTAGATGGTGTCTAGTAGATCAAAAGTCAATAGGATAGGGGTAAAGCCCCATACACACGGTCGGATTTTCGCATGGATTCTGTCCGATCGGACAATGTTGTCGAAAAATCCGACCGTGTGTATGCACCATCGGACAGTGTACGTCGGATTGTCCGACGGACAAAGTCCTATCTCCTGCTGGATAGATTTTTTGACAACAAGGTCCGATCACACCAAATCCGACCGTGTGTAGCGTTGTCCGACGGACAAAGTGCTATGCATGCTCAGAAGAAATTCTGTGACGGAAGCGCTCGGTCAGGTAAAACTACCTTTCCTAATCGACACAGCACATTCGTCACGCTGCAATGTTAAAATGTCTTTAATGCAGCGCATTCTCTTTTTCTTTACAATGCCAGAAGAATGACATGTTTTAGCTGCTCCTATTCACCCGCACTTCTCACAAACTTAGTTCTTTATTAGTTTTCAGGATTTCTACACTACATGTTTATTTTTACTCAGATCGTAAAAGAATCTTTGTTATATTTTTAGCATGATTTGTCTATTTTTTTTTTGGAATACATATTTGAAGGAGGTTTTTTTATTTTTTTTTGGAGGGGGGTTGTGTGTCTCAACTTAGCAAAACCACATTATTAACATTTGTATTTGTTGCTTAAATTTACTATGAGTTTGTTTGTTGTTGGTGCCCCTTGTTAATTATACTTTATGATTAGTGAAATGTACCTGCATACTCCCAAATAAACTGTCATTGTAGAAAAGTAAAACACAATAGGCAATGATTATTTCAAATCAAAAAGACCTTTATTTCGGTCTCAGCAACAAAACAAAGAGGAACGCAGCCATGGTGAAACTTGGGGAATTTGCAAAGCCTTGGACCCCCACGGCAACCATCATTTTTCAAGCTTAGAAAATTGGGGGCCTGAGGAGTACGTATATTAAGGGGAGTGCAATCTGGTCCTGAAGTCCAAAACATCCGGAACTGCAGCAGATGCCATCTAGGTCCCCAGGCTCTGGTACTACGAGAGGCTCCATCTTCTCTCAGACCAGACTGAATCCAGGTCGTCACTCTCAGGTCTTCCTTCCACGCTTCCTTGCACGCTGTGGCTGTCGTGCTGGTGGGGTGGCAGAAGGAGGAGGAGGCGGAGCATGGTCACTATGGCAAACATGTGTGAGTGGGGTCATCTCCCCAGCCATCCCCTTATTTAGGACATGGAGGATGAGCCCCTCACACATGTTGCGTTGCCTCACCTCCATACCCTTCATTTTAGTGACAACCACAGAGCCAAAGGTCTCCTCGTCGGTGGGTGTGGCATGTAGGGAGGCTGAAGCCTCTCTGATCATCCGGAGCGCTGACTCTCCCGCCTCACCCCCCCTTCTCGGCCTTCTGTAGGGAAGGCGGAGGGGAGGGATTTGGGAGTCAGTCAGTCTCCGAGGCCTAGCCCCCTCTTGGCTGCCACTACCCACCTCTTGGCTGCCACTAACCCCTTCCTCCTCCTGACTGCCACATTCCACAGCCTCCTCCTGGCTGAGGTCTTCCTGTGTATGAAAAAGGGACATAGTTTCAGTTATTTGTTCATCAAACACACACAATTTTCATCTAGTGACTGTTGCAAAATGGTTACAAATAGAAAACCATACAATTCTCAGCCCTGCAGTTTAGATTCTTGCCCCAAATGTCTCCAACACTACTGTCTGTTGATATGTCAAACACGTTAGGAACTAAGCAATTGGGGATCCTGAATTAAGTGAACATCATTCATTATTCACATAAATGGTTACAAAACTACTATACCTGGAACAAGCTGGGCTCCTCCACCTCTTCCAGACTGGAAGGCCCAGGTTGCTCCTCGGAAGCCTCATCAGGGGTGGCCTGCGCGCAAGGAAGCGTGGAAGGAGGAGTCGAGAGTGACTCCGTGACATCAGCCTGGTCTTTGAGAAAATGGAGACTGTCATAGTACCAGAGCTTGGGGGCATAGACCTCATCTGCTGCAGTTGCAGTTTCTTCCGACTTCAGGACCTTCTTGCGCTCCCTGATATACGCACTCCTCAGGCTGCCAATTTTCTTTCTTATATCACCAACAGTTGCCGTGGGGAACCTTGGCTTTACAAATTCCACAAGTTCCAGCAGGGCTGCGTACCTCTTTGTTTTGATGCCGTAATGGTGGTGTTTGGCCTGCCATAAAAGGGGAAATTCCCTGTATTTATCAATGAAGAGGGGGAGAAAACTCACGTCGTTGAATCCCTGCATAATCTCTGCAAGACACAACACCACACAAAACACTATAAATTATGTCAGGCTAAACTCTCCTAATCTTCTCCATAAAGAAGCCTCAAGGTCGAATCAGTCTAGGCTAGTTATGTACCAACGTCAAATTGTACCTTCGTTTATAGCGATCGTCCCGTGCGTGAGCTTTCTCTCCCCTCGTCTCCCAGATCGTGGTTACGACACAGGCGTGTGACGTTTTATATACAGTGCGCATGCGTCAAACTCTGCCCGCCCCTGACGATCTTTCTCGTCTATTCCCCACCCCTTCTCTTTACGGCGCAGTGGGGAGAGCACATGGCGGGGACACAGCAGGTGCGCCTGAAATATCCCACCAACGAGGAGGAGGACGAGGAAAGTCCGGAGGCAGAAACATCCCGATCCCGGAGCCTGAAATTCAAGGCCTCCAATATGTCATTTGGAGAAATGTTGGAGATGGTGGACATATTAAAGAGGAGCGACTATGATGGGAAGTATGGGCCTTACCTCAACCCCAATGTCCGCAAGGCCAAGATCATGTCTAAAGTTGTAAGGAGGCTGTACAATCATTTTGGGGTACAACGATCCAAGGAGCAACTGAAAAAACGCTGGTCAGACCTGAAACTGAGGGAGGCCGATCAGTACAGAAAGATCAAGCGAGTTCTTCAAAAAAGTAAGTAGTTGTGTTTTGTGTTTGATTTCTTGCTTGCATACTGCTCCATGTGTTTGGATTTTTACAAAGTTGTACATTCCAAAATGGCCACTTTCAGGTTCGTCTGTGCATTCGATCGTACTCAACCTCGATCGTTCGGCCACTTATAATACGATGTTTGTTGTTTTTTTGGGGGAAAGGAAGTTTGTTCTCTCTAGAAATGTCATCAAGACTGTCCAGCCAATTTATTCAATGTAAAGGAGACGTCACCCAGTAGCTGTTTACCCATCTGGACTCTAGAGCACTAGTGCTGGGACACCTAAACCCCCTTTTTATTAGGCTTTTCCACACATGTGCTCCAGTGAATACTAGAGGGGGGTCTCCATCACCCAAACGTCGACCAAAAAGCTATAAGTTTAGGACCTTTACAAAGTGACTACATTCATGTTGGTGTCATTTGTAACTGGACACCCAAAAATATTGTCCCTCACTTTCAAGCAATGTTTGTCATTTCCTATTTCTGCCCTCAATAGATTGTGTTGCTAAATCTTCCTTTTGTACATTCTCATAGGGGAGCGAAAACTTGGGACGTCTGAGGAAACCCCAAAACCAACACCTCCCAAAAAAGGGGAAAGAGCAGAAGCAGAGGAGGAGGAGGAGGAGGAAGGAGAGATCATAGAAATTGGAGAACTTGTCACCACAACAGGTGAGTGTGGGAGAACACAGCTACTGGTAAGCTAATCAATGTATGGCTGCCTCATTTCCAAGACCCTATTTTTTTTTGTTTTTTGTTTTTAGGTGACGTGGATGTTGTGGAAGAAAAATCGCACTTTACCACAGAGAGTGCCCACGTACTCATCGGGGAGATAATGGTCTGCAATAGAGATCTAGATTACATAAAGCAAAACATCAATGATGTTCAACAAAAATTGAAGAACATCATTGATGTTTTAGGAAAAATCTGAAAACGCACCAAGTAATTAACACACATTTGTGGCTGCTTCTGAACACATTTGCAAGTTAAGAACTGTGTTAAATTTGGAACATGCACACATTGTGTCCACATGTGCTAGCTCCCATCATGGTGGATGAATGACAACGTTTTTTTGGGGGTGCAACCACTTTACGAACTACTAAAGTGGTTGTGGTGAAGGGGTTGCACCCCCAAAAAACGTCCATTCAGCCCCATGATGGAAAATGGCACTTTTGAAGATTCGAGGCATGTGTTTTACCATATAATGACCATTTTCAGACCCAAATTGTGTGCATGTTCTAAATTTCCACTTTCCAGGGGTGACCCCCCATGTGATGAAGGCAAGATCAAACACACTTTGAACATATAGTCATGTCTGATCTTGTCTTCACTTTAGAAAGTTGAACTTTCCTAGTTCCTAGGTTCTGTTTTGCTCCATGCCTGGTTTTACAAAATGCGGAATGTTTGTAAACAATGTTGTAAATAACCAAGATGTTGTCAGTTTGGGCAAGAAGTTTGTAAACGCACTTGTGAATGTTTTGCAAGTAAACTTTTTTACTTTTCAAAATGTGTGGCTTCCTTATTTAAAAAACAAAATGCATTATGTATGTCAAATGTAAAGGATTTGGGGGGCAATGGGTGTTATTTACTAAAGGCAAGTCCAGTTTGCACTGCAAGTTTCTTTTCCAGGGCACTTTTTCACTGCACTTGTAGAGCATAGTGGATTTGACTTATGTAAATGACACCCACAGTGCTTTGTACGAAAACACGGAGCACAGAATTTTTGTGAATACACACATGTCTGACCTGGTGATGAAAAGGAGTATTTTGGGTGTCAGTTATGCACTACAAACCTTCTCTAGACCAAAGATTAGGTATCAAACACACAACATGAGAATAATCTTTTTGGGAAGAAGAGACTGTTACCTCCTTTTGCCCAGAAAGTGCATTCCCACTGTCGAAGGCAAAGGGAAAAAAATTCAAGGTCAAATAAGCTATAATACGGAAATGACAAGAAATCATAGGTTGGTTGAAAAAAAATATTTAATTAAAAATGCATCTCACACATCGTCAGGCAGAGCAATGGCCCCCCTACCCACAAAGTAGTCCATATATTGCTCGCGGACCGCGCGGGCATTTAGAGGGGGCAAGCCTGGATGTGCCACTTGAAGGGCTGTGAGGTCAGCATTTGGAGGGCCCTCCACATCTGGGCCAACGGGCACCACATAGTTCCTGTTATGTCTTTTGAGGAAGTTGTGCAATATGCAACAGGCAAGAACTATGTGGTTCAGTTTATATTCCGCCAAGTTAATAGCCGCCAAGAACAGGCGGAAGCGGCTGGCCAGGATGCCAAAAATGTTCTCCACAACTCTTCGGGCTCTGGACAGCCTGTAGTTGAAGACCCTCTGGTCTGGGGTGAGGGTCCTCATCGGGAAGGGCCTCATCAGATGGGGAGTCAACGCAAACGCTTCATCTGCGACAAAGACGAAGGGGAGTCCTTCAGCATTCTCCTCTGGAGGTGGCAAGCACAGACTGCCACTTTGGAGACGCCAGTAGAACTCCGTGTGCGCAATGGCACCACCATCCGAGATCCGGCCGTTCATCCCCACGTCCACATACATAAACTCGTATGTCGCCGACACCACCGCCAACATCACTACACTATTAAACCCCTTATAATTATAATAGTAGGACCCCGAGTGGGGCGGTGGGATGATGCGGACGTGTTTCCCATCAATTGCCCCTCCGCAGTTAGGAAAGTCCCAACGGCTGGCAAAGTGGGAGGCCACAGTCTGCCATTCCTGTGGCGTGGAAGGAAACTGTGGAGTGAAACAATAAAAAAAAATTAGTCACTTTGCACATAAACATTGCAAGCAGATTAGACAATCAACATCTTGGAACAAGAGCATTCTTAAAAATTTGAGGCTGGAAAGTATTTGCACAGAAAAGTAGAGGCTCCCCTTCACAGATTAATCACCCCCCATCAATCCCTCCACTTCTGATGGGCCATTGCCAATAACTAGGGTTTTGGGGGGGGGGGGGTGTTGGACAGGTAACCCTCTGCACTTCATTGATTGTCAAATGGCTCAATAATGTGTGCTAGTTTGGCCAGACCCTCCTTACTTAACACTATTGGCAGCCCCCAGGAAAGCTAAACCCCCCCCCCCAAAAAAAAAAAGGAAAGCACATTGTGACATTCTGAAATTACCAAGCAAGCTAATAGGAGGGAAAGAACACAAAAAAAGAGGAAATGGAAAGTATGGAGCCAGCCCCTTGCACTACATGCTTTGCTGAATTCATCCCTAAAGATGCCCACTATAAAGAGGTAGGTATATAGTGTGTATTGACCTTGGGAAAGCCAGCAGATAGAGGATTGGTACCATCTGACAGAGCAGTTGGGGGAGGGGGTTCCTAATGAGTTTGCCCCCCCCCCACAAAAAAACACAAAAAAAGGGGCTCTACATGAAGTAAACCACACAGCAAACATTTGTGCATATTTTAGGGGGTGTTTGGGGGCAAACAATACTATGCAGCAGACAAAAGACATTGCTTAAGTGACTAGGCCATAGGTGTCTATTGGGGCAGAAGAGCATGCTGGTGAGGTAAGTGAAGGGAAAAATGCATGAAGGAGAAAAGGGGCACAGCATATTAGAACATATTGCAATCATGGTAATTAGGGAAGGAGGTCAAAAATACAAGACATTAGCAAACAGAGCATACATAGAATGGAATAGTAAAGTAGAAATGTTACCTTAATATAGTCCTCCTGCAGGACCTCGATGATGGCAGAACAGGTCTCTGGAATAATGATTCCCAGGGCCTGGGGAGAGATACCTGAAGAGAACTTCAAATCCTGAAGACTTCTCCCTGTCGCCAAGTACCTCAACGTAGCAACAAGCCTCTGCTCCGGAGTGATGGCTTGTCTCATGCAGGTATCCTGCCGGCTGATAAAAGGGGTCAGCAAAGCCAAAAGACGGTGAAAATCGGGGTCCGTCATCTGGAGAAAGTTCCTGAAATCATCAGTATTATTCTCCCGGATCTCACGAAGCAAAGGCATGTGCGAGAACTGATCACGCTGAAGCAACCAATTCTTGGTCCACATACTCCTCGTCACTCTGTTCATGGACGGGTCTTGGCTCAAAGCTAAAAGCCCGACACCAATTCCGCGTACAGCACGAACTCGGCGACGAGTACGCACGGGAAACATCGCTCACAAGCTCACAAACGGTCGGCTGGTCAGAACGGACAAACAGAAAGCACCGATAAACAGCAAGGCCTGAAAGAACGAAATGAATACCAGAAACGAGCAGACAATAAGCAGTGAAAATCAAAGCGTCCTATATCAAGATATAGGCCGCAATGACCAACAAATGCGAACTGACTACACGCACTACTAAACAGATACGCACGACAAGCACAAACTGAAGAGCAGTAACGATCTGAGTCAGAAAACTGAGAAGCGCGAATCGTAAGTCCCCAAACTTCAACTAACTCGCGATAAACACGGGATCAGCAGAAGGAGCCCAACGGGTGCCTGACGTGGTGCTGAACTTCCCTTTTCTAGTGTCGTGGAAGACGACTTACGTCACAACGTTCTTGCAGACCGGATATTCCGACAACGTTGTCCGACCGTGTGTACGCAACACCAACATCGGACAAAGTACGACGGACAGGATCCGACCGACCTGGTCCTCAGATAATCCGCGCGTGTGTATGGGGCTTAAGATGTGTATATGTTTTAGAGACTGAATGCAAGCGTCGCCAGGCCAGAAATGATGCTTGCACTGGGTCAGGTAGAGGTTTTAAGTCTATAGCCCTCCATAGATCAGAGAGTAAGCAGGTATGGAGGCCCAGTCGACAAAGGGCAGATTGTTCTATGTCCACCCATATAAGTTCAGAGGATGGTTGGAACCAGTGTTTTGATAAGCTGCTTGAGTCCAACAGCAGTTAGGTAGTTGGCTAGATCCACAGATCCTATTCTGCCAGTGGTCCTATGTTTCACAAGTTGTTGATGAGAACTTCTGGGTCTCTTACCTTTCTATAGTAAATGGTGGCGTAAGGATTGTAGCACTTTAAGGTATTTAGTGGGTACTAAAGCTGCGAGTGTTCTGAAAAGATATAACATTTTAGGCAGAATTAACATTTTAACCACTTTACCTCCAGGCCTTTTTCTGACAATTTTGTTTACATGGAAAACTCTGTATTTTCTGCTAGAAAGTTATTAGAACCCCAAACATTATATATATTTTTAACCACTTCAGCCCCGGACCAATTGGCAGCCAAAGGACCAGGCCCCTTTTTGCGATTCGGCACTGCGTCGTTTTAACTGACAATTGCGTGGTCGTGCGACGTGGCTCCAAAACAAAATTGGCGTCCTTTTTTTCCCACAAATAGAGCTTTCTTTTGGTGGTATTTGATCGCCCCTGCGGTTTTTATTTTTTGCGCTATAAACAAAAATAGAGCGACAATTTTGAAAAAAATGCAATATTTTTTGCTTTTTGCTATAATAAATATCCCCAAAAAATATATAAAAAAACATTTTTTTTCCTCAGTTTAGGCCGATACGTATTCTTCTTCTCTGGTCCCCTGTGCAGGATCGATGGGGTGGCAACACATCAGTTCTTCTTTTAGTAGTTACATACTGACTGCTATCTGAAACTGGCTGAACGGTCAGGCAACTGGGAGAGTCCATGGGTTCAGGAAGGAAACAGTGCTGCTGGCAGTAGACTGAAGAGAACATGATTTCCACATTAGACCAGTCAACCTTGGGATTAGGGGCCTGCAATCAGGGAATACCCAGTATTACCGGAAACACTGGGGAGTAGAGGACATTGAAATATAGGAACTCTTGATGTCCAGAGTCAGTAATCATTAGAATTGGTTCAGTCTCTTGAGTAATGGTTCCGACTTGGGAATGGTGTCATCTGCAGGTGAATGGTACTACTCAGTCCCTTCAGTCTAAGTGGAATCCACAATTTCTTAGTTAATGTGAGAGCCAGAAAACAACTGCAGGAGTCTGCATCAACTATGGCTCGGAACTTGACTTCTCCTTCCGCCACCTGCAACGAGTTAGGCAGAATGATATGAGTGGGAGAGGATCCAACAATAGAGGCATATGTGGGACGAGAGGACAGGAACTTACTGGGTCTCACAGGGCAGTTTAGAAGAAAATGTCCAGTACCACCACAGTACAGGCAAAGGTTGGCTTGCTGGCTGCGCGTCCTTTCTTCGGGGGTCAGAGTAGACCGCATCAGGTTGATCTGCATGGGTTCTCCCTCTGAAGATGCTGAAGTGGAGATGGGTGTAGCGGTGGTTACTGGAGGTACTTTGGGCATTATCCAAGTGGGTCTGTAAGATTGAGTCCATTTAGACCACTTCTCCCATAATCAGTGGTCGAGCTGTAAGGTGTTCAAGGGTTCTAGGAGTTTCCATCCAGGCTAGTTCCTCATTAAGTGTGGCTTTATTTCAGCCTGTATCTACTGACCATTTGCGTTTAATCTTCTATGGGCCGGCGTTCTTGTTGGAGTGTTCGCAGGGCAGCCGTAGCTATTCGCTGGGGGTCATCATAAAACTGTGACATGGCTTCAAAGAAGGCTGAGTGAGTCAAAGACCTGGTTATTTTGCTCCATAAGATGATGGGCCCAAGATTGTGGTTCATCTGTGAGCAAGGAGATGATGAAACCGACTTTGACAATTTTAAGTGAGAAAGTCCGTGGTTGCAGAGCTATGTATAACTGGCTGGCGTTTTTGAAAGCTCTGAACTTTCTTTGGTCCCTGGAGAAACATTTTGCTATGCGGACCTTTGGTTCAGGTGGAGGCACCACTATCATGGGTGTGACATTGGTGCATTCAGAGGCAACGGAAGCTAAAGCAGGGTCCTAGTTGGCAGGAGGGGACGTAGAGGCAATGCTCTGCAGGTGACCTTCCAGTTGGAAATAAACTTTCTTTATGGCTGAGGGCTGCAACTTGTTGGCACAAAGCGGAGACGCACCTCTGTTGGCTTCAGACATCTTATGGCTGACTGGTACTGTCACGTACCTAGTTCTAAACCTAAAATGCTGAGAGGGCTCTCCTTGCTACTGAGTACTCAGTGACCCTGAAGGTGTTAACAGGGGACATGAAAACCAAAGAAGCAGGGATTGCCAGCTTGGCCATAGATGAGAGATGGTGGTGTGGAGATCTCTCTGCAGGTGCATACCAGATGAGGCATGCAGTAGGACCCAGGAGAGCTGAATGTGGTGCAGACTGCACAAAGCAGGAAGCAGTTTGCAAAGGTAAGTGCTGCAGGCTGGATACAGTAGGTAAGTACTGAAGGTTGGAGCAACAGGTAAGTATTGTTGATAAATACTGCAGGCTGGGTATAGCAGGTAGTCACCAAGGTGGATCACAGCAGACAAGGCACAGCAGAAGGCATAGTCAGGGATGGTAGCAGAGGTCAGGAAGCCAGTGGTCAGCAGATCAGGTATCAGAATCATGGTTAGGCAAGCAAGGTAATACACAGGACAGGAGACATCCATGGGCAATCCGAGATCAGAGCTGGGAGTGAGACAAGAAGTGTCCAAGGGCAAGCCGGGTCAGTAACAGGTTATCAGAAACAGCAGAAAACACAGGAACAGGAAGCAGAAAGCTGAAGATCAGTCAGCAATGTCCATGTGCCAGAATCATCCTTTTAAAGGCCTAAGGCGCCAGGATCTGATGTGCATTGCATGCGTCTGTTTGCTAGATTAGAGAATTCAAACAGATTGTACAAGTTTACTGTAAATGCACCTTGAGTGTCATTTCATCCCAAAGAACACAATGGGAACAGATGAAATTTGTAATTTATATTATTACAGCAATCCCAACATAATGCCCTGTTATAAAGCATGAACATGGAAATTAAATGATCACTAATTAGAACCTTGCTGAATAAATAACACATGAACAAGATAATATGTAGACGTCATGCTGCTTTATTTATTTATTCAATACAGGATTTATATAGCGCCAACAGTTTACGCAGCGCTTTACAATATAAAAAGGGAGACAATACAGTTATAATAAAATACAAGAGGATTAAGAGGGCCCTGCTCAGAAGAGCTTACAATCTAATAGGGTGGAGGAGGTGATACAAAAGGTTGTAACTGTGGGGAATGAACTGATGGAAGTGGTAAAAGATTAGTTGGAGATATGATAGGCTTCCCTGAAGAGATGAGTTTTCAGGGATCGCCTGAAGGTAGCTAGAGTAGGGGATAGCCGGACAGGTTGAGGCAGCGAGTTCCAGAGGATGGGAGAGGCTCTGGAGAAATCCTGGAGATGAGCATGGGAGGAGGAAACAAGAGAGCTTGACAGGAGGAAATCTTGAGAAGAGCGGAGAGGACGGTTTGGGATATGTTTGGAGACAAGATTGGTGATGTAGCTCGGGGCAGAGTTGTGGATGGCTTTGTAAGTTGTGGTTAGTATTTTGAATTTAATTTGCTGGGTGATTGGGAGCCAGTGTAGGGATTGGAGGAGAGGGTTGGCAGACACTGAACGGTTGGTAAGGTGGATAAGTCTGGCAGCAGCATTCATGATAGACTGAAGAGGGGATAGCCTATGGAGAGGCAGGCCAATGAGAAAGGAGTTGCAATAGTCAAGGCGAGAGATAACAAGGGAGTGAATGAGGAGCTTGGTGGTGTCATTTGTTAAAAAGGGGCGAATTTTAGAGATGTTACGGAGGTGAAGTCTACAAACTTTTGACAGCGATTGGATTCGAGGCTGAAATGACAAGTCCGAGTCTAGGATTACACCGAGTACCCTGGCGTGAGGGGAGGGACTGATGGTTGCATTGTTGATTTTGATGGAAAAGTCATGGAGGGGAGCACGGTCGGGGGGGGGGGGATTATTAATAGCTCAGTTTTAGAGAGATTTAATTTAAGGAAGTGGTGCGACATCCATGCTGAGATGTCAGTTAGTAAGTTAGTAATGCGAGAGGAGTGATGTGAGAAGTAGACAGATAGATTTGGGTGTCATCAGCGTATAAGTGGTATTGGAAGCCGTGGGCGGTTATAAAGTGACCAAGGGAGGAGGTGTAGATGGAGAAAAGAAGGGGTCCAAGAACAGAGCCTTGGGGGACCCCCACAGAAAGGGACAATGGAGAGGAGGAGACAGAGTTGTAGGTAACACTGAAGGAGCGCTGTGATAGATAGGCAGAGAACCAGGATAGAGCAGAATCTTGGAGGCCAAGGGAGTGTAGTTTATTGAGAAGGAGCGGGTGGTCAACAGTATCAAAGGCTGCAGAGAGGTCAAGTAGTAGCAGTATGGAGTACTGGCTGTTGGATTTAGCAGTTAGTCTAGGCATCCCTTAATTCTTTTTTCCACTGTACAAGCACCACCTCCTGTAGCATGCTGTTATTTTTGAAACCACTAATACTAGACTGTGCTGTTGAAAGGAAATGTGCTTTATATTCACAGCTACTACTAAATTTTACCAATCAGCAAAAGAGCAGGAGAAAGGACATATGGATTTTTATTTCATAAAATACGGTGAGCCTTCTAACTCCTCTCAATATCCCTACACTACCTTACCCATATGTTTCTTTCTGAATGTCACAACGATTGTCAAGTGCTAAACAAAAAAAAAATTGTCTGGAAATTTTGATTTGTGATCTCACTCATCCGGCTGTTGTAGACATTGGCCCAAGGATGCCATTATGGTAAATATAGCACTGCATGCAAATATCAATGTTCAATATTTATAAGTATAACTAACTAACATGAACAGAGAAAGGGAGAGGCTTTACCAAATATTTTTGTAGTCCAAAGACAGTTAATTATCCTATATACTTTCTCTGTATTCTCTGTATTCTCTGTGTCTGAATTAAAAGATACAAGTAGTCTATAGGTGATTGGACACTTTAAAGGAATTTTCTGGTGGAATCTTTCTTCACAGAATTTGTGAAAAAGCTTATGACATTGGGATTTTTTTAAAATGTATTTAATCGTGGTTGGACTGCACATTGCACTTTATGTATTCATTTTTATGTTTTTTTTTATTGCACTTTAGGAGCACACAAACTATATGAATTTTGCGTAAATTAGATGTATTACCATTTATTGTATAAGAGATGATGAATTATGCAATATTTTATATTGCATTTTTAAAGAGAGTGCATTGATTGCACATCACATTTTATTAACACTTAATTTATATGAATTTTGTATTAATTTGGGAGTTTGATTTATAGGGCACTTTTTGATTTTTAAGAGATAGGGCATTCATCCCCAGATTATAAAAAAATGACCAGTGCAAACAAAGTTTTCAGTGCAGTTACCCACGTAGAAAGTTTATAAAATTTCCCCAAATTGATAGCATAAATCTTAAGTGTCCTATGCAAAAAATAAATCCAGTGCCAGTGTAATTGGACAAGTTTAAGTTGGAAGCTGATTGGCTACCATGCACAGCTGCACCAGGTTTTTCACTCTCCAATTTTAGTAAATCAAGCCCCATGTGTCCTCCACCTTCCACACAAACTATTCACCAAACATAATGATCACCAGACTTTATTCATATCACAAAAAAACAGATTTTCTCTTTTACGGCCAATATGCGTTAAATTTGCTCAGTCTTATCTAAAACCTATGGAGATTTTCTATAGAGAAGACATGCCAAACTGGTGTCGGCTGGGCCACATGCGACCCTTTTATATCTTCTTTGCAGCCCTAGCTGGTTTAGGGATTTAAATTTTTATCAAGCACATGTTGTTTTCCAGCTGAAAAAGGATAAACACCCTGCATAATTTTAAGCAAAATAATTCAGGAAAAGTTTTTGGTCCCTTTCTCTAGGACACAATGTTGTAAATTGCATTTATTACTACAATGTTGAATTGTCTATGTTCTATAAGTATTTTTCAAAGAAATAGGGTGGTCTAATGTAACCCTTTGAAGATTAGTTCCACTCCAGTTCTGAGTGTAAAATGTGATATAATTGTTTAAGCGAGTGTCACATGAGTGCTTATATTTCCCACTCTCCCATTAAAGAGGTCTTAAACAGAATACATATTTTAATTGTATTCTACTTTTTGTTAACTAAATGCAAAATCAAGTATTTACCAATATTGCTATGTAAAACATGCAGTTAAAAGGGCAAATACTAATAACTAGTTTCCTAAAAAAAAAATAGTTTAAACAATCTAAAGACACAGGTAGGACACAGTGGACCTAATTGTAGGATGCTTTCTTCATTCAGATTCCTTGTTTTAAAGTTTACAGTTTCTCACACTTCTACATTTTGCATATGAAAAGTAGGTCTGCTGTTTACCTGAAACTTTCCAAATTGCTAAAATTGTTCACTGGCTGACATGTGATTCGTATAGAGCAATTTTTGCTGTGGAAAAGTTAGCCTGAAGGCAAATCTTGTAACTCTCAAAACTGCAAAGACAGAGTGCTGAGAAATTGTTTAAATATGTGCAAATTGCCCAAATGATATCCTGTATCTATGCCTGGAGAATACTGAAAAGGCTACAACAACACATCTCATTTCATAAAAGTGTCCATAGTATAAAATATAGATTTATTATTATACACTTATCTCATGATGGTTAATTTTGTAAACTCACTAAGTAAAGGAACTACATTACACATATACGTGTAGAAAATCTTTTACATACAGAGTATATTAGTTGAACAACTGATAATACAGCAAACTTACAGATCTTTCTCCCACAAGCCTTGTATATTTTAGCTAACTCCCCGGTATGGGTTTATAAAAAATGGTTCAATAGATTTGATACTATATTTAGAGAACTGATATGGAAGGGTAGCGTGGCGCCTATCAGTCTAAAAATCCTTCAACTCCCGACCAATGAAGGGGGAGCGGCAATCCCACATTTGTTTAGATACTTTTTAGCATCCCAATTACAATATATGAGGGGCACTGGGGCGGGGGGAAACCTGCTCCAGGCATTCCTAAATAGACAAACTGTTGAAATCATGGAAGCAGGTACGGTGATACGGGGAATTCCCACCCTGGACCTAATGAACAAGGTATGGGTAGCGGTTAAGGGAATACTGGGATGTAGAGGCTATACGGAATACTCACCACTGTGGAAGAACAATAATTTGAGCGAGGTACAAAAAATAGGACCAATCAGGGAGTGGGAACGAAGAGATATAAAATACCTACATCAGCTTTTTACCAATGGGCAATTAAAAACATTTCAAGAGCTTAGAGCGGAGTTTATAATACCGAGGAAATCTTTCTTTCGATACCTCCAATTAAGGCATGCAATAACAGTACAATTCAAGGACTCACCAGTAGAATGGGGTAATATATCGACACTAGTGAGAATAGTGCAAACAGAATCAACAAAGGGGTTGACCTCAGGGACGTATTCGATCCTACATAAAGACGCCAGGGGCGGTCAGTATACCTCTGTCTTTAGAGATAAATGGGTAAGAGACGGGGTTAACATCACAAATAACCAATGGGATAGGATTCTTGAACTAGCTCCATGGGTCTCTCTTTCTCCACCTCAAAAGATGTCGCACTTGTTCCTTCTATACAGAGCCTATTTTACCCCGAAAAAACTTTTTAGCTTTGGAAGTAGAATAGACTCCTCCTGCCCAAGGTGTGGAGGAATGGAGGGAGACATGATACACATGTTCTGGAGATGCCCCAAGCTGCACCGCTATTGATTGGAGGTAGTGGAAACAATCTTTCAGGTTTTTGATGTCTCTATCGAGACAGAACCCAAGATTTGTGTACTAGGATGGATGGCCGGGAAGGGAAGACCTAACGACACTAATATGGCAATTCTGAGATGTTTGTTTCAGGCGCGTAAACTTATAGCCCAGAGATGGCAGTCGCCCACCCCTCCATGCAGTAGAGAATGGGAGCAAGCTGTGAATAGTATGATATTAAAGGAAAAAACACTCTATATAAGACAGGGGAGTATTAATAAATTTGAAAGGTTGTGGAAAACTTGGTGTGAAAAAAAGAAAATAGACACAAAATAAATAGAGGAACAATTTTGAATTAAATAAAGAGACATGCGTGAAGGTAGATGTGTGATATGAATGGTCAAGATATGCGAATGAATAAATGTGGGGGAAATAGTAAATAGATAGAGCTATTTGGGAAGAGGGAGAGGACATATATGCTGGAGCAATAACCTGTTCGTGTTATCATTCTTCTTTTTATATTGCACTGTGCTTGCTCCTTTTTTTGCAAAAAGTATCTGTACCTCCCCTACTCTCTTTCTAGAATATTAGAAGATGAGTGGTTTAACCACCTCCCTTATTGATATTTGGACAAAGTATAGATGTAAGAACGTTATGTTATGTATGATGTTTATGTTGTAAAACTGAAAATGATTAATAAAAATATAAAGTTAAAAAAGATAATACAGCAAACAACAAAAGGTTCCACAAATTATTACTTTTAAAAGAGAAGTCCACAAGATGCTTTTGAATTAGGCTATTAGGGTAAATGAATGGTTGATATGCTTTACCCCAATGCATTGTTTTACAATATTTCACTACCTCCTGGTGGGCCTTATTTTTCTCAAACCACACCCAGAAATATACATTATTGTTTATCCTGGTGCCAGAAATTCTTGCATTCTCACACTCCTCCATTGCCCAGAAGAGGAATGCTCATTTGAGTAGAGCTCTCCTGTTGAGGGGAAAAAGTAAATCTAGAGACAATGGGGTTCTCTAGAAGTAGAGGCTGTTCACCTAGGAAAGTAACATTTGGAAAATGGTATGTTTACTTTGCTAATGAAATGGCACTTATTAGGGCAAGCTTTGGATTAGACATGTGCAATTTGTTTGGTAACAAATCAAAATTTGGCCAAATTTTGCATCTTTCAGACATTCAGATGCATCCGAATGTCCAAAGAAAAGAGTAAGGAATTTCAACCAATACGAAAGAAATTATAACGAAAATAACAAATTTGGAATAAGAAGAGAGATTTGGGACTTTATATGAGGCACACTGCTACATAACATAATTAGAGCCAATCAATGTAAACATTATTTAATTAGTACAAATGGCATACATAACATTGTAACATAGTATACAAAATGTAAAT
Source organism: Lithobates sylvaticus (assembly GCA_028564925.1). NCBI lineage: Eukaryota > Metazoa > Chordata > Amphibia > Anura > Ranidae > Lithobates > Lithobates sylvaticus. The sequence goes on from CM053027.1 coordinate 407,735,147, forward strand.
AGCATAATCAATAATAGGTCACATATAGAGCTTGTATGTAAAATCGCTAAATATTACATATTGAAGTCAAGACAATAAACATAATAATGGACCTAGGGTATGTAAACCAGATTGAGATAGTAACATATGGATATATAAAAAATTATGAATTGGTTCAGAATATTATTGAAATGGTAAGAAAGAACAGTACACTGATCTCCCTAGTGATTAGCTGTGCAGGGCTGCGTGGGGCGGGGGGGGGGTGTGTTAGCATAAGTCTGACCATTGGAGTACAGGCAAGCTAACCACACTTGGATGGATGTGCTCTTATGCCTAGTATGGTTAAGTTGAAATAGGAAATCAGGGGAACTGGGAAGATCACCAGGTATTTCACACAAAGGAAGCAATGCAACGAGAACAGGATACTTTTTAATACAAGTACATGGTACACCAGACGCATATCAGAAATATGAAATGTTGGCGTTGCATACACTTTATAAAGGCCTGTATGTAGGTTTTAAACGATTCTACCGGAGGGAAACTTTTTGGATCTAAATCCTCGACACTCTTTAAGCATGGGGGCCTGAAAGAGGAGGTAGAAGTCAATACTTTACTAGAACATCCTTGTGCCCTCATAGCTCCATATAAAGTTGTCTATTAGTAGGTCCTGCTAGTTTTAGTCATTTAATAGCGAATAAAAGCTAAATACATAGCAGCCCCCCCTCCAATTACTATTAATGAGAATATAGAATATAAATGTCCAAGAACCTACACATAGAGATTTGTGAGATATATTAATTGTCATTATTACCCCCTCCTTTCTCCCCCCCCTCCGTTCCCTTTCCCTTTTCCTGCAACATACGTCTTGCAACAACAACAATTTTATTAGCAACACTGTTAAAACTGCTCTTAAGAAATGTTTCCACATTTTAACTGTTTCTATGTTGTTTTTACATGTTTTTATTATGATATATGCTATGTAACTATATTTATCCCTATTAATTTATAATGCTGTATGACCTCTGACATTCCCACGGTCACTGGCTTCCCCAATAGTCATACAAGCAAAGGTGTAAGGACTTCATGGCCACCATGGACCTCCATAGACCGCGGCATCTGTCCATGCCATTATATTCCCTCTTCCAATATGGCACTATCATGGCCTGAAGAATGAGCGCATGCGTCTGCACATCACATCCCAGAAGTGACATCAGGGCAGCCCGTGTGCGTTCCACGGACCCAGGAAGCAACGGAGTCCACCGGTGCTCTCAAATCACACAGATCAAGATACAGCCTTTACATCTATGGGCAGTTGGGCACCCCCAGGATTGAGGACCCTTATTAGTGCTGCATGCCTGTGGTCCTTACCCCTTTGTAACACTTGTTTCTATCTGCAATAAATCCTCTATATGCTGCACTTAGAAGGTGCTTGTGTTCACTCCCCAATTAAGAAACAGATACATATCATTCAGAGGGAATTTGACATGTTAAAGGAGAAGTATAGCCAAAGCTTGTTTGGCTGTACCTCTCCTGTGGATCACAGGAGTGCAATTTGTTTTGCATGCCTGTGACCCGTTTTCAGCAGAGAGCGGGCTGAAGTCCATTCTCTGCTGATGTCACAGAAATCAACCGATGAGAGCCCTTGATGGCTGCTTCCCGCCGTTCTACAGCTCAGCGCTCAGTTCCAATCAGCAAGGAGGAGCAGAGCGGAGAGCTGCTGACTGATAGTCAGCAGCTGTCTGCTCGGGGAGCTGTGAGAACATCATCAGCAGTGTTTTATCACTCAGGCACCGGGGAACAGATGCAGCATCGGACCGATGCTGCATCCACCTAGCTAAGTATGAAACTGAAAAAAAAAATCCCATATTTCTCTTTTAAGGACATGTAATACATCATAGTAGGGAATGGACAATTAAGAGTACTTAAAACTCACAGTACTTACAACAGTACTTACAACTGGATGTTTTATTATAGAAGGCCCCTCTGAAAGATTGCAGCGGTGTGGGTAGGGGCCTGATCAGAGGATGAGCAGAAGCCAACAGCACAAAAGACACATCATATTGATAGTAAGTCACTTCCTTTGTGATGATTTTTTTCTAAACCTGGGCTTTAAACATTAAATAGTAATAGATACATTTTTTAATATGTTAAAAAAAACGTAAATGCAAAGATTGAGGAAAATACTAACTGCATCCTTTACTTTGAATTAGTTATTTACATTACTTCAGTCCGTCTAACTTTGAGAATCAAGATCGAAAACACAAAGCTTGTATAAACAGGTGGTCTCAACTTGAGGTCATTAATTACAAAGCTGAAAAATTCAGTCAAGGGCCTATTCAGCATCAAGAGGTCACACCGATTCACACAAAAAATGCACATGTATCAGTACTTAGTGCAGAATCTGAGCACAGAAGGAACCTGTTTCCAAACAATCTGGAAAACGTATGTGATGATGTGTATTTGTTAAACTCAACCATTTTAAAATATGATATGGTGTAATGCTTTTTTACCAGGCAACTTGATATAACATCAAGTTAACACCCAGGCAGCTGAGAACCATTCCCTGAACGTGTTTCAGCTGCAGCTTTTAAGCGTGCTGTAATCATTACATTTAGGACTGCATTAAGCCTGTCAAACTGTTAGTTGTAATGAGTTCAACAGCAGTATTGCCCTACAAACACACAGCTGGAATTTGTCACACACCTCTAATAGACAGCCTTCTATGTACAATTAGCATATTAATTTATTGGCAGTGATCATTTCTAGACACCAGAAACCAGCCTACTACTTTAATTTCAAACTATTTTAAGGATACACTTTTGGCTTTTTATGCATGCTATTTCAACGCGTTGTAAAAATATTCTTAATTACCTACTAAACTTTATATATATCTTTTTCTGGGGTGCACATTTGCTACTGGGGTTCTTTCTATAAGTGGGGGTATTTAATTAAGTGGGAGCACTTCCAACTCTGCACTACAAATGCATAAAGCTGAATGTATACAGGAAAATACTTTGAACAGCACGCAGGTGAACTTGTTTACCCCTTCAGCTCTCCTTCCACTCAACATGCTCTCTACCACTCCTTCTGAAACTTTTGTGTCCTCTCTACTTAAACTCTCTTTACTTCACCCCTCTTCTCCACCCCACACTTTATATATATCACCCTCACTTCTGTCTTCTGCTTATTACTGCACTCACCAACTCTTGCTAATTCTAAATCCACACAGTAATAAAACCTCCAGGACCCTCGGGCAGGTCCCTTCATATAAATCACACTCCCATATTACCTCCCTCACCCTTCTGCTTCTCCTAACCTCTGGGGATATATCACCAAAGTCTAAGCCTCCATCACTTAACTGTACCCAACACACCCATTACCCTGCACCCTCTAGTAGCAGCGGTAATCCACGCAATTTTCATTCCTCTTCTTCCCAAAGCCAGACTCCCCTTCTCTTGTGCCCTTTGGAATGCCCGCTCTGTCTGCAACAAACTCACTTCTCTCCATGACCTCTTTATCGCTAACTAATTTAATCTACTCGCTATTACTTAAACCTGGCTTCATGAATCTGACACTACTTCTCCTGCTGCCCTCTCCCATGGTGGCCCTCTTTGGACTCACCCCCCCCAGACCCAATGGATGGAAGGGAGGGGGAGTGGGAGTCCTTCTAGCCCCACATATCGCCTTTCGGGTACTTCACCCACCTACCTCTCTGTCAATTCCTTATTTGAAGCACATTGCATTCGTATTTTATCTCCAGTTTCTCTAAGGATAGCTGTGATCTACCAGCCCCTTGGACCAGTATCAGCCTTTCTTGATGAATTCTCTGCCTGGCTCCCCTACTTTCTCTCTTCTGAAATCCCCACAATCATTCTCGGTGACTTCAACATCCCTGTTAATACTAACACTTGTGCTACTTCCAAACTTCTCAGTCTAACCTCCTCCTTTGACCTGAAGCAATGGATACACGCTTCTACACACTCTGACGGAAACACCCTTGACCTTATATTCTCCCACCTATGCACTCCATGCAACCTCTCCAACTATTCTTTCCCTCTCTCTGACCACCACCTTATTAGTTTCTCTCTCTCCCTCTCTAACACCTCCTCTCCTTCCAACCGCCTAAGCCCCCATACACACGGTCGGAAATTCCGACCACAAAATCCATCAGATTTTTTCTGACGGATTTTGTCTGACACTGGTGTTGCATACACACGGACAAAGTTGTCGGAAAATCCAATCATTCTGAACGTGGTGACATTCGTTGCGTACGACGGAACTACGTAGAGGCTATTAGCCAATATCTTTGGTCTTGTAATTTGATCTGAGCATGCGTGGCTCTTTGTCCGTCGGAACTCCCTACACATGATCGGAAAAAGTCTGATCTGATTTTGTTGTCGGAAAATTTGAGAGCAGTATCTCAAATTTCTTCCGTCGGGAATTCCGATGGAAAAAGTCAGATGGAGCCCACACACGGGCAGATTTTCCAACAACAATAACATTTTCCGTCAGAATTTTCGACCGTGTGTGCGGGGCATAACAGTTACCCATAGAAACCTCTACCTCCTAAACCCTTCTCTTCTCTACTCTGCTATTGACCACCTCTATGACAAAATCTCACCTTTGTCCTGCCCCAACTTAGCCACTTCTGTCTACAACACTTCACTGTCATCCTTCCTAGACAAGCATGCCCCCCTCACTACACACAGAATCAGGCCACATCCCCTACAACCTTGGCAAACAGATGCCAATAGAAGTCTGAAAAAGCCTAGCCGCGTACCCCTCAGCTCACTCCTTCAGTCTCCTCATAAATCACTAACTTACTAACAGACTTATCAGCCTGGATGTCACACCACTTCCTCAAACTCAATCTTTTCAAAACTGAGCTCATGATTTTTCCTTCCCCACGATCCTCTGCCCCTAATCTCTCTGGCAAAATCAATTGAAATACTATCAGCCCGTCCCCGCATGCCAAGGTTCTAGGTGCAACTCTGAACTATCCTTTCGGCTCCACATCCAAACACTTTCAAAATCTTGCTGTCTTAACCTCCGCAACATCTCCAAAATACGCCCCTTCCTAACCAATGACACCACAAAACTCCTAGTTCACTCCCTGGTCATCTCCCGCCTTGACTACTGCAACTCCCTCCTCACAGAATTACCTTTACACAGGCTATCCCCCCTTCAGTCCATCATGAATGCTGCTGCCAGGCTCATCCACCTTACCAACCACTCAGTGTCTGCTACCCCTCTCTGTTAATCCTTCCACTGGCTTCCACTCACCCAACGAATAAAATTGAAAATTCTAATAAATTACAAAGCCATCCACAACTTGGCCCCCGGCTACATCACTAACCTAGTCTCAAAACACCAACCTACTCGTTCCCTTTGTTCCTCATATGACCTCCTGCTCTCTAGTTTCCTTGTCACCTCCTCCCATGCTCACCTCCAGGACTTTTCCCCAGCCTCTCCCATCCTCTGGAACTCCCTACCCCAATCTGTCCAACTATCTTACTCTGCTTGCTTTTAGACAATCCCTGAAAACCGTTCTCTTCAGAGAAGCCTATCCGGCCCCCACCTAACAACTATACTTTTACTTTCTCCATCAGATCATCCCCCACAGCTATTACCTTTTTATATCACTTGACTCTCCCTCCTAGATTGTAAGCTCTAACAAGCAGGGCCCTCTGATTCTGTAGAATTGTATTGTAACTGTACTGTCTGCTCTCATGTTGTAAAGTGCTGCGCAAACTGTTGGCACTTTTAGCGTGATCGTGTGTGGTCAAGTCCGTTCGCTTTCAAGTCCGGCGAAGACCAGCTGGAAAGTCCGGCGGTTTGTCCACTGGACTAGGTCCGGCGGACAAAGTCCGATCGTGTGTACGTGGCATTAGAAGATGCATCTTCCAGTGATGGCGAATCTCATCTTGCCTGTTTGTCCCCTACTGCCTCCTGCTATTCCTTTATCATAAAACTAATCAAAAAGTTACCTTGGTGTATACGTTTTCAATAGAGCCAAATAGCAAAAATATGAGTTCCTTTTATTTACAAGGTATCTACTACTACCATTTAAAACAGCCCTCTAAGTACCCCATCATTTTAGGTTCACTTTTTTTCTATAACCTTTGCTTTCCCCACTTCTTGGCTATGCCCTGCCAACCTGCCCACAAATACGTTATTTTTTTCTTATATACCTTGCAGATTTTTTTTGATATGGTTGTGTTGGGTCTTACACCTGACTAGGAGTGCACAGGTTAATTGCACAATTGGTCATGCAGTGTTCCTCAACCTTTTTTCAGTGAAGGCCCCTGTGACAGAACAGCTTGGGCACCCCAACTATGCACTTCCTTCTGCCAAACAGCGTTTCCTGCCCTCCAAACCGTTCCGAGCAGATCAAGAGCTAATACCAGCCCTGTTTACCCAAAAACATCGTACACAGACAAGATGCAAGGTAAAATCCAAAGATTCTTTATTGAACAAAAATCCAGGCTTTTTATACACTTGAAAAGTAGGTCAGTCACCACATGAACAATGACTTTTGGTTTAGATGACGAGCTAGAGCTGACTCATGGCTAATCCCATCATAGAGGATCCTCCAAGAGATAGTCAAATTAGTCAACAGACAGAAACAATAGGTGAATGGGAATTCACACCTAGACACTGCTTTGATTAATCACAAATCCCAGACTTTCTGACAACAGAAATAAAGAAGTCCCAGTTTGTTCAAATCTCTTTAACCAGCTTTCTTTTCACATACATCTGTTCACAGAGAGTCAAGTTGGCAGAGACCATCATGGTTTCCTTGACTGTTAAATGTAGTAATGTCCTTTTGTATTATATAACAGAACCTCTCCCTCAAATGCCAGGGCCCATAGTCAGCTGGTAGGAGGCTTGCCCCTAGTCCTCTCCAAAAGCCTCTGTATCAGGTGAGTCTTTCACAGCACCCTTTACAATTCTGCATAATCTTGAGGCACCCCATTCTAAAATGTAAAAAAAAATAAACAAACTAAGCAAATGCACACTGGCACTGACTAGTATTCCAGCATTTCACTTCCCCCACAGTTTCTCTCCCTCACTCAGCTAATGTGAACCCAGTGCTGATGGTGAGGGACATGGGGGAGGGGCAAACAAGAATACAGTGCAGGTGCCCGATGTCCTCCTTATTAACCGATGATGTCATTGGTTGTTAGGAAGCTGGCATCTGGATGGTTGTAAAAGTGCACATTGAAAACCCGTGGCTTTGTATAACTAAAAGGCAAGCTTGATTTACCCGCTGGCTTGTAAACAATTTTTGGGCAATTTTTAGCCATTTTTCCAAAACACCCCTGAAGAAAGCTGAAGGTGCCCTTGTTGAAAAAGTCTACTTTACTTTAGATAGTGTACTGGACTGGTATTATCTTGCACTTATGTCCTACTCTTATATTTTCATTAGGTGTTCAATATGTCATAAATGAGCTCTAAATTCACATTTTTAAATATATGATTTGGTAACTGGTGGTAAAAAATATACATTGGCTCATGTACAGTATACTGTATTTTCTAACAATCTGTCATTACTGATAAGTGTACCAGCACGCTGCTGGTACCATGTAACCATTGTGACCAATCACAGTAGATCACATGACAATTGTAAACAATGGATAGCTTCTTTTCATGCCATCTATTGTGTACAATTGTGTTACTAGCTGTAAATGGTCACAGTGATCACATGTTACAGACAGGGCCAATCACAGATCATCTGTACCATGTGATTAGCTGTAGGCCAATCACAGCTAATCCCAACAAAACAAAATGCATGAATCGATTTTATTGAGTAAAATGCTTGCTTATGGCAATGAAATGTGCTAAGTGTCATTTATATCTGCTGCTTTTTTCCTCTGCTATCAGCATGAGTTACTTCTGATTTATTTTATTTTATTTCAGGTACTTATATAGCGCTGTCAATTTACACAGCGCTTTATATATACATTGTACATTCACATCAGTCCCTGCCCTCACAACCTAAGGTCCCTAACACATATTCATGCATACTAGGGCAAATTTAGACAGGATCCGATTTACCTAACAGCATGTCTTGTAGAGTGTGGGAGGAAACTGGAGTACCCGGAGGAAACCCAGGCAGTCACAGGGAGAACATGCAAACTCCAGGCAGATGGTGTCATGGTCGGGATTCAAACCGGCGACCCTTTTTGCTGCTAGGTGAAAGTGTTAATCACTACACTAATCACTACACTACTGTAATGGTGTAAGTTTTCCTGACACCAATAGAAAAAGGGTGACGGGAGGGACCTCCAGCACACAGCCTGTGGTTGACAGACTCAGCTCTTTTGCCATGTGCTGTGTGTAGGGGGTGTGCCCCTTCCCTCCAATCAGCTCTCAGAGCCCTCCTCACTGAGCTCTGCAGAGAGTAATTATAGCTCTCCGCCCCCTTTCTACTGACATTTTAGACAAGCTGTATAAATTCTGCACTTTGAACAGCTGTGGAGGAAATGCACAGGAATGGCATGTGGGAGGATACTATGTTCCCTTGGCTAGCTAGTTGATTAAAAAGTCTTAATTTTTTTATTTTTTTTCCACTTCAGCAACATTTTCCGAGAGACTTATTTCAACTTTGCAGTTCAATTTTGTCCCTTCTCGTTTTCACATCATAGTGGTTTATTCTTACTCTTAAAAGTCTTAAGTTTACGCAAAAAGTGAGTATAGAGTTTTAAAGGATGTGTGTAACAGCATGTATCATTTTTATATTATAAAATTTGTTTTTCTTTTTTATAGGATAGCTAACCAGATAAGCTCATGCTTTCCTTTTCTAAATATCACATTGTTAAGTTATTATTCCTGGGCATGTCTAATGGCTTTTTACTCCAATTTAAAAATAAGCTGCTGTATTATGTTGACACTGAATTACTGCAGTTGTGGAAAAGCTGTAATACATATTTTATGTGCTGTGCATACCTTAAGTGACAAACTAAAAGTCTTCTACAAATATTCTGCTTCACAAATGCTAAGCTCCCAAATCACCAATTAGACTTCAAATTTTGTAAAGACTTTTTTAAAGATGTTTTAGAAACAGTAGATATCTTATCTTTACATCATTGCTGTAGACACCTATGGTTGCACTTTTTCTAGAAGGGAGATATTCCGAGTTAAAAAGATTGTTAAAAGCTCATCTAATTTGTATAAAATAAGATATTTTGTGCCATAACTTACATTAATGTTTTAGCCAATTTTATATGACTTACAGTATACTGGCAAGAACAGATATTAACAGAATGTACTAATACATTGACAGACATGGAACTGTGAAATGTATGAAATGGCTTGAATAGCAATTCTTTCAAAGCAGCTGTTGAGAATAGTAGCATGGATGGCTATGCAGCAGTTCCATAACTTCACATAAATCGGATTGTAACAATCATTAGGAAAAATCTTCCCATATGTTTAATGAGTGGAGTTCAAACCTTAGGTTATGGCAAGGACACAGGCCATACTAAGGTTACAAAGTCTGGCTACAATTAAACATTCACTTCAGAAATTGTGATGATGCTTGAGGGAGCTATTGCACTTTAGTCCTAAATAATTACACACTCGGAAATTACTCATATGAAAATTACTAGGACTTGAACTGTTAAAGAGTGTTCACACACACACATTTTTTTTTAAAATTTACACTATTTAGAAATGTGTAGTTATTTAAGAATGTTTTTTTGGAAAAGAGCATCAGTCTACATCTATTGTATTTTGATATTGTTTTTTACTGGTATAAATGTCAAAAGATAAGAGTGTAACATTTTTTTCTTCCATGATGTATCCTAATTTATAACGGAGTGTTTAATATGGATATAGATGGATAGAAATACAAATACAAATTGTTAGGAAAAGTCTAATGCCCCGTACACGCGGTCGGATTTTCCGACGGAAAATGTTCGATCGGATCATGTTGTCGGAAAATCCGACCGTGTGGGCTCCCTCTGACTTTTTCTGTTGGAATTTCCGACGCACAAAGTTTGAGAGCTGGATCTCAAATTTTCTGACAACATGGTCCGATCACGTCAATTCCGATCGTGTGTAGCCTAGTCCGACGGACAAAGTGCCACGCATGCTCAGAAGAAATTTGGAGACAAAATTTATTGGCTACTGGCCTCTACATAGTCCCGTCGTACGTGTTGTACGTCACCTCGTTCGGAATGATCAGATTTTCTGACAACTTTGTCCGACCATGTGTGGGCAACACCAGTTTTGAACAAAATCCGTCTGAAAATATCCAACGGATTTTGTGGTCGGAATGTCCGTGTGTACGGGGCATTAGGAAAATTCATATGAAAATTCTCAGAACATGCAAATGTTGTTTCGGAAAATTTCATTTGCTTTTAACATTTGATTTTGGAATGATTTAACCCTACTGAATAAAAACCACATACACTGAAATTCATTCATTCATGGAAAATTCTCCATCCTGCTCAATCACATTTTCTCATCACTGTGCACTAAAATGAACGCTGATTTGACCCACTAATGATTAGAAAAATGAACATTCTTTTATTAAGAATTTTCATTTGAAATTCTACTCCATCTATGGCCAGCCTAAGTAAGTCTGCTTTAATAAAAGGAAAAAGTCCCATGTTTTCCTCTGAGAGCTTTGCTTCCAGTGATAGCACTCACAAACAATAGCTTATGGGTCTGGTCTAGGTCTAACAATGTGCATATGCAATATGGGATATTTGGTTCTTTAAGTTAAGAAGGTGCTTGAGACATTCAGTAACTGCAAAGACTCTTAAGTGAGTCTACCAGCTTGGAATAGTTTTGTAACTTAAAGGCTAAGTACACCTTTGGATATAATAGTAAATGGTAAATGCACATATTTTTGCAGGAAACAAAATATGCATTTATTTTTTTCCTGCAAGAGCCCACAGAGCTTTGCACCAGTGATCAGTGGATCAGGGGTGAAATGTCATGATCCTGCAGACAAACCCTGCAGCTTTCATCCTGTACCTCCAATGGGCTGAATGTTTACAAGCTGCAGGGATTGTGAATGAACTACAAGAGCACTCATCAGCGCCCTCACAGTCCAATGAGAACAAGTCATCAGCCGCAATGAAAAAGGTTAATTGTAGTTCTCTTATTCACTGATTGCTGTGAATAAATTAAGCAGCCGTCTAGGCAGAGCCTTGCATGGCATGCTATTTTTAAAATGCGACAGCGGTTGCGGAGAGAAGATCCTCACCCGCTGTCACAGAAGCCTTCTGTGTTTACAAGGACAGCTTGCCTTTTGCCGGCTCTCACAGATCCCTGCCTGCCATGCACTCACGGCAGGGAACAAGGCAAAAGCAGGTGCAATGTGGGAGCATGTGGTAAGCTGCACTGTGATCCCCATCTGTGCCCAGGTGCACAGATGCTGGCCAATGATCTCCCTGCAAATGAAAGAGAGAGGCGGAGCCACCTATGCTTCCGAGAGGTACTAGACCTGAGAAGGGTAGGTGAGATGTGGGGAGGCTTTTGGTGGAGGAGGGATATAGATGAGGGCTCTAAAGGGGAGATGTGTGCAGAGGTAGAGGATGGAGGAGTGTGGTGCAGAGGTCAGAGCCAAGGAGGGGTGGAAGTGAGATGTGGACAGCATGGGAAAGAGAGCTGAACCCTGCATGCTGTGCATAGCACACCCGTAACCCCTGCACTCTATTTGTAGCGCACTCCTCAACCCTACACAGCGCTTCCCTGAACTCTTTATTCATCCCTGAAAACAGCACTCTGTACATGGTGCATTCCTGAACTCAGCACATAACATACTTCTGGTATTTATTGTCCCTTTAAAGTCCTCCCACTGCAATTTGGCCACACTCACAGTTTGATGTGGTTCGGCAGGGGAGGGGATGGTTGGGTTCCTGCACCTATTCTCTGAGGAGAAAAGTCCTGGAAAAGTTTATATATTCTTACAGATCCAACCAGCCCTTTGAGGGCAACAATAATGCTGATGCGGTCCACAATGAATTTGAGTTTTACACCCCTGCTCTATGGGGACATAGTGGCTGTACAGACATGACTACTTATCCTAATGTGACAGGCATGCTGGGTGGGTGAGAATCCCTGACTGTGTGTTTGGAGCTTCTGCAATATTTATCACATTAAGATGAGCAATCGTGTCTGTACAGCCGCTGTGTCCTCCAAGAGTGTGGTGAAAGAATGTTGCTAAGCAGGTGTAGCGGCCATAACCCCCTGAGGGGCAGCCTTGACTTTCTGGGCTTACCAGTTAACTCCTCGTGGCTTGTCGGTTGTTGTCTAGGGGTTCCCAGGGTTAGTACCCAGTGACTTCAGATGCTGAAACATAAAAGTCCTTTTCAAGGTTTTTATTTTGCAGTGGTAACATCCAACATAACACAGTCTCTGATGGGAATAGAGAGCACGGGTGACAAAACTCAGGCACTTTGAACTGCTGACATCCACTGAATGTCTCTAATCAACCCAGAGAGTAGCCACTCGCAGCTGGGTGATTTACTGCTGGATAAACCTCTAGCCAGAGATCTAGCAGCCAAAATGTGATCCGAAACTTTGCAAAGTCTCTGCCACAGACTAAATTGTTACTGAAGATAGATAGGAACCTTTCTCACAGTACCTGGATCTCTCAGCCTTCTTGCCGATACTGTGTGAAGTGTGGATTCTTTAGTGTCCATACAACTCAACTCCCAGGCTCTTACTGAGCAGCCAGCTTGTTGGCCCTCCTCCGAAGAGTCCTCCCCTGGTCACTTGTACGAGTTGCCATGCCCCTCCAATACCGAGAGCATACAGGGACGCCTTTGAATCCTCCTTCAGTTACTGGGCCTCGGACTAGCCAGTTCCGAGACTCGGGAACAGACAGATCCCTGCCCCAGACCATGAGGGCCTCTGGGGCTGGTCAGATTTGCCATGCTTGCGGGACGGCAAATGCTCCTAGGCCCAGGACCCCTCGCGGGGCTACCCTGGACCAGATCCAGGAATTAAAGCCGCAGCCGAACCCTGAACATGTGACTTCAGCACCTTAACTACCCCTTCCCAGACTACGCAGCAGGGCCCACTGATTGGCTCCGGGAACGATTGATACCTAAGACGTCCAACCAGGCCTGCTTCTCAGGCCTGTCATGGGTGCCTCACTGCACCTATGACCAGGCGGAACCTAAGTCAAGCCCAGCCAGACTGATGCCAGAGTAGATCCTGTACAATTAACCCCCAGAACTCCATTACAGTTCTGAGAAAAAACTAAATTTGCACTGATAGCGCACACTTAGTAAAGTGTGACCGCTACACAGGGAATACTGACAAGCTTTTGAGAAAGTACTATTCAGATGCAGGGTGTGGGGTGAAAGGAGCCAACAGGGATGTCAAGAAGTGTAGTGCTATTAACGCGGAGAAAAACTAGAACAGAGCTGATATGGACAGAAAGCTGCTGCAGTCCATATGCGACTTTGTAAATGACTGCAGTGGTGCTGAGCAAAGGTTGTGGTGGTGCTGGGTTGGGATCAGGTGAGTGGAGGTGGCAAGGGTAATGGGATGTGTGTTGTGCAGCACTAAGAAGGGAAACAGTTATAAACAATGAAGAGAATAAAAGTGTATAAGTTACTGTGACTTGGCTGGAAACAAAGAAGAAAATTGGTGAGATGGAGGAAAGAAGAAGTAAGCTGAAAGCTGAACGAATCATGCAGGGTGCAGTATATTAACAGTGACAAGCGCTATGTGTAGTTGGAAATGTAAGGGGAATTTGATTGTATTACTATCGTATTGTATTACTGTATTACTATCAGACCTACGTCAATGAAAGAGTGGTTAGTATGGGTAAAGTAGGGATAACAGTGAACTTCTAAAGCTGGAGAGATCAGATGTGTTTGACAATTGAGAGTGGAACAGGCAAAAGAAGGGACTACAGGGGGTTTAATATGGTTCCAATAGGGAGTCAATTGAAGTAAACTGTGTATGCAAGAAGAATCCACGTGACAGAGAGAGAGAGGGCACTGAGGGTGTGTGGCTGTGATCACAGGGAGAAAGAATGGTGCAAAGATGCATGTAGTGAATGTCCATGGCTGGTCTGGAGAAAAGTGTGAGACAGTGGAGGGGTGGTACTCACAATCAGCTGGCAGAGTAATTGGTGCCAGATGTCTGATGGGGTAATTAGCGTGTTGAGGAAAAGGACATCTGCAATTTGTGGCAGTGATTTCTTTGAAGAGTTGTGGGCCTGATCCTAATGTGATAATTTTTGTATGTATTTTGGAAAAAGTTGGATAGAAGGAAGATGGTATAGGCAGTTGCATCGATGTAGTAAAGTTCCTCTTAAAGCATCCCTCTGTCTGATCATTTATCCCCCTTCCTGTTACAGGTCTACACACACCCTAATTTTACAATGGGTTATTCTTCTCTAAGTGAATTTACAATAAATTCTTGTCATATATTTACCACAATAACAGAAAGAAAAGGGCCCATAAAGATTTATGTATCCATTCACTTCCGAGGAAAACCACCTGAAAGTTCACTCCCTGATGCGCTTCACTCATAATGAGCCTATTTGTAGAGTAGGGTGGGTGGGGGAATTCCTTTATACGCAGATCAATCTAAACACTTGCAACTGATTAACACCATTGTAAAAAAAAAAAAAACTCGCCTAACCTTTTATTCTTTTATCACTTATACATCGTACCCAAGGTGTATAAAACTGTCTCAAATAAATCTTTAATATCTAACAATATATATGAAGACACATATCATACTATCCCATCAACATAGGATAGATAATCTAGCACCCCATTTGATGGGGTTGTCCACATGCTCAAAAACCTGTGTTTTTTTATATAGTTTTAATATACCATTTGACTTTATATTTATTCTTAGCTTTTGAGATGCTTTCACTCATTACAAGTGAAATGCACCAGAGGGTTGAGTTTCAGGTGGTTTGTGTTGCATTAGATGGAGTCATAAATGTTTATAGTGGTTTTTAGCCTGGAGTGCAGTACCTCTTTTCTGCTATTGAATTTGAAGGGGTGGATGGACATTTGGTGAGGCAGCATCAGACCTGGTATTGCCTATGATATACAGTTCATATCTGCCAGAACCGCAGCAGGAATACAGCTTTTGCTTGTTCTATGTTATGACAGTGTATAGGCACTGTTATAACTTGAAATTCATAATGCCGCGTACACACTAAGGGACTATCCCGCGGGATTGTCTGCTGGACTCGAGACCGCGAACAATCCCCTCATGTGTGGGCGCCGGCGGACTTTTTGGCGCCAAAAGTCAGGCGGACTAGGTATTAAGTTTTGTTTTAAAATTATCCGCTGGTCTTGGCAGTCCGGCGGACAATCCCGCCGTTAGTAGGCTAGTCCGCCGGACTTTTGAAATGAACGGACTTGCCGCTCATCGGAAAGTCCATTCATTTAGCACGTGACTTCAGGTAGACGGAGCTAGCGAAGGCAGTGAATGCCGTCACCTGGCATGGATTTAAAGGGAATCCCCACGCCGAAAAAACAGCGTGGGGGTCCCCCCAAAATCCATCTCAGACCCTTATCCGAGCACGCAGCCCGGCAGGCCAGGAAAGGGGTGGGGGCGAGCGAGCGCCCCCCTCCTGAGCCGTACCAGGCCGTGTGCCCTCAACATGGGGGGTGCCTTGGGGAAAGGGGGGCCGTGCGCCCCCCCCCACCCCAAAGCACCTTGTCCCCATGTTGATGAGGATAAGGGCCTCTTCCCGACAACCCTGGCCGTTGGTTGTCGGGGTCTGCGGGCGGGGGCTTATCGGAATCTGGGCCCCCTTTTATAAGGGGGCCCCCAGATCCCGGCCCCCCACCCTATGTGAATGAGTATGGGGTACGATGTACCCCTACCCATTCACCTAAGGTGTAAAATGTAAAGAAAAAAAACACACAATTTTGAAAAAATCTTTTATTGCACTGCTCCGGGGGTCTTCTTCCGTCTTGGGGGGTCTTCTCGCCGGACTCCTCCGCAATTTACCTAGCTCTTTTACCGAGCAGAGGAGGCCGGCTACCTTCTTCGTCGTCGACGCCGTCGTCTGGGGGTCTCGATCCGCCTTCAGGGGTCTTCCGGGGTCTTCCGGGGTCTCTTCTGTTCTTGCTGCGGTCGTCGTTTTACGCGCCGCCGGCGCCGCCTTCTTCTTCTTCTTCTTCTTCCGATGTTGACCCGTCGCTGTCTCTGGCCGTAATGCCAGAGCCGCGCTGTGCTGGGACTTATATAGGGACAAAGGGACAGGGTCACATGCTCATGTCACATGGTGACACCGCCCCCTGTGATGTCACAGTCCCAGCATCCTCCGGGACTGTGACATCACAAGGGGGCGGTGTCACCATGTGACATGAGCATGTGACCCTGTCCCCTTGTCCCTATATAAGTCCCAGCACAGCGCGGCTCTGGCATTCCGGCCAGAGACAGCGACGGGTCAACATCAGAAGAAGAAGAAGAAGGCGGCGCAGAAAATGACGACCGCGGCAAGAACAGAAGAGACCCCGGAAGACCCCGGAAGACCCCCGAAGGCGGATCGAGACCCCCAGACGATGGCATCGATGACGAAGAAGGTAGCCGGCCTCCTCTGCTCGGTAAAAGAGCTAGGTAAATGGCGGAGGAGTCCGGCGAGAAGACCCACCAAGACGGAAGAAGACCCCCGGAGCAGTGCAATAAAATATTTTTTCAAAATTGTGTGTTTTTTTCTTTACATTTTACACCTTAGGTGAATGGGTAGGGGTACATGTGGGCAAGTCCGTTCATTTTCAAAAGTCCCGCAGACTTTTTCCCGCGGATTGTCCGCCGGAGAAGTCCGGGTGTGTGTGGGCAAGTCACACGCTCGGAAGTCCGGGCGTGTGTGGGCAAGTCCCCCCTCGGAAAGTCCGGCGGATTGTCTGCCGGACTAGGTCCGGCGGACAAAGTCCGAACTGCGTCATAAGAGTTGTATTTCTGCTACTGTTCTTCAAATAAAGTTCTTCTGCAGCCTGGGATGTAGTAATCATTGATATGCTAGAGTGTAACAAGCCCAACAAGTTCTTATGTATTTCAAACTATACAAGTGCTTATGTGTTGCAGTAGCTTGGAATGGGTAAGATCTGTATCCCTGCTGCCATTCTTCAAATTAAAATATTCTCCTGTAGAGTAATAATTTCCTTCTATTCATTCTACTACTATATACAATCAGTCATATTACTAGTGTAGTTATCTTGCCTGTGAAGTGCACGTTGTCCAGAGGAGTAATTTTACTTCTGCATGTTGACATCACAGGAAGGAACTGAAGTAATTTACATGGTTAGGTCTGACAAAGGTGACAAATATGAAATCACAGCATTTTTTACTGAGAAATAATTGCCATAAGGGGGATATGGGGGCTTGCTATTTGGCTGTCTGTGTCTGGATTTAACCACTTTCAGACCGGACCATTTTGCTGGCTTAAGACCAGACCGTTTTTTGCGATTCGGCACTGCGTCAATTTAACTGACAATTGTGCGGTCGTGCGACGTGGCTCCCAAACAAAATTGACGCCCTTTTTTTCCCACAAATAGAGCTTTCTTTTGGTGGTATTTGATCACCCCTGTGGTTTTTATTTTTTGCGCTATAAACAAAAAAAGTGCGACAATTTTGAAAAAAAAAACGCATAATTTTTTACTTTTTGCTATAATAAATATCCCCCAAAAATATATAAAAAAATTTTTTTTTCCTCAGTTTAGGCCGATACGTATTCTTCTACATATTTTTGGTAAAAAAATCGCAATAAGCAATTATTCATTGGTTTGCGCAAAAGTTATAGCGTTTACAAAATAGGGGATCATTTTATGGCATTTTTATTAATAATTTTTTTCAGCAATTTTTTTATTGTGACTGCGACATTATCGGACATTTTTGACACATTTTTGGGACCATTGTCATTTATACAGCAATCAGTGCTATATAAATGCACTGATTCCTGTGTAAATGACACTGGCAGTGAAGGGGTTAACCAGGGGGTGGCAGTGTAGGGGTTAAGTGTGCTTTAGGGGCGTGTTACTAACTCTGGGGGGTGTGGCTGTGACCGGACTCACGGGGGTACTGACCGGCACGCATGCGCCGCCGTGGCACGCACGCGATGTCGCGCACGCGATGGCATGGTGGCATTCTTAAAGGGACGTACCTGTACGCCCTTATGCATGTCCGTGCCATTCTGCCGACGTACATCGTCATGTGTCGGTCGGGGACTGGTTAAGTGGTTGTAAAGGGTAAAAAAACTTCCATGGTCAGCACCCCCCCAGCCAAATACTTACCTGAGCCTGATCTCAATCTAGTGTTGTGCCGGAGAGCAAGAGTGCTTCTCTTTCTCTCCTCATTGGAAATGGAGGCAGCAGTGGGAGCTGCTGTTGTCAATCAGATTTTGTGAGGAAGGGGCGAGGAGACAATAGATGCACACAGTCTGGCTTGGGATTGAGCCCGCTCATCTGCCCCCATGGGGCAGACAGAGAAAAGGAGGAGCGGACAGCGACAGTAAGGGACCCAAGAAAAGGGTCAGTGCCACTTTAAAGGGCAATGTCTTCAAAAAAGGTGTATGCAAATATATATATATATATATATATATATATATATATATATATATATATATATATAAAAATATGAAAGTTTAATAATACAAAATCTAAAAATATAGACACAGCATTTGCTATATCAAACCAAAATTACAAAAATATATGAAAACGATGTAACATAATGTTCATAATGAGATCAAAGAACCACTAGTTTAAATCACTCTTGTACATTTGAACAGAGTGATATTCAACGCGTTTTAAGGTCATGCATTTTTCCTCTTCATCAGGAGAAAGTGGTATAAGTAGCTATGATATCTACAACTTGGTCTTTCTTTGTTTTTCTTTGTTTCAGAGGACACGCTGTGCATGTTTTAAATGGCCCAGTACAGTCACTAGTGGGTGCAATTTACTGAAATTCAGATCATCCTGCAAATGGCAGGATGGAGAGGTATTAGGGGCCAGCTCTTTTTCTGGAGAGGACCAAAAACAACTGTATCTGGAATGAGAGGACCTTCACCATTTCCAACAACAGAAGCTATGGTATCTACTATTCATTAGATGTAGAAATGCATAGAAACATTTCTGAAAATTGAACTTACACTTCAAATATGTGTCTCCTCTTGACTTGGTTAACCAGAATCTGCATACTAGAGGTACTGTAGTGTCTATACTTTGTTAATACAAACAGTCTTTGGAGAAAATATGGCATTAAAACATGATCCAGCATTTCCCAGAATGGAGGTATCTAAAAATAATGCTTCTTAACCACTTGCCGCCCGTCATATAGCAATATAAAGTCAGCAAAATGGTTTAGTCATTTCTGATCAAATGTCATATGACGCGATCAGAATAACAAGCTGGCACGCGCCCACAAGGGCACGCAGTGCGGCGATCGGAGGTGATGTGTGTCAGTCTAACACACCACAACTCTGATCGTGGTATGGAGCCTCTGACAGAGGCTTCTTACCACGTGATCAGCTGTGACCAATCACAACTGATCATCGCGTGAACCAGGAAGTGCCGGTAAACGTCTTTCCTTAGTTCATGCTGACAGGGAGAGCCTTTTGGCAGCTCTCCCTGTCAGAGTGGGGTCTGTGCTTATAATCAGCACATTGATTATCAGTGCAGCCCCCATCAGAGATGCCCATCAGCTGCCAATCAGTGCCCGTCACGTGCCAGCCTGTGCCCCACACAGAACGCCTGTCAGTGCCCATAAAAGTGCCAGTCAGTGCCCATAAAAGTACCAATCAGTGCCAAATCAGTAATGCTTGTCAGTGCCCTTCAAAAGAAAGCTCTATTTGTGGAAAGAAGATTCTAAAAATTTAGTTTGGGTACAGTGTTGCATGACTGTGCAATTGTCATTCAAATTGTGACAGCGCTGAAAGCTGAAAATTGTCCTGGGCAGGGGGGGGGGGGGTTTGCCTGGTATTGAAGTGGTTAACCCAAAAACTTGATTTAAGCTATTCATTTTGTAAAGTGTGTATGAGAAAGGTAACTCATCACGTATATACAGTATCTACTCTAGCCTGTGGGAGGCCTGCAGAAGTGGCTTTTATAGCGAATGAAAACAATTTCAGTAAGCATGGGACATCTGCTCTCAGCTATGACTTTTGTTTCTCACTTTTTAAAATGGAGTACAACTATACTTTAAAAATAATATAACGCCTTGCAGCCAAAATCCTTTGCAGTATTAAACATCTCTAAATAAACTCTCAGCTCTTTAGATATTGGGCTTGAATGTCCATTGAAAGAAAATGGCTAATATTTTATTTTCATTGAGTGTGGTCTATTTACACAGGCAATCCACTGAGATGAATACATTTAAATTAATCAGGTTTTATTTGTGTCAGAATACATTTACCTGTCCCCAAGAGTAAGGTCTGTACAATATATTAGCAAACACTGCTGAATTACTGCACACTGTTAAAAATACAGAGAGCAATTGCCTATATTGCATAAATACATTTCACTACATAACATTTTCAGGTATTCCTATAAGTACGTTTAACAAGCATTTTTAAAAGCCTTTATGAGATTAAATATATCATAAAACATGAAAAATCACATAAAACAAGCAGTAATGATTATTATGAATTGTATTTGTGGATGTGTATGACTGGGGGAGGAGAGATTTACTGGAATCTTTTAAATTCATGATTAGGGAAAAAACTGGAGCGGAGTTTGTGCTGCAGGAGAGCCCACTGGCTTGTATGCAATATATTTGCCTTGATAATTATAACACAGACTCTGCTGCCTCTTTGGGATTTAAAAGTATCATATTTATCTTAGTATGTAAGGTTTTTATTATTCTGTAGGAAAGCAGGTGAGGTATCACTGCTTTAATAAAGTAATGGTGCTGCATATGTACTAGTACAATGAATATTAAATACATACGGCAATACAATGACAAAAAACAATACAATTGTGGGAATGCATAAATACACTTTTATACAGTAATACCTCGGATTGCGAGTAACATGGTTAATGAGCGTTTCACAATCCGAGCTGACTCGGTTCGCGATCGCTGTCTCGTAAAACGAGCAAGATTCAAGCCTCTGTGGTGTGCAGTACCGAATTTGGCCAGGGGTACAGGGGCGCCGATGACAATTGGAGCTGCTCGGATGAACTGGGAACCGCTTGGATGCACTCGAAAACACTCCGAGTGGCTCTGAGCAGTTTCCGAGTGTCTCCGGTGCCCTCACACCTCTGGCCACATGCGGTACTGCATACAATAGAAGTCACTGTGGAACAAATTATCTGAGTTTCCATTGACTTCTATGGAGAAACTCGCTTTGATATACGATTGCTTTGGATTGCAAGCATTCTTCTGGAACAAATTATGCTCGTAATCAAAGGTACCACTGTACCTTGTTTCAAGAACTTCAATACTGCAACAATTATGTTCCGCATAAAATCAAATAAATGTGTGTGACGTCTCTGTCAATTTCATATATATAATATACTATATACTGTATATAGTGTGTATATATATATATATATATATATATATATATATATATATATATATATATATATATATATATATATATATTACACAGTATATCACAAAAGTGAGTACACTCCTCACATTTTTGTAAATATTTTATTATATCTTTTCATGTGACAACACTGAAGAAATGACACTTTGCTACAATGTAAAGTAGTGAGTGTACAGCTTGTATAACAGTGTAAATTTGCTATCCTCATAACACAGCCATTAATGTCTAAACCTCTGGCAATAAGTCAGTACACCCCTAAGTGAAAATGTCCAAATTGGGCCCAAAAGTGTCAATATTTTGTGTGGCCACCATTATTTTCCAGCACTGCCTTAACCCTCTTGGGCATGGCATGCACCAGAGCTTCCCAGGTTGCCACTGGAGACCTCTTCCACTTCTCCAGGATGACATCACGGAGCTGGTGGATGTTAGAGACCTTACGCTCCTCCACCTTCCATTTAAAGATGCCCTATAGGCGGGCTGATGCAAGTATGCGGAACTGTTCTTTTTATCCATGCCCTGATGTTTTTACTTTGATGTAAGTAGACTACAAGCAATAAAATTGTTGAACTTCATCTTGCGGGCTTCACTATTGTTATTATTCTCTTCCTTCATCCCGTGGGAGAGTTTTTTTCTAGCCTACACCAGATCTGGCTGAGTGAACCTGGTCACCAACATTCCATCAAGAAATATTGGATTTGATCTTACCCTTATGTTCATCAAGCTTCCATCCACTTTCCTTTGGCATCACGTGATTAACATCGCCCTTTTTCTGCTTCTATCTGGTAAGCAGATTATAATCACCATAAGCGGGATTTATGCACTATTTTTCACCTAAGAGGGATTTATGCACCATTCTTCTGATAGAAGATTTTTCTTCCTACAGCACCATTTATGCCTGTTGACTGATGGACTGTTATTACAATTTGATTATTGTTTTTCACCTATAGACTTTTTTTTACCAATTTCTATGTACCTTTATTATCACAGCGCCACACTTTGGTTTTTTATTTATCTTGTTTGCTGATCAACAAACTGTGTTGGCTGCTACTTTACACTTTTGTTTTATAATTAGCGCAGATATTGTCCACCCTGGTTTACCCTATATAGAAGTCCATTGATTTTTTTGATATCCCAATTCTTTGAGCTAGTTAGTACTCTGCCAAGGTAAAGGGTCTTATTTTTCTCTTTTGTAGAGGAATCATATCCTTCTTTTGTAGCTGGATGTCTTCAAATACCCCTAAAGCTCTGAGGCAGCAGTATATGTTTGGGATGCACTCTTTTCCATCTCCCAAGCAGCCATTGACTCACAAATCAGAAAAAGCAATACAGTTTTTTTGCACAGTAGTTGTAGAACAGTAAGCAGCCACAGCAAGACTGTGTAGTTCATCTGATTCACCTTCTCCAAAGTTTGCAGGCAACCCAGGACATCTGAAAAGACCATTAGCCCTAATATTTTTTTTAACCCTGGCTTGTACTTAAAACGGAAGTAAACCCATCGATTTAACAGTCTAAAAAAAAAAGGCATGCCGTGAATGCTAACTGCACATTGGCTGTGCTCTCAACCAAACAGTCAAACCATCCAATGGCTGGTGTCATAACGGATCACATGTGCAGCACTGTGACAGTTGAAGATTAAACAGAGGCAAAGATGGCAGCTTCCTTGGCTGAAAACGATAGGGGGGTTTACTTCCACTTTAAAGGTGAATTGGTGATGAGACAAGGCAGTGAGCCACCCCTGACCAGGGACATAAGTGAGTGGGTTTTTAATCCTAGCCTCAAAATGATCCCCACAAAAGTGATCTTTTCAACACTAGTACACTTCAGGGCAAGAAATTCCAGTCTTTGTATAGGATAATTTTTTTCTGCTGGGCTAAGGTTACAACTGATACAAGTGACAGTCCTTAGTCCTCCTGCGTACTTCTGATGGAGGACTCCCACTAGGGATGAGTCAAATGTACCTGGGTTCAGTGTTCATGAGGTTCATGGAACTGTGCTGAAATTCTGAACATTAATCTGGACCCAATTAAAGTCAATGGGAACCTTTAAAATCAGTTTTGTCTATTCTCAAGACTAATAGGCAAGGGATTGTCAAACAAATATCATAGGGCCTGGGCACTGTCCTGTGGGACAAGTATTAATGCAAAAATTTAGTCAAATTACTGTTTGGTGGGGGGCAGTGATTTTAAAAATTCTTGAAGTGAAAAAAATGCATATTTCCTTTTAATAACATGCATGGGGAATGTTCTGAACCTGCCCATGAAATGGCACACCTATACAATGTCATCCTACAGCAAAAATAACAAAGACCAAAATGCCCCCCCCCCCCCTAAAACGCATACCAGACCCTTATCTTTAATGGGGGTCTGGTATGAATTTAAATCGGAGCCCCACACAAAAAAAGGCAGAACAGTGTGGGGTGCCCAAAGGATCCCCCTGGCAAAGCCCCCTGTCCCCAGGTTCATGAGGACAAGGGCAACTTCCCCACATCCCTGACCCAATGGTTGTTTGGGCCTGCAGGTGGGAGGCTTATTGGAATGTGGAAGTTCTTTTAAAAATAAGGCGGCCCACAGATACTCCATACCCTACATGAATATGTTAAGCATACATAGTACCCCTATTTACTCACAACAAAATGAAAAAGGTAACTACACACCACACACTTTGACAAGACCTTTAATAAACCAATTGCTTACTGGCCACTTATACCCCCTTCCTGACCAGGCTAATTTTCAGCTTTCAGCGCTGTCACAATTTGAATTTCAATTGCGCAGTCATGCCACACTGTACTCGTATGACATTTTTTTTTTTGAGATAGATAGATCTTTCTCTTGGTGGCAATTAATCACCACTGTGTTTTACATTTTTTGCTAAACAGATGAAAAAAGATCTTCCGGTAATCTATTTTTCATTAAATAGTTTTTCTGCTTCCCTGTAACATCCTCCTTGAGCTCCTGAACCTCTCCTTTTACCCCCTAACTTCCATTTTTATTAAAACGAAAAGTAATTTCAGTCATTTGCACTACTCTATGCACACTACAAATCCCATGATCCATAGTCCCTAGTCTATCTTGGGAGTGAGCAAGAGTGGGCGGCTACATTCCTACACTCTAGTGCATGGGTGCTCAACCTGTGGCCATCCAGCTGTTGCTGAACTACAAGTACCCTGAGGCATTGCAAGCTGCTGACTGTTACAAGCATGACTCCCAACTGCAGAGGCATGATGGAACTTGTAGTTCTGCAACAGCTGGAGGGCCACAGAATGATCACCCACGCCTTAGTGGATAAATGGAAAATGAATACAGCCACCCTCTAACAGTAAGTTCAGTGCCGGGACAAGGTCACCCAGTGCCCAGGGCGAACATACCAAATTGCGCCCCCCCCCCATTTACAGTGCAAGGATTCAGTAGCAAGTGATGCAGAGCTCAGGAGTGGGAAAAAAAAACGTATTAAGGATTGTGGAACTGGGGTTCAGAAGACTGCTATAAAACCCAAGATGTTATATATTGCAGCTTAACAATCATTAGCTGTGTTGGCTGCATTAATTTTATTTTAGGCTTTTCCCCTCTGTTTTTACCTGGTGATCTGGCCAGTGCCACACGTCCTGATTAGAGTACCCCAATCTGGATAAAGGAGCACAGAAGGCACAGCCGATAGCAGCATAGTCAGTCTGGGAAGGAGGGTAGTGTTAGATGTACTAGAAGATTTAGCAACACTGGGTTCCTCTACTTTCTGCTCTGCTGTCTAAAGTCAACATGGGAAAGAGAAAGCTGAAGTCACGCTCTGACACACAGGGGGGCTCTGACACACAGGGGGGGCTCTGACATACAGGGGGGCTCTGACATACAGGGGGGGCTCTGACACACAGGGGGGATCCGGCACACAGAGGGGGGGGGGCTCTGACACACGGTGGGGGCTCTGACACACAGGGGGCTTTGACACACGGGGGGGGGCTCTGACACACAAGGGGAACTCTGATTCCCAACAACTTCTATGGCATTTGCAGCTTGCTGAAATAATGTTTCCCCAGCCTTTATCCCCAGTCTGAACATGTACAGAGCTCTATGCCAACACCTTAGCTCTTTTCTGGGAATGTGGGGCTGACAGAGCAGGGGAGGGCTCAATAGACTGACATAAGACTGGGCTAATAGGGACAGGTATTTTTTTTTCACTGCACACAGCTTATATCAGGCAAATAATCTAGTAAATACACTGCTGTTAGTGAGACATATCCTGTGTTCAGGATGGGAGACAGCTGGGGGGAGTTAGTTAAGGACTGGATCCCCTTCCCATACACAAGTACTATAGATGGATCAGCAGAGAACATTAACAACTGAAAAGTCCCAGTATATTCCCAACATATATAAGAATTGTTCTTCTCTTTTAGTAAACCTGTGCTGCAAAGTAGAGGGAGAGGCACAACCAGGTACAGTTTTGAAGGCAGAGCAGTGGGGACTCACATGGAAGAAAATTGACACCCATCCTGTGAGATCTTGTTGGGAGAGCTGTGTGATGTATGCAGGGGGCGGGAAGCAATGATCGGGACAGCACTGTTGTGTTATCATCTTGCTCCGCCCGCCTGTAGAGGAGCTCTCAGTGTCGTAGCCCAATCCAGCCCACCAGACTGATGAGAAATCAAGCCCGGGAGAGTGAATTCTTCTCCCTCTGTGCCAGGATGTGGTTGCCACTGTAGAGAGGAGGCAAGCAATATGTATGGGCACATCCTCAGCCCACTTTTTGGGCAGGCTGTGGCATTGAGTGGAGTCATAACCTAAATATCCTCTGGCCAGATTCCTCTGCATGCTGCTGCCGGCGACCCAGCGCCCCCTCCCACACCCCGCCCAGGGCAGCCGCCCATCCCGCCCACCCCTTGTACCGGCCCTGAGTAAGTTGGATAAATAAATACTTGTGTAGATTTGGAGGAGGCTGAGAGCAATATAAGGCACTTTTTTAAGTTAGAAAAATATATTATTATTTTTTTAACAGCGTCCCTTTAATTTATCAACATCTTCAGGACAGATTACCTTTTCAGTGAGCAGTCTTCCTAGAAGCACTTCTAGCTTTCTAACAAAGACAGAAATATCCTCTCCCTCATTAAGCTTTTTCCTTTAAAAAAATGCAAGCATCTGGTCAGGGTCATGGTACAGATTTTATGAATCTGTTAGAGCATCAATATAGTTTTTGACAGTGGTACTCAAATGGGTCCCTTATAAGCTCTATCAATGATAGATGCTGACAGTTTGGAGCTTACCATGATCTGCTGGTTTTTCTGCCTCTGAGCAAGCCAGTTGAAAAATCTTGTCACACATAAAAGTTTTCTTCTACAAAATGTAACAGTCCTGAAAAAAAACCTTTAATGTGCCATGAGAATTGGCATGTAAAATTTAGGCTATGATTTCAGTGACTTTCAGCAGCAAATGCTCAATACTTGTTACCTGCTTTAGTGGAGGTAGCAGGCAACATAACAGTCTATTCTGAAAAAGCCAATATGAACAGAACACCTCCTGTACATAAGTCTGATAGCCTGGTAAGGATTGTAGAAGATAACTCCACATCGCTGGGATATTAGTACAAGTCTTGCTGCTCTCTAGGACTGAGGGCATCCTGAAGGCACTACAAGAAACAAACAAAAGAGGGTGCATCAGCCTAGCACATTGCCCCATGATATTTAATTAAAATCAACATAAATTATACTCACAAACATGTAAATTAAAACCGCTCATCATGCTACTCGTCTGTAGCCCTAGGGTCCTTAGCTCAGTACACTCCAAAGAACTGGGGGACCTCACCAGGGTCCTAAATGGCTAATCCTTTCAATGAAATGTATACACCCTCACACAGCATGAGAACCCAAAGCATCACCACTAGACCGGGTATGGAATAATAAGGAGAATGGGGAATGGAAAAAAGCCAGCCCATTGACTGAAAAAAGCATATTATCAAACCAAAAAAAAAAAAAAAAAATGAAACAGAAGCACAAATTGGAGATAATCACTAAACCAAAAACCAAAAATTATAATATTAAGCAAACCAAGTCCATCTTCTTACCCTGAAATGAGCAGGTTTATCAGTGGTATATAACGCTTTATGCCATACCTGTTGTCCATACTGTATATACAATAAGCTAGCAGCACCTGGAAGGATGTTAAACTTGAAGTGTAAGGGTAAATCACAGAGAAAATCCTATCTGTATTCCAAGATGGGGCACTCAGCAGTGTCCTCCATTTTGTGGTAGCTGGGCACTAGATGCCAAAGAAAGGACAAAAAACACCATATTCTCTACAATTCAACCACAATTTTGTACAGCACCTGTGCATTAAAATAAAACAATAAAAATTACCACTTCTCTACACTGGCGATGGAGGCAACTACCAATGCCCGAAAGCACCACTTCCACATGAGGGGAGTGTACAATTCGGTAATAAGGCACCACACACCAAAGTGTGGACCAAGCTCCCCCACACTGACCATATATTTAGCCCTCTCAATGCACAAAATATGCACCACAAGAAGATCACAACAAAATTAAAGGCTCAGCAGCACCTAATTGTCTGGGCTCCCACTAGAGCCTGAAAGCATCTCTGATGTATCATACTATGTGTTTAATGGCAGACCCAAGTTGGATTATAATAAAAAAATACATAATATATATATATATATATATATATATATATATATATATATCCATATATATACACACACACAGTGGATAAAAAGTCTACACACCCCTGTTAAAATGTCAGGTTTCTGTGCTGTAAAAAAATGACAAAGAATAAGATAAATAATTTCAGAACATTTTCCACCTTTAATGTGACCTATAAACTGTACAATTATTTATAAAAGAGAACCGCGCCAGTCACTCTAATTTTATCAACCAACCACGTGTACCAAAATGGTGTATTATAACAAGGAGGGTCTTGACACCCACCTTTTTATCAATAGCTCATCCAATTGCAATGTATACCTCATAAATTGCTCTGTGCTTGTTGTGCCAAAAAATTAATGAAAATTGTCTGTACCTATCAAAAAAGTGCAAACTATATTTTATACCTAATACGAAGGTATTACTGTGACCATGGATGTGACAGTGGATGAGTTCCTATACCACTTCATTATGCATACTACCCAAAGAAATTACATCAATCATACATCCACTTAGATATAAAAAAAAATAATTTGTTTGGTATATGAGAAAAAATATATATAAGAAAAAGTAATTTTCTGTATCCTGGTGCTATGAAGACACCCTAAATATGAATCCACCACCTCTTAACCACTTTCAGACCGGACCATTTTGCTGGCTTAAGACCAGACCACTTTTTGCGATTCGGCACTGCGTCGCTTTAACTGACAATTGCGCTGTCGTGCGACGTGGCTCCCAAACAAAATTGACGTCCTTTTTTCCCCACAAATAGAGCTTTCTTTTGGTGGTATTTGATCGCCACTGCGGTTTTTATTTTTTGCGCTATAAACAAAAAAATTGCGACAAACACATTATTTTTTAATTTTTGCTATAATAAATATCCCCCAAAAATATATAAAAAAACTTTTTTTTCCCTCAGTTTAGACCGACACGTATTCTTCTACATATTTTTGGTAAAAAGAATCGCAATAAGCGATTGTTTATTGGTTTGCGCTGAAGTTATAGCGTTTACAAAATAGGGGATAGTTTTATAGCATTTTTATTAATATTTTTTTTTTACTAGTAATGGCAGCGATCAGCGATTTTTATGGTGACTGCGACATTATGGCGGACACATCGGACATTTTTGACACATTTTTGGGACCATTGTCATTTATACAGCAATCAGTGCTATTTAAATGCACTGATTCCTATGTAAATGACACTGGCAGTGAAGGGGTTAACCACTAGGTGGCAGTGTAGGGGTTAAGTGTGCCTAGAGGTGTGTTTCTTACTGTGGGGGGGGGGCGTTGGTTGTCAGCTAGTGAATGCTGATCACAGGAAGCAGAGATCGGCGTCACTAGTTGCTAGGCAGAAACGGGGAGATTCTGTTTATTTCCGCATCTCCCCGTTCAGCCTTCCCGTGAGACGATCACGGGTATCCCTGCGGCAAACAAGTTTGCGACCGGCCTCACGGGGGTCCTGACCGGCGCAATCCTCTGGTCACGCAACTCGCGGGCTTGTCTCAACTCCGACCCATAGTCTACACGCCAGGCAGTGGCCCGCAATCAACCCCTTGTAGAAAAATGGCACAGTCCAAAAAAAAACCACTACCATGTAGGTTCCACACAAACAGTTCACTTTAGTTGTGAGAGGTCCCGGGTTCAAATCCCGGACAAGCCCCCACATGTCGCACTGACCCCCGCAGGAGCTGCTGGTTTTATTTGGGCTTACCGTTATCTCAATTACTTGCTTCTCCGTCTTGGGGATCCCGTGGAAAGTGGCCCAAAGGAATGTTGAGACTGACACTGAATCCTCTTTTGGGTTATTTATTCAGAACAGAAGACAAAGTCTCGTAATAAAGGGTAGAGGGTTAGGGGTGAGTTCAGGTACTTAAGATTGCAGGGTGAAGATTCTAGAAGAATCCAGAGGATATTACTGCTCCACAAACTGGATTAAATTACCCCCCGGATAGACCTCTCTCACTAGGCCTAGCAGCCGGTAGGTTGCTTGGTAAAGTCTCTGCCACAGACTTGTAGGTTACACTTTAGCATCACTGAGGGATTGAATGAACTTTAAAGAACTAGCATACGGTACCAGTTTCTCTCAGCCGATCTGGTGATACCGTATGACTGTTGATCCAGGGTGTGTCCTTCAACTAAGTCTCCAGGCTCCATTCAGAAAAGCCAACCTTGCGCACGGCCTTCTCCTGAGTGAGTCCTCCCCTGGGGTACTTCAATTGCTGGGCCTCTCCATTCAGATGAGATGGCACCGGACCTTCCCTTGGATCAGTAGGCTCCAAACTTCAGTCAGGCCTGTCCCTTCAGTTACGTTGCCTTGGGCTAGACAGCTCCGAGACGCAGGATGCATGGTTCCGCACCCCAGGCCAGGAGGGCCACAGGGCTGGGTCAGGAGGACCACCAGAACCAAATAGACAGAAAATAAACCCCTGGTAACATGACGTCGGTACCTTAAATACCACCCCCCAGAACGCACAGCAGGAGAACACTCCCACTGGACTGGTTCTGAGAGACAAGTGGCATTCAATGCATCCAGCTAGCCTGTGTTTCTACCCTTGCCGATGGTGACAGCAACATCTACGGTCAAGGAGAACCCAGTGCAACCCAGCTGGACTGGTACTGAAACCAGGAATTTTGAGAAATTATCCTGAAGCCCAACGGTGGCTTCAGGCAACTTAATTTTCAAAAACAATAGCGCCTGCTCGTCAGGAGCCAGCGCTACATAAGTAATACCATTATTATACATGTTTGGCTCCCACCAAACAGGTAAATGTTTGGACGTTTGTTTGAACACCCGAACAACCATGGTTTGGTCCAAATATGTCTTTGGACCAAACCTTAAGCTCATCCCTAACTATAACATAATTAGGTACAGTATCATGGAGAATGGAAAAAGGGTAAAAGTTGATCACCATATGAAGCAAGCCATTAATACATATTCCACTATATTACTGTTCCATCTTCTGATTCAGCGGTGGTAAATAGGGGCAGGGACATTTTTACTGTCCAATGAAGCAGCTGACCATTACTGAAGAGCAAAGTAAAATTATTATCAACAATGTTTCAGATTATAATATTCAAATGAAGAAAATAATGATTTATGTCAGTAGCTTAATATATTTTTCATATAGTTATTATACTAGCCTTCAAAAGGATTTATAACAATTTAAATAAATCCTTTGTGTTGATTTTTTTTTTTTAAATTAGCTACTGCATTTTTTTTAGTTACAACCCATGCAAAGTTAATACAAATCTGACACTTCTGGTGGTGTCAGATCATACAAAATTCTACCGTCAAGGCCACTGGTATATGAAAATCTCCCTAAAAAAACTCCTGCTGACTCTGACAGTGGGAGCAACTTGAAGTTAGTTGTAATTGCATTTTTATTATGCAACCCTGACAGCTCTGGCTCCAGAGAGACTTTCTTCAGTGCTCTCAGATCTGCATGATGAAAAAAACTTTAGTTACAGCTAACTATCTGCCAGTGGTTTTATTTTTGCAGTACATCAGTGTAAAGCTTTGCAGGGAGCTATGGCTACTGCTGCATATAAATTACACTTGAATTTCTCTGGAGCTGTCTGCAAGTAGGCTGTATGTGGGCTCAGTAGCACCTGTGACTTCCTGTAAAGCTTCATACTGATAATGATAGTGGGAACCCCTTCAGAAGAGGCTTTGCAGACTGCAATGGCAAAGCAATGGCAGTGCAGGTATTAGGATCTCTCACACTCCTGGTGTAAATTTCCTGACAACTTTGCATCAGTTGTATTAAAAAAAAAAAGTAGCTAATAAAAAATACACACAGATGTGTTATTTTTGTTTTACTACCAAAAATATTTAAAGGCTATCTCTAGGCTTGGATTCCCATGCTTGTTTGCCACTGCCTCTTTTGCAGCACCCCTGAATCCTTAAAAAAATTTAATTTTTTGTTTTTTGTTACAGGCTCTCTCTTCTTCTTCGAGCAGCAGGTGAATCCTAATGCCGCTTACACACGACCAGACTTTCCAGCAGAAAAGGTCAGACGGAATCATTCTGTCGGATATACCGATCGTGTGTGGGCTTCATTGGGCTTTTTTCTTCAAAAATTCAGATGGACCTAGAAATAGAACATGCTTTAAATCTTTCCAACCAAATCAATTTCTATCGAGAAAACCGTTTGTCTGTATGCTGGTCCGACGGACCAAATACGACGCAAGGGCAGCTATTGAACTTCCCTTTCTAGTCCCGTCATACGTCATTGCGTTAGAAACTAACGGACTTTGGTGTGATCGTGTGTGGGCAAGTCTGTTTGGTCGGAACTCCGTCGGGAAGACCGTCAGAATTTATTCTGATGGAAAGTGTGGTCGTGTGTACGCGGCATAAATGCTTCAGACAGTGGCTCCATATGCAGCATTCTCCATTGAGTCCTCGAAAGGGAGTGTGCTGTGGACTCACAGGAAGTGCTTTGAATGAAGCTTGGTGTCAGTGTGCATAGAAGAGGATCAACATGCGGTTGCATCTTCTACTCTATACAGGTGTATATAGAAAAGTTTGCATATTTACCAAGTCTAGTTAAAGCGGAGTTCCACCCTAAAGTGGAACTTCCGCTTATCGGATTCCTCCCCCCTCCGGTGCCACAATTGGCACCTTTCAGGGGGAGGGGGTGCAGATACCTGTATAATACAGGTATCTGCACCCACTTCCGTGACGAATTATCCGGGGCTGCCCCGCCCCTATCCGGAGATGCTCCGTTGTGTCTTGGGAAACACAGTTCCCAGGACACAGCGTGGACCAATAGAGGCGCGCAGTAGGGAGGCGCGCAGTAGGGTTGCGTCTTCACTTCCTGATTCCCTGACAGAGGATGGCGGCGGGGCAGCGAGAGACGAGCGTTCTCTCGTCACATTCTGCCTACACTGCTGGAACCAGGAACAGGTAAGTGTCCATTTATTAAAATTCAGCAGCTGCAGTATTTGTAGCTGCTGAATTTTAATATTTTTTGTGCGGGTGCAGCTCCGCTTTAAATCAAATCTGGGCATTTCATATAAAAAAATCTTAAATATAGAATACAGCTGGTAAAAAGCCCACAAAAGCATCCGTTATTTTGTATTGGTGGAAGTAGAGACAGGAAAGGGAAGATCACTAGAAAAAGGAAAATCAGTGGATCAGGGAAGGGGGGGGGGTTTCATAGCAATTTCCATATTTACAAAAATTTATTTTGCTTTTGCTATTTCACTTTTGTGGGCTTGTTACTAATCCTATTATACATTTCCCAATTTTATCATAAAATATAAGTAAACTTTGAGGGTTTTTTTTTTTTTTATGGGTAACATGTCACTAGCTAGCATCACTCTAGTAACTATTTAAACATGAGTTCCCATTCAAAATGCGTATGAAAGGAGAATGTAAATATGACAAAATCTTCTCTTCACAAACTTTATATTAGGGGTGTCCTACATTTCTTACCTAATGTTTCTAGACAAGTGATAGCCTTTCCTTTTTAGTCAGCTACATGACTGGTCACAAAATTTGTAAAAGACAATTCTTTGGCAGAATGTCAGGTAAAGGTTACAACGCATCTATAAAAGTCTAATGACTTACACAATATCTTTATAACCTAAGGCTGTAAAGTACTATTCAGATGACAGAACAATGTATTAAATGTCCAGCCAAAAGTTTTTTTTTTATGGACTGAACCAGTGGGAGATTTTAACTCCCTGTTATCCAGGACATCATGCAACGGTAGCACAGACATAAATAAAAAAGAGGGTTCTTGTCTTCATATGTTCTACTAAAAAAAAAATCTGACACTTCATTTTTGGTTAAAGCATATATTCACTTTTTTTTCAGTCAAATTGGGATAAACCCTACTATCTGTTATGTTTTCCCATTCACATAACATGCCTAATTTTTTTAAAGTATTTGTTACCTTTTATATGTTTCTCAGGACTGACTACAAGGTTTTGTGCTTGTCTCAAGTCTGTCCTCATTAACCAAGGAGGCCTGCCTCTAAACCTTTAACCCTTTGTTAGGACAGACAGTGTTCATATCTAGTTACAACTGACAATGATATCAGCCTGCATGGTAAAGACAGGGTGTCAGGTCACCTGAGTCCAGGTGACAGATGCACCCTGTTGGGTTCTGGAGTGCACCGAAAGGTAATGGACCCTACGGCTGACTGCTGCGGATGGAGCCCTGGGTAGTTCAGGAAAGCACAGACTCTGGAGCAGCAACACGGATCACACTGGGAGCTAGAGCATGAGATTTCCCAGGACACGAAATCTAAGAGCCAGCGGGAGTTCACCAGGGCCCCTGATGGTGGGGATGGACTTTGCTTTAGTCTGGCTCCAGGTCACGGACCACAGGGTCTCCAGTTCACGCTAACAGTAGAGTACAGGAAGGTAGAGAGGAAGCAGCAGACTGCGACAATAAAGAATAGTCAGGGGATAAGCCAAAATGTCAGGGCAACAAGCAGATAGGGATAGTCAAAGAACATTCCAAAGGTCGGGATATGAAGCAGACGAGGACAGTCAAGAACAAGCCAAGGTCGGTAAACAGGATCAGACGTAGTACACAGAGCAATGAGCACATGGAAGCCAAAACACACAATATTGATCAGCAGGGCCGGCTTGCAGTGCACAGGTTAATATAGAGTTCCCTGATAGGGGCTGGGGTGAAGCCATGTTTTGAGGAGAGATTACTTAAGCAGCCAGGTGAGTGTGGCTGGCCTCTTAATCTGAACACATGGAGAGGTAAGTTGATAGACAAACATTACTGCATAACCATGACACAGGGTTAAATATGAAAAACACAGCCACCCTGCCCCCTTATAAACAATGATAAACTATCTTTTGGCTGCAAAAGTGTAAATACACAAAGGCTGCAAAAGTGTAAATACACAAAGGGTTATTGTTGTAACAGTAAGTGAGGGAAAATCTTTCTAACAGAACCCCGAATAATGGCAGAACTGTAGAGGGTTTCTATTTCAGCCCATGTTATTTAAAACCAGTAAAAGGTTTAACAGATAATGTACAGACGATCGGACATTCTGACAACAAAATCCTGGATTTATTTCCGACAGATGTTGGCTCAAACTTGTCTTGCATACACACGGTCGCACAAATGTTGTTCGGAAATGCTGAACGTCAAGAATGCGGTGACGTACAAATCATACGACGAGCCGAGAAAAATTAAGTTCAATACCCAGTGCGGCTCTGGAATTTTGTGCATCGGAATTGTGTACACACGATCAGAATTTATGACAACGGATTTTGTTGTTGGAAAATTTGAGAACCAGCTCTCAAATTTTGTTTGCCGGAAATTCCGACAAAAAATGTCTGATGGAGCCTACACACGGTCGGAATTTCCGAAAACAAGCTCACATCGAACATTTGTTGTCGGAAATTCCGACCGTGTGTACACGGCATAACTGTGGGGAAAGCTCTGGGGAAAATGAGTGCAACTGCAATTGCAAAGTACACAGTCTATTTATCTTTAGTAAATCAAGTCCAGAGTGTTCACAATCTATTGTAAGTCAAAGCAGCATTATTTTGCTAAAAAGAAATGAATGATAGGTGAAATTCAGTAGTCCAGCAGGCAGCTTTACTAGGATTGAAATTCAGTGCAGTAAAGCCACTTGTCCGGTAAAAAATTAAGTTAGGAGAAAACTGGATTTCTAGCAGGTCATCAAGTACTTGCAGTGTGTATTACGGAGATATAGTAAATATAAAGAAAAAGAAAAAAAAATCTGTTAGTCAAAAGGTGAGAGGTTATCTGATGGGTTCAGCTGCATGATACAGTAACATAAAGGCAAGCCAATGTATTTCAGGTTCTAGAGAGCTATTAGGTAGTTATGTTCAGTTGACACAAAAATGTTGTTTTTGTACAGGTTAAATCATTCCCATTTTCACAAATTTATTGATGTTGAATGTTCTTCCTATGTTTTCAGGGTGACTTTTTCACTTAAAGCTGGACTGTACCTGCAAATTTTTTTTTTAAAAGCCAGCAGCTACAAATACTGCAGCTGCTGACTTTTAATAAATGGACACTTACCAGTCACAGGTTTCAGCGATGTCGGCAGCAGAGACCGATCAATCGCTCGGCTCTCTGCTGCTGCCGGCGCCATTCTCGGTGATGGAATAAGGAAGTGAAGCTTGCTGCTTCACTTCCCAGTTCCCTACTGTGCACGTGCGAGTCACGCAGCGCAATGAGTATTGTCCGCGCTGTCTGCTGGGACCCGTGTGTGTGAAGCGGCGGTGTGAAGCGGCGTAAACTCCTGTGGGCCACTTTAGGGTGGAATCCCGCTTTAATAGCATTAATATGTTTACTTTGTATCTAGAACCTGCATTTTAGATTTAGTTTTAATTTCAGTGGTGTTAATTTGCAGTTTGCAGTGGTAAGAATCTGCATGCTAATGTTAATCTGCGTTTACAGAAAGAGGTGCATTTATCAATGATTTCTTGGATAAATTTGCCCAGTAAAAATATAGATAAAATAAGATTAGATTGGACTTAAGTTTTCTTGTTAGTTTGAATCTTGCCAGGATGAACCTTTATAGTACAAAAGCATATATGTTTCACCTATTTTCTGACATACTTTCCATGATGAAACACTATTTCAGCCCCAGGAGGGTTAATGTGAAAGAACCAGTCCAACCCACTAGGTATGCAAGTTGGTATCCTCATAGCAAAGGAGTAAGGAGTGTGCAGTCCTCCTGATATGTTGATACTAGCCCACATGACCTTCAGCATTGGGAGGTGGTTTGAGAGATATCCCACAAAGAGGGGGATCCCCCAGAGCATCGTATCCCAATTCTGACCAGCAGTGGGCTCTTCGGAACCCCTGATGCTCAGGAGACTGTACCTACAAAGGGAATGCTCATGTTCCACCTACTGCCCCACATGTGGGGCAAGTAGGTGGTTGCCCTCTGCCCAATGAATTTATTTTAAGGGTCCATAATCAATCTATCAGTGTGTGCAAATAAGTGGAAGTTGTTAAAAAGCAATATACCACACTAAATAAACTTTCATTCTTTTCATTTTCAGCTAATAATTACCTTTCCAGGATCAAACAATATCCAAAGTGGTCCTACTCCATCTGCTCCAGTGATGGAAGGTAAGAACTTGGGGGAACACCGGTCCTCCCTTTTTCACTGCTCAAAGTTTCCACAACTGTCACAGGTTTAAGTGCCCAGGGAACTCTGAGGATGGGTTCCTCTACATCGTGCCCATATTTGTCCAAACATGGGTGTTGTGGGGAGTGTCCTGTTGTGTCATTTAACATATTTTGACTAAGTAAAATAAGGGCATCATAAAGGGCATTGACATCACAGGGAACTTTGTTTCCAGCTTTTTCTATGAACATATTGTGCCTGATATGGAAAATATGACAATGCTCAAATGGTAGATTGGGCAGTGAAGCAGGATCACTATGTTTCAATCCAATGCTGGATCAGATAGTTCAAGACATCTTCAAATATGCTGGAAATTGCAAAAGTGAATATTTATTTAAAAAAGGAATACTAAATATATTTTTTAATTGTGTGTAGTGTCTTTTTTAAACTTTCTCTATTGGTGGACTGGTTAGGGGTCTGATGAACCTCTAAAACCAGTTTGTTTGGAAGGGGATTACCACATGCTTACCACCCATAAGGTGGGCAGTTAGAGCGCATCCAGAATTGGGGTAGGGTGCTTTGGGCACTTTAAACTGTACATGCCTTACTTCAATCCTTATTATACATGATTTATATAGTGGTAACAGTTTGCACAGCACTTTACATTATGAGGGCAGACAGCAGAAGGTCTTGGGAGGAATGAAGAAAAATAATTTGGTTGGTATTTTGAGACTAGGTTAATGAGGCAATTTAGCAAGTCATGAAAACTGAAGTCACAGTATGGTGGGATCTGACAGGTTTAAAACAATACTTGTCAGAGCAAATGATCCCTTGGGGCTTGTGGATCAAAAAGATCCCCACAACAGTGTATTCAGAAGACTTTGCAGCAGAGACGAACTCTATACTAAGTGTTCTTTTAAACGAATGAATCTTATAACTGCACATGAGGAGAATACTTTGGTGAAAATAAACAACACAGAGAACAATAAACAACACAGAGAATCATTCAATACATTGAATAGTTCAATACATTTTCACACACATCCGTATATGAGGATTTAAATGTTAAATTACAAGAAACTGTGGGAAAGCTAGAAAATGACATCATGGAAACAAAAAGATTGAAATTACTCAGAGATGTACAGGATTATAATGAGAAGTCAGTTTATAAGTGGGGGTGGAGGAGCGCTAGATTTCATAAAACACAGTGCTCCATTTAAAAAAAAAAAGAAGGCAAACACAAGCATAAACAACTGAACAAAAGGGTTAATTTTAGCTCCCCAGAGGCTTCGGAGACAGTCAGAGGCTTCTGATACCACTGATTCCAGGGTATCTTCTACCTCAAGAGCCTCTGTCAGCTCAGTTTTTTCACTTGATGACACTAGAGAACTACCTCCAAAATGCCACACCACCCAGTTACTACAAGTTACCCAAGAAGGGAACCAAAAAGAAAAAAAGAGAAAAAGGATGTAGAAAAAGACAAAGGAGAAGATCAAGAAGAGGAAGGCAGAAGGTACCCACAAAGGAAAAGGACTTATTTCTTATAGGAAATTATTTGTACATAATGTGGTGAATTTTTCTGGCGTTCCTCTCAATGATCATGAATTATCTTTGCTGTCTCCCGGCCTCTCATTTTCCCCTACATACCACTTTGATATATTTTCCACATTGATAGACATTAATAGAGTTATAAGAAATCTCATTCTTAGGAAACATTTCAAAGTGGAAGAGGTAAGTGAGAGACTGCCAGACTTAAATGATCCACATTCTCCTATGATTAATGTGTCCTTTTTTATTTTCTGATCTATACAGTAAATTCAATTTAGAGCAATTAGAGATTGAATCAATTGGTGGTTTATATGGTGTAGACAGCATTGCTTTAAGCACAGGTGACAAGTATTTTTATCCAGTAAATGCCAGAAGTGCTGCTGTAGAGGTATTTCGATCAGTGGTAGATAAAGAGTTAACAGAATTACATGAGCACTGTCAGGCACCCAGTACCTCTAATTTATCAGCATACAAATTTAGTTATTAAGGGTGCTGATAAAAAAGGTGCGGTGGTGGTTTTAACTAAAGAGCAATACTCTTCTGAAGCCCTGAGACAACTAAGGGATAAATCAACTCACAGGTTGCTTAAAGCGGTTCTGCACTCTGTAACGTAACGTAATATAAAGTATGCTTACCTTTATTAGGGGACTCACCTGTTCCATCTTCCATCTCGATCGCCGCCGGTTTTCGTCCGATGAAGTTCCTCGTCTTCTTCTTTAGTGCTGGGGGCCATCTTGCCTGTGGGCATGTGAAACACCCACAGGAACTTTAGATGGCCCAGCATGCACCGCCGTTACTCGCGCGTGCGCAGTAACGGCACATCTGCCGACATCTCACGAGATTTCGGCAGATGTGGCCGAAATCTCGGGAGATTTCGGAAGATGTGGCCGAAATCTCGGGAGATTTCGGAAGATGTGGCCGAAATCTCGCGAGATTTCGGAAGATGCCCGCACTGACTCCTGGGATCAATGACACCAGATCCCAGGAGACAGGGCGCCGTGACGACGATCGACGCAGAGACCCCGCCCGCCGCCGCAGAGAGAGAAGACCGGAAGTCTTCAATTACAAGGTAAGTAAAAAAAAAAAAAAAAAAAAAAACATTTCATTTAGTACTCTTTGCCTGATTTGGAAGGCAAAGAGATTTACTAAATGAAATGGGTGCAGAACCGCTTTAAAACAGAAGCCACAAAAAGTTTTAAAAGTGCTTTACAGGAACTAGCCAATAGGGGTAAGGATCGGGCTTAGTAAGTGCCAAAACAGCAGATTATCTATTGATAGATAACAGAATTATGTCCATTTATTTTCGAAAATAAGAGAGGGGGAGCCATAGAGGGGCCCTCCTATAGTGGCTGGCATTGGTTCCCTCTTAGAACATCTTGGAGAATGGGTTGATAAATTATTACAACCTTTGGTATTGCATTTGCAGGGTTGTAATAAAGACACTGGAACTGTTGTTTCTCAAATCCAGAATATTCATTGAGCTCCAAATTTTTTATGGGCCACAATAGACGTCAGGGCTCTATTTTTCTATTCCCCAGGACCTAGGTGGTCCAGCACCATCTAAGGTT
Organism: Lithobates sylvaticus; assembly: GCA_028564925.1. NCBI lineage: Eukaryota > Metazoa > Chordata > Amphibia > Anura > Ranidae > Lithobates > Lithobates sylvaticus. The sequence goes on from CM053027.1 coordinate 407,775,460, forward strand.
ATACAGTTTGTACTCTAAAGAGCTGCAGGAATACCTCCTCCCATTGAATTCCTTTTAACACTTAATTTTTTTATGTTTGATGAACAATATTATGGTCAATGCTGTGGAGCATCCCCGGGCGAGATTTTCACATTCCAATGGTGAATTTGTACATGGGATGGTGGGAGGAGACTTTTCTCTTCTCCAACCATAACCCATACAGCAGACATTTTTATTGGTTTGGTCATTTCATAGTTGATTTGTTATTATTTTGGATGGGTGACAGCAAAACATGGGTTAGCTCTGGAATTTGTACATGGGATGCTGGGAGGAGACTTTTCTCTTCTCCAACCATAACCCATACAGCAGACATTTTTATTGGTTTGGTCATTTCATAGTTGATTTGTTATTATTTTGGATGGGTGACAGCAAAACATGGGTTAGAATTTGTGGAGTATTTGCATCACCACAATTTACATTTTTACTTGTAATTTTCAAACTACTTCTATCATTTTTTTAGAGGTCACTTTGGTAGATAACTCTGAAACAGGAGAAGTTGAGTCCAAGACATACCGAAAGCCTTATGCTGGGAACATTACTCTGTATGCGGCATGTTAATTGCGGGACTGCTAAACTCAGCCTGTAGCGTGAAACTGTCTCCACACTCCTCTGCTCTATTTATGACAGACTGCTCCAGTCTCAAGGCTCGCACCCTGATCTAACAGGGAAATTGTCTTATCTCTACCAATTGATAATCCACTGGCTGTGGGAACTCTCCAGTATTATTCAAAACATGATTATTTTTGTTTCCACCAAAATTATTTTAGAGAGGAGATCAACAAGTGTATATAGCTCCTGCCACTATGTCCTAAGCGAACATTCAAGCTAAATGGATTGAAATCCATTCATGGAATTCTGATGAGTGTGATGCAGCTCTGGGCTCAGCTGGGTGTATTTTAATTTGTGACAACGTTGTTCCATTTTAACCTGGTGCTCTGGGGGGTTGCAGGCCAATGGTCGGTAGACCATCTATTTTGTTGTGCATAATATCAAATAATAATGTTTTTGTATTTTCACTATACCGCAACTGGGTCTTTGATACCTTATTTTCGAGTGGTCGTCTCTGACCCTCGGTTTTTACCTTAACTATAAGTGAGGCCTTGATAGGCTGAAACGTGTTAGCTCTGGATCTTTTTGGAACATGTGTACTCCTTGAACAAAATAAAGAGATATTTTATTCATCCTCACCTGGTTGCCGACTCTATCTACATGAAAGGACTCTTGTGTTGCGGGGTGGAGACCACAAATCAGGCACCGTGAGTAGAAACAGAGAGCTCTTGCCAGCCCTGATTGTATGATTGGGTTGCAGTGCCATTATCTTGCATGTTTGGCAGGTTAGTGATGTAACTGGAGGCAGAGTTGTGGCTGGCTTTGTAAGAAAGGAGACTGAAAAGAGACCAGGCCAGAATTACACCTAGCACCCTGCTAAGAAATAAACATGTCCTTAAAGCAAAAAAATTTGGAAAAATTATTACACAACTCACCCTAAATCTGGGGTGTCAATCCTGCACATCAACACAAACAAACCATAGTAAGGAATAAAGTTCCTAAAAGGCAGGTGCTGTCAATGGTCCAAGTAGCATGACACTAAAACATTAATATTAATGTTTATATTAATTATAATACAAAATCAGGTACAATAGTTAACTCAATTGATTACCAAACAGACGAAATAATAACCTCAAACTAATTTCACTAATAGAAATTGACAAAGTTGTCAGATTTAAAAACAATTCCTGGCAGGCATGGACCTTTCAATTTACTTTAATGTCAAAGCAAATGTCACCCAGAAAACCTTAATGAATTCAAGTCAATTGGCTCTAAGGGTGAAATATTGCCACAGTATACAATATTTACTACAATCTACAATAGTAACAAGCAAATAGCGGTAAGTTGAATTGCAGCAGAGTTTGCAAGCTAATTATGTGTAACACTGGGCTTAAAATGCAAGGTTGTGACCTCTAATCATTCAGTTATCATGGATTAACTCTTAAAATTGTTCCAGTAATTAGAAGTTGGTTGATGTCATGAATCACAATAGTTTTATTCAGGATGGCAGCTTAAATTGTCATAAACAACCATGTCATCTCTGGTTATATGTAGTAAAATCAAGATGCAATTTAGTTATAGTGGCAGGTGCTTTGCCAGGTGTGAGGTATTTTAATCAAATCACTTCAAATACTGGCATTTGAATGAATTTTGGTATATAAAGTTTTGCGTGCTCTTCACAAGACCTCTTAAGTTTTACTCATTAACCACAGGTTATTTGCGAGCAGTCCCAAGTGACTGAAAGTTACACTGTATGCTTTAAGCCAGGGGTGCCCAACCTTTTGAGGAGCGAGGGCCACTTTAGCGACTTGGTAACCGGTCGCGGGCCACAATGACCGTAGCGGGCGGATGGCAGGTCTGTGTCCACTCCGCATATGTAGAGCAGACACAGATGCAGCCCGCTCTACCCTAAGGGCCCTCTGATCTGCCCAAACAGAAGGGGACAAATCCCCTTCTGTATTTTTAAGCAGATCGGATTGCAGATAGGCGGGTGTAAGCAGACACGAGTCCGTTTACATCTGCCGCTCTATAGAGGTGAATGGAGGGTCCGATTGGGTCCACCTGAAAAACAGACAGGCAGACCCCATCGGACCGATCGTGTGAAAGGGGACTGAGGCCCCTTTCACACTGAAGCACAGCGGTTTACCTGCATCTCAACTGACCTTGATCTTCACTTCTTCCTTAGGATTCCTGCAGCTGGTTGCTGCTGTCCCCCAGGTGGTTATAACTGGTGGCTGCTGATGGCTGTCCTCCAGGGCTGGTACTGCTGGCTGGTACTGCTGTTGGGTACTGCCTGCTGGTACCGCTGGCAGATACCACTGGCTGGTACTGCTGGCTGGTACTGCTGGCGGGTACTGGTACTGGTGCTGCTGGTGGGTACTGGTGCTGCTGACTGGTAATGGTACTGCTGGCTGGTACTGCTGGCTGGTACAGCTGGCTGGTACTGGTACTGCTGGTGGGTACTGGTACTGCTGGCTGATACCGCTGTTGAGTACTGCCTGCTGCTAATGCTGGCAGATACCGCTGGCTGGTACTGCTGATTGGTACTGGTACTGCTGGCGTGTGCTGGTGGGTACTGGTGCTGCTGGTGGGTACTGGTGCTGCTGGCTGGTAATGGTACTGCTGGCTGGTAATGGTACTGCTGGTGGGTACTGGTACTGCTGGTGGGTACTGGTACTGCTGGCTGGTACTGGTACTGCTGGTGGGTACTGGTACTGCTGGCTGGTACTGGTACTGCTGGTGGGTACTGATACTGCTGGCGGGTACTGGTACTGGTACTGCTGGTGGGTACTGGTACTGGTGGCTGGTACTGGTACTGGTGGCTAGTACTGCTGGTGGGTACTGGTACTGGTGGCGGGTACTGCTGGTGGGTACTGATACTGCTGGTGGGTACTGGTACTGCTGGCGGGTACTGGTACCTGGTACTGCTGGTGGGTACTGGTACTGGCACTGCTGGCTGTGATCTCATTCTCAGGAAGCATCATGCGGCTGCAGTAGACAGCAGAGCCGATGCTTCCTGTCACAGGCGGAGTACATTTGATATCACTCCGCCTGTGAAGGAGCCGGCGCTATACAGGAAGCATCGGCTCTGCGTGAATGGAGGGTCCGATTGGGTCCGCCTGAAAAACAGACAGGCAGACCCCATCGGACCGATCGTGTGAAAGGGGACTGAGGCCCCTTTCACACTGAAGCACAGCGGTTTATCTGCATATCAACTGACCTTGATCTTCACTTCTTCCTTAGGATTCCTGCAGCTGGTTGCTGCTGTCCCCCAGGTGGTTATAACTGGTGGCTGCTGCTGGCTGTCCTCCAGGGCTGGTACTGCTGGCTGGTACTGCTGTTGGGTACTGCCTGCTGGTACCGCTGGCAGATACCACTGGCTGGTACTGCTGGCTGGTACTGCTGGCGGGTACTGGTACTGGTGCTGCTGGTGGGTACTGGTGCTGCTGACTGGTAATGGTACTGCTAGCTGATACTGCTGGCTGGTACAGCTGGCTGGTACTGGTACTGCTGGTGGGTACTGGTACTGCTGGCTGATACCGCTGTTGAGTACTGCCTGCTGCTAATTCTGGCAGATACCGCTGGCTGGTACTGCTGGTTGGTACTGGTACTGCTGGCGTGTGCTGGTGGGTACTGGTGCTGCTGGTGGGTACTGGTGCTGCTGGCTGGTAATGGTACTGCTGGCTGGTAATGGTACTGCTGGTGGGTACTGGTACTGCTGGTGGGTACTGGTTCTGCTGGCTGGTACTGCTGGCTGGTACTGGTACTGCTGGTGGGTACTGGTACTGGTGGCGGGTACTGCTGGCTGGTACTGGTACTGCTGGTGGGTACTGGTACTGATGGCTGGTACTGCTGGCTGATACCGCTGTTGAGTACTGCCTGCTGCTAATGCTGGCAGATACCGCTGGCTGGTACTGCTGGTTGGTACTGGTACTGGTACTGCTGGCGTGTGCTGGTGGGTACTGGTGCTGCTGGCTGGTACTGGTGCTGCTGGCTGGTACTGCTGGCTGGTACTGGTGGCGGGTACTGCTGGCTGGTGGCTGGTACTGGTAGCGGGTACTGGTACTGGTGACTGGTACTGATGGCTGGTACTGCTGGCGGGTACTGGTACTGGTAACTGGTACTGGTGGCTAGTACTGGTGGGTACTGGTACTGTTGGTGGGTACTGGTACTGCTGGTGGGTACTGGTGGCGGGTACTGGTACTGCTGGTGGGTACTGGTGACTAGTACTGGTGGCTAGTACTGCTGGTGGGTACTGGTAATGGTGGCAGGTACTGCTGGCTGGTACTGCTGGCTGGTACTGGTGGCGGGTACTGGTACTGCTGGTGGGTACTGCTGGTGGGTACTGGTACTGCTGGTGGGTACTGGTACTGGTGGCGGGTACTGGTACTGCTGGCGGGTACTGGTGACTGGTACTGGTACTGCTGGTGGGTACTGGTACTGGTGGCTGGTACTGCTGGTGGGTACTGGTACTGGTGGTGGGTACTGCTGGCTGGTACTGGTACTGCTGGTGGGTACTGATACTGCTGGCGGGTACTGGTACTGGTACTGCTGGTGGGTACTGGTACTGGTGGCGGGTACTGGTACTGGTGGCTAGTACTGCTGGTGGGTACTGGTACTGGTGGCGGGTACTGCTGGTGGGTACTGATACTGCTGGTGGGTACTGGTACTGCTGGCGGGTACTGGTACCTGGTACTGCTGGTGGGTACTGGTACTGGCACTGCTGGCTGTGATCTCATTCTCAGGAAGCATCATGCGGCTGCAGTAGACAGCAGAGCCGATGCTTCCTGTCACAGGCGGAGTACATTTGATATCACTCCGCCTGTGAAGGAGCCGGCGCTATACAGGAAGCTTCCTTTAGCGGCGGCTCCGTTGTTCGCGCTGATGCTCGGAGATGGCGGGTCGGGACCCGCGATCAGGGCTTGCCGACCCGCCATCTCGGAGCAAGACGTGGCGGGCCACCTCGGATGGCGGTTGGGCACCCATGCTTTAAGCAGTAGCTCAAATTAGTAGGAAACAGTGTCTTGTTTCTCATACAATAGCGACAATAGAACAGCTAATAGAGTTTATAATCCTAGTATTGAGTACAGAATCAAAGAGTTGCAGCGATAGATGAAAGGCTTTTAAGGTAAATATTATAGTGTAAAATATATATTATAAGTAAAATTGTTAACTTGATGCAGCTAAAGCTGGCCATAGATGGAGTGATTATCTTTCCTGCAACCATCGAGGAAAAAGCCGTCTCAGCCAGGAAAACATACAGTGATTACTTCTAGCGGCTATAGCCGCTGGCAATAATGACATGGAAAATCTGACAGGCTGGTTTTACCCAGGTTGATCAATTGATCAATTTGGGTAAAATGAGCCTGCCCATACATGGTTCTGATCTCTGCCGGTCCCTGCTGAACAGGGCTTCAGGCAGACTGTCCACCTGCACTCAATGTTACTCTGGCTTCCCAAATTCCATTGCCGAGCTCCACCAGTGCATTCACTTTCACGAGTCGTCCGTTACTTTGCCGGCCCATGCATGGGTACTACCCTCCACTGTGTTATACCACAATATCACTGTAAAGTGTAAGGTAGGGCTGTCGGAAACATAAACAATATTGCACTACATCAACATATTTCACCCATAATGCCATGGGCTTCGTCAGGACATAAGGGATGGCTACTACCTGTTGTTGTATTTAAATAATCTTACAGCATTTTATTACATTAATGATACACTAGGTGTCTCATTCTGTCATTTGTGCTCTATGGCTGATTTCATTGAAAATAAAGACATGTAAAACTAATTCCTTATGTGCCAAAATTATTTTTCAACCTGGATAAGCCCAGATAAGTCTCCTTTGCAGTTAGTATCAAACCTTGTCATACGACAAAACCAAATACTAAAAATTTCCCCAAGGGACTATATAAAGCCTAAAGTAATAGTCTCTATTCATTGACTTGGGCTCATTCGCAGAAGATAATGAAACACATATATGTAGGTAATTTCTTTAACAATCCTATCTGACAAATTAAATTCACTATTTAGACCATGTGGGATTCAAGATCGGTAAATTCATAACCTTTCTTTTGCAAAAGTATTTTGTCAGAGTGACCTCTGCATTGTGAAAGGTTTAATACAAGGATACCTTTTACTTTTAGACCTATGATCTGTCTCCCATGGACTTCTCTAAAGTGTTGGATCATTAAGCTCTCTTTATCTTTTAGATTAGGTGTATTTTTACTTTTAATATTTCTGAGATGTTCCCCCCGCTCCCTGAACCCTGAACTGTTGTTTTGTTTTCCCCACATATATTTTCCTGAAGAGGCATTCTAATGTGTAGAGATGAGATGTTGAACAGTTAATAAAATGCCTTATTTTGAATGTCTTTGATCTATCCACATTAGTAAACACTTTAGATTTATCCAAGTGTCTACAGACGTGGCAATGGCCACACTGGTACATCCCTACACTGGCCATTGTGACTCTGTTTTTCTCTTGAATTTAGAATGTACAAGGATGTCACTTAGATTCGTTACTCTTTTTGCCACCATATGTGGTTTTTAACCCAAAAACCATGTGGGTCCCCACAAATCGCTCTGCCCATTATAATTTTTATTTGTCAATAGTAATGTCTCCCTTTCATTATTTAAGGCTCCACTATTTGCATTTCTGATGGATTTATGCAAAGAGCCACACTCCCTAAAATGTCTTTACATGTCCTTAAATTCTTGTCTAAATTGTTCAATTTGGGTACAGCTTCTCCTAATTCAGAGAAACTGTCCTGTTGGTATCCCTTTAATCAGCAATTGGGATGATGGCTAGTCACATACAGTAATATGTTAGCCACAGTGCCCTTTCTGTGAGGTCTGGTTATCAGCCTATTCCCCTTTTTACAGACAAATACAGAAATGGGATCTCATTATGATGACAATTAAATGTCAACTTGATATTTCTGTTATTTTGTTCCAATTCCTGGACATACTCGTTCAACTGTTTAAGATGTCATATATATGCTCCAGCCACATGGAAACATGGCCCAGGTACATTGATTGAGTTGTAAACCATGCCATGCTCCCCTGTGTAAACAGGCATAGGCAGTTGCCCATAGGACACCCATGGAAGTGCCTCTTACCTGCCGGTAATTAGGAAAAAATAGTTATTTAAGGCAAATTAATTATGAGCACCCATTTGTGAAAAGTGGTGCTCCAGGAAGTAGGACACCGCATAGATGCAGCACTTATGGGGTATCAACATGTACAGTGACTCCACGTCGATCCCAACAAGTAGAGTCCCCCTGGAACCTCCAGATCATTGATTTTCAGAAGGACATCCCTAGTACATAAAGATAATTCCATGACCATTTCTTTTAGTAGAATGTCCAAATATTTCCAACTTGCTCAAGGTGGCCATTTATAGCGGAAACGATTGGTCTTCCAGTAGGCTTTATTGGGTTCTTATGAGCCTTCAGGATCACGTAAAATTTTGGGATATTGTAAATTTCCACTTTGAGAAAATCAAACTCTTTTTTAGATAGCGAAGCTATCGTAGGACCATTGTTGCTAAATGCAGGACTAGTTATTGAAAAGGTAAGACCAGTTAAATGCTACCATGAGCTACCATCCCTAAATTGATAATGACAAAAGGGGGAGTTGGGGAATGTGGGACTTTGAATGAGGCCATGGCCTGGTAAGGTCATGTGCCTCCATCCCTATCATTAAGAGGAAAAGGAGCAAAAATGCAGCAAGAAAAGCAGAAAAAATGCAACAAAAAGTGTGGTACTTTGTATGAAGCTCATGGTAACAAAATGAATGGAATGGTGGATAGTGAAATATTTAATAATACATAGATACATGTTTACATACATTACATTTCATATACATAGAAATGCACACTTCCATAGTGTCAATTTCTGAAACAGTAATATCTGCCCTCAACATGGAGAAGAGGTACTTGTCACCCCCCCCCCCATATTGAGGGTATTTGGCCTGGTATGGTTCAGGAGGGGGGCACTCACTCGTCCCCCTCCTTTCCTGGCCTGCCTGGCTGCATGCTCGGATAAGGGTCTGGTATGGATTTTGGGGGCATCCAACGCCATTTTCAAAACAAATTATGGTGTGGGGTTCCCCTTAAAATCCATACCATATCCAAATGGCCTGGTATAGATTGGGGGGACCCCATACCATTTTTTTATTTTCTATTCAGCAATGTTTTTTTTAAGTCAGCTGTCAGCGGGGAAGCCCGCTGACAGCTGATTACTCATCCATTGTTAAGGACATGGCGGCCGGCTTCCCAGCCCCGCTCCTTATTAACTTAAGGCTCTTGTCCAATTGTCTTTGACTCAACTACTGAATCCTTTCCACTCTCCACAACATACAAACTGATTTTTTAAATTCCATAATCACATCTGGGAGGACCTGACAAAACATAGAAAGTGTGCAGAAGATATAGGACAGCTCTGAGATTCCTACGTGATCAATGGGCTTTTTTGCACTTATTACACAGATATTACAAAATGCATATATTGCTAAACTTACCAGACCAAAAGGGGGAAAATTAAATTTAATTGTGAGGTTACTTACTTACTTTAAATTCTTTCAACATGTTAAGTTAAAAGATACATTTACAAATGCACGTGAAGCCACACTGTGCTTCAAGGCACCTATTTAAGTCAAATACCCAAATCTCAGGGTGGCTACAGACTTTTGCAACCCACTGTAGGACATTAACACAGGTGTTACTGAGTGCTATATTGTGAATAACCGTGCATTATGATACAGCAATTCATTCATTATGAGTGGGCTACCAATGCACGGCAACATTACTTTTATTTTGCTAATATAGTGCACCACAATGCATGACAATGCATTTCCCTTACTCTCATGTGCATTATATTGAAATTTGTAAATGAAAAGCACTGCAATGCACCAAACAACATGCCATGGGTTGAGTTAACGTGCAGAGCAGTACACATTTACTGCAATACACAGGTCTGAATGGGTCCTTAACTATCTAAGCTTTAGACTTGAGACAGATATCTAGCAAAGCATATACTGAGAGTAGGCATGCCTTGGAGCTAGCTCCATCTTCTGTAAAAATACAGTAACAACCCAGAAGTCCAGACTTGCTCAAAACAGATAATGTCCCCCAGTGAGGATGTGCACCAAATACAATAAAGCAAAAAAGACAGCTTTTAGGTCAATTTGTAATTAGCAAAAGAAAGGTGGCAGGGCAATCAGAAAAACTGATAACACTTATGCTGCTCATTGACATGTATCCAATGAAGTGTACCTAAGGTCTATACATTCCTGTATAGTCATGCCACTGTTCTTCATTCTAAACCCAGTTATAGTACTCAATACATTTACTGGCACAAAGGCTACTATGGGTGTAGTTAAGTCCTTGGGAATCACTATAACAATGGTAATAACATAAAAACACCATTAACTCTAATAATAGCGTCTGAAGAAAAAAAAATACTTTTCTGCCATTCAAAAACTGCGCCTGGAGCTTTTATTATCTAATGTTTAAAAGTTTACTTTGGTTCTTCACTGTTTTGTCACACAGTAATTTATAAGTATTTTTTAACTTGCAACTGTAAATACTACTTTTGTCACACTATCATTTAGTTTAACTGCTTCTATGTTTTTTTTTACTGGTGGAAGTTAATAATAAATATCATCTTTGTTTTCTAATTTTAAAGAGTTGATTTGAACACTTTTGACACCTCCAATCTAATATCGCCATTCAAGCTGACAAGCATGACATACAACTCTGCATACAAGCTCTCAGTTATACATAATCCAATGTTTTCTTCCGTTTTAATTTAATCACTAGTCCCGAACTTGTTATTTTTAATTTACAACATTTGATTTCTGACACCGGTCCCCCTACGTTATCAATTATGCAAGCACGCGGCTTTAGTCATGTAGGTGATTAAAACAAAACTAATTAGGTGTGATTAAAAATAAAATAAAACAGGGAACTTTTAAACATGCGCATGTTATCACATCAGCAAAACCTTGCTGTACTACAAATGCATGTTTTTCTTTTTCTATTCCAAGGACATGCTTTCATTTTGCTTGTACTTGATTGATTTTGACAGAAATGAGAGCAAATGTAGAACGTATTTTTTTTTTCTTTCTGCATATTTTCAGAAATTGCATTACATGGCCCTGTTGATGTGAAATTCTCCCACAGCTCATTGAGTGTAATTTTGTTAAGTGGGTAGGAAACTGAATATAAAGAAAACTGACTCTAATCCAAAATTTTCCTTGGCAGGCAAGCTCAGTGAGGCTCAGCCTTTACTGGCGAGGTGCAATTAATTGCCTTACCTATTTAATTCCTCTGCCATCACATTAATGTTAGTGCTTCAGACAGGAAAATGGGAACAGTACTTCCATTTGGAAAGAAACAAGTGAACTAACTGTGCCAGTGGTATACTTTATATAAGATTACACAAGTAGATTGGTTTGTAATTTAGGATATTAACTTTAAGGTGCACATTTTAAAAAATAATGCATTATTGTGGGCACGTTTAACATAACATATCAAAAAATGATTACGTTTTTTTTCCATTTAAAAATATAAAATATTGTTGAAATGAGAACTGTAACTTAAAGCCCAACTCTTAGCAATTTTTTTTTTACTATACAGTGGGGCTGTGTGGCGAGGAGAAAGCTTTTACTCACCTGATCAGCCGATCCCCTGGAAAACCATGCTCCCCCACGGTCCAGCAGTGGACTATTTCTGTCTATGGAGCATGTTCTGAGCATGCTGATGTCAGGAACCGTCCATTTTCAAGACCTGGGGAGGGGGGGGGGGGCAGGATCTGAAGGGACCAGTCCTGTGTGGGGAGGATTGTCTCACATAACTTGTAATAAAAATATCTTTGCCTTTCTGAAGCTTCCCTCCAACCACTTTGCATATTATTATATATATATACTGTGATTCTGTACTTGCCAAATATGCTGCAGAAATCTACCTCCACTGAGTCTGACTGCATCAATTTTAACTGTGAGCAGCTGAAGCTGCTGCCTGTTCACTTCCTTGATTTACACAGACACACACAGAGGCACACCTCCAGCTCTGCAGCTCTGATTGGCCCTCTTATGACTCATCCCCCTCCCTTCCTGTCAAACTCTCAGGAGAGTGAGAGAGGGAGCTGTGCATGATGTCATAAGCCTAGGCTTTTTATCAGACAAGAAAGGAAGTGAGCTGTATAAGGTATTTACTGACAGAAAAAAATGTTTTACTATGCAAAGTTAAAACAACGAGGGCAGAAGATTTAATAGATGGAAAGTTGAAAAAATGACTGAAGGTCCACTTTAAGTAAATATATCTCTGACCTCCTCTCCCCTAGAACAAAACAAACAGTTAACCTATACAGTGTGAGCACAGCACCACTGCATGGGCAAAATAACTGTTTTGACCAGAGTTGTGCTTTAAACATTGTAACAAAGTGTATATATGAAAATCTAAGGATGTGTAGATATAGAAACATAAGGGAAGTCACAGAATTGGTACCAAAAAAGGGGAAGTCCCAAAACCCCAAAATTGACATATTGTAGCTTAGCAGACTTTAGATGTGATGGCTGTATTTATTTCCTTTTTTTCAAGCTTCTATTTCTTTGTTTTCACATGGTGATCCTATCAGTAACACACTACCTGTCTTAGGGTGACAATGCTCACTTTCTGCACTGTATATATGAAGCAGTAACATAGCTGATTATTTTATTTAAGATCCCTCCCTCCTAGATTGTAGGCTCTGATTTCTCCTGTATTGAATTGTATTGTAACTGTACTGTCTGCCCATATGTTGTAAAGCGCTGCACAAACTGTTGGCACTATATAAATCATGTATAATAATAATATTTTAAGTTCAGTGCATGTTAAGGTAAAAGAACACTGGCATTCTAGCAGGTTCAATCGGAAATTTTGTGTGTTTGCAGAAAATATACTTAAAAAAAGAGAATTAATGCACCTACCACAGCTATGGAAATGTAAGACTTCATATATATAATTTTTGCTTTTGGGTTTAAATATTCTTTACCAGCAAAGTGTTCTAAAAGCTCTCCAGTACTACCCAACCTATCATAGTGTTAAAGAGTCATCCGAAAATGACAACGTTTTTAGTTGCTTAGCAAACCAGGTATCAATTACAGAGATACAGATTATATACACTGCCTTTGCAAAAGTATTCAGCCCCTTGGTATTTTTCATGTTTTGTTGCCTCACAACCTGGAATTAACATGGATTGTTCGAAGATTTGCATAATTTAATTTACAGAACATGCCCACAACTTTTAAGATTTTTTTTCTTATTGTGAAGCAAACAACAAATAGGACAAAATAACAGAAAAAGTCAATGTGCATAACTATTCACCCCCCCCCCTAAAGTCAGTACTTTGTAGAGCCGCCTTTTGTGGCTATCACAGCTCCAAGTTGCTTTGGATAAGTCTCTATGAGCTTGTCATATCTTACCACTGGGATTTTTGCCCATTCCTCCTTGCAAAACTGCTCCAGCTCCTTCAAGTTGGATGGTTTGCGCTTGTGAACAGCAATCTTTAAGTCTGACTACAGATTTTCTATTGGATTGAGGTCTGGGCTTTGACTAGGCCATTCCAACACATTTACATGTTTCCTCTTAAACCACTCAAGTGTTGCTTTAGCAGTGTGTTTGGGGTCATTGTCCTGCTGAAAGGTGAACTCTCATCCTAGCCTCAATCCCATACAGAATGGTACAGGTTTTGCTCAAGAATATCCCTGTATTTAGCACCACCCATCTTTCCCTCAACTCTGACCAGTTTCCCAGTCCCAACTGCTAAAAAACATCCACACCACCATGTTTCACTGTGGGGATGGTGTTCTTTGGGTGATGTGATGTGTTGGGTTTGAGTCAGACATAGCGTTTTCTTTGATGGCCAAAAAGTTCAATTTTAGTCTCATCAGACCAGAGCACCTTCCTCTACACATTTTGGGAGTGTCCCACGTGCCTTTTCGCCAGCTCAAAATGTGCCATTTTGTTTTTTGCTGAAAGTAATGGCTTTCTTCTGGCCACTTTGCCATAAAGCTCAACTCTATGGAGCATATGGCTAATTGTCGTCCTTTGTACAGATACTCCAGTCTCTGCTGTGGAATTCTGCAGCTCCTCCAGGGTTACCTTAGGTCTCTGTGCTGCCTCTCTGATTAATACCCTCTTTGCCCGGTCCATGAGTTTTGGTGTGCGGCTGTCTCTTGGCAGGTTTGCTGTTGTGCCATGTTCTTTCCATTTGGTTATGATAGATTTGATGGTGCTCCTAGGGATCATCATAGATTTGGATATTTTTTTATAACCTAACCCTGACTTGTACTTCTCAACAACATTGTCCCTTACTTGTTTGGAGAGTTCCTTGGTCTTCATGGCAGTGTTTGGTTAGTGGTGCCTCTTGCTTAGGTGTTGCAGCCTCTGGGCCTTTCAAAAAAGTGTGTATATGTAATGACAGATCATGTGACACTTAGATTGCACACAGATGGACATCATTTCACTAATTATGTGACTTCTGAATTAATTGGTTGCACCAGAGCTTTTTATGGTCTTCATAACAAAGGGGTTGAATACATATGCACATGCCAATTATCATTTTTTTTATTTCTTAAAAACTGTTTAATGTATATATTTTTCTAATTTTACTTCACCAACTTAGACTTTTGTGTTCTAATTCATCACATATAATTCAGATTAAAAACACATTGAACTAAAGGCTGTAATGTAACAAAATCGGTAAAAAGCCAAGGGGGTGAATAATTTTGCAAGGCACTGTAGATTTATTTTACAGATTATGTGTGGGCAAAAATGTATGCTATACATTTCCGCAGTGCTTGCACATTGTTCAATGTTTTATTCCTTTAAAAATGCTGCAAGTACAGAAAAATACCCATTAAAGTGACCGCCTGAATTCTTACAATGGGATGATAGTATTGCCTCTGACAGGCATCCTCCAAGGTAAAGGTTGGTACAAGAACACAATAAAAATAATGCTGGGACATGTTTTAGATAGGGAGGGAGAGGTTGAGGGGTAATTTGGATTATTTTTGGGGAACACTTTTAAGGACTTCAGAACTTGTCACTAATAATTGGGAAATCTACTTGGGTTTTTTTTGTCAGGGGTTTGGTGAATCTTGTTTGAGTCTGTGAAGGGGGGTACATATTTCTGTGGAGTTCTGCCATTGCTAATAAGCAAGCTACTGTCACAAAAGGAATGTTAAGATGGACACTGCCATGGGGATATGTACTAGTATTTTTTTTAATACCATACAGCGGGCAGAGAAAATTTCATGAGACTTTGAGGGCAACATTTTTAAAAACAAAAATCCATTGAATAAAATGCTTGAAGGACTCTTTAAAGCTATATTTGGTACAGAACAGCAGAATTGTCATGGATAGTTGCAGCAAGAGCATACACTGGTAGTGCATAATTGGGTGTGGATTCATTTACAGCAGTGTGAAATTGACCAGTAGCAGGACATTTAAAAAAAACAAGGAGAAGCCCAAACCTACTAGAGACAAAGAGACAGGTTGGGGTTTTATACCAAGAATTAAGTTACTGCAGAAGATACAGCAGTGCAAAATTGGCCAGTAGCAGAAGAATTTTAATCAAGCATTAAAACCCTAACTGTAATATGTCTGGTGCAGTGAATGTGAGTGCAATAAGTTGACATGGTTTGCACACTATTCTTGCATTTAGTTTATTTTATTTTTAAGCAATGCAGTGGTGTGAGAGGAACAAAAGGCAGTTCCAATAGCAGATAATCAGTAACAAGTGAATGGTCAGCTTTGAGCACCTATGCGTAAAGTGGTTCAAGAGCATTCAAGTGGCAAGAACATTTTTCCTTAAATGCCTCAGTAGTAGTATCTCCCCCTAACCATCCTGTATATTTTTAGTTGAGTCCTATCTTGGTTAAACACTGTGCCCATCTGCACTGGCCTGTGTTTCTCTTCTCACAGGACACAGAGGTAGCAGACAGTGCCCTTGGCTCCAGCTGCTGTCAATCAAATCCTGTAAGGTGGGAGTGGGGGCAAGGCCAAGCCAGGCTTTGTGTGTCAAGGCCAAGCTGGGCTTAGGAGTGAACCTGCAGCTGTGCCCCCATAGCAAGTGGCTTGCTATGGGTTAATAGGGATGAGCCGAACACCCCCCTGTACCGTTCGCATCAGAACCTGCAAACAGACCTAAAGTTTGTATGAACTTTAGAACCCTATTAAAGTCTATGGGACTCGAACTTTCAAAATCAAAAGTGTTAATTTTAAAGGCTTATATGCAAGTTATTGTCATAAAAAGTGTTTGGGGACCTGGGTCCTGCCCCAGGGGACATGTATTAATGCAAATTTTTTTTTTTTTAAACTGAAGTTTTTTCGGGAGCAGTGATTTGAATAATGCTTAAAGTGAAACAATAAAAGTGTAATATTCCTTTAAATTTCGTACCTGGGGGGTGTGCATAGTATGCCTGTAAAGGGGCGCATGTTTCCCGTGCTTAGAACTGTCCCTGCACAAAGTGTCATTTCTGCAGGAAAAAAAGCTATTTAAAATCACTCGCGGCTATAATGAATAGTCGGCTCCCGTAATACAGAGAACAGTCATTGAAGGTCATTGATAAAAAAAAAAAATATGCGTGGGGTTCCCCCCAAATTCAATTACCAGGCCCTTCAGGTCTGGTATGGATATTAAGGGGAACCCCGGGTCAAAAAAAATAAAAAATTACGTGCGGTTCAGGTCTGGTATGGATTTTAAGGGGAACTCAACGCCAAATCTTTTAAAAAAATGGCATGGAGTTCCACCCAAAAATCCATACCAGACCCTTTATCTGAGCACACAACCTGGCAGGCTGCAGGAAAAGAGGGGGGGACGAGAGAGCACCCCACCCCCCTCCTGAACCATACCAGGCCACATGCCCTCAACATTGGGAGGATGCTTAGGGGGTCTGTGACCCCCAAAGCACCTTGTCCCCATGTTGATGAGGACAAGGGCCTCATCCCCACAACCCTTGCCCGGTGGTTGTGGGGGTCTGCGGGCTGGGGGCTTATCAGAATCTGGAAGCCCCTTTAACAAGGGGACCCCCAGGTCCCACCCCCCCTGTTTGAAATGGTAAGGGGGTACAAAAGTACACCTAACATTTCACAATGAAAGTGTAAAAAATTGTTAAAAAACACACAGACACCATTGGGAAAAGTCCTTTATTAAAAAAAAATTTAAAAAAATTTAAAAAAAGATTTCAGCGGTGGTAATCCACTCTTGCTATCCAGCGATGGGTGATCTCTTCTCTGTGGTCCAGCGATAACTGATCTCTTCTGATGATGTCCAGCGCAGCGCATCCTGTCTCCACTGCGCGAATCCTGTCTTAGCTGAGGAGGACCGGGCCACTCTTCACCTGGGGACAAGGTGCTTTGGGGGGTCACAGACCCCCAAAGCATCCTCCCAATGTTGAGGGCATGTGGCCTGGTACGGTTCAGGAGGGGGGGCGCTCTCTCGTCCCCCCCTCTTTTCCTGCGGCCTGCCAGGTTGCATGCTCGGATAAAGGGTCTGGTATGGATTTTTGGGTGGAACTCCACGCCATTTTTTTTTTAATTTGCCGTGGAGTTCCCCTTAAAATCCATACCAGACCAGACCTGGCTTCTCGAATTTGCCGCGAACACCCCAAATTGTTCACTGTTTGGTGAACAGGCAATGTTCGAGTCGAACATGAGTTCGACTCGAACTCGAAGCTCATCCCTATGGGTTAACACAAAAGAGCCTAAGTCACCCGCAGAGGATCCCATAGGAGGACATTTGGGGCTGCTCTGTGTATTACCATTGCACAGAGAAGATAAGTATAACATATGTATTATTTTAGGGAGAACAATTAAGCCTTTACAATCACTTTAGAAAGGCTCTACCAAAATAAAATGGAAAAAAAAAATAATGAAAACCCCAAAATACTACAGCTGAAACAAAATACTCCTTATAAAAAAGTTTAACTTATGAAAACTCAGCTTAAAATAAAAAATCAATATACCCACAAGATAAATGGAAACCCTAAAATACCAACACCTAAAAGAAAATATATATATTTTAAAGGGTCTTGAAATTGCACAGGATGGGAAAGCAGTTTAAAATGTCACCAACCTCATATCGAATAATTATTTTCTCAACATTCCATTCCAGGGATGATTGTTCTAGTTTGATGTAGATGACCTCTTGTGAATAATTTATCCTTTTTGTCCAATGCCCTCACTGTCCTCAAAGGAATGTTCCTTTTCCTCAAAGTGTTATTAAACCCCCTTATATAAAAAGAAAAATGTGCTGATAACCTCAGAATTTACCCTGTTTAGTGTATGCCTTTCTAATTAGGGGATGCAAGTGATCCCCTAGAACAGCCAAATTTCTGTCTGTAAAAGTTATTAATGTAATTCAAATAGGTGGCAAGATACACACATGGTGTGGCTTGAGTTCTGATCAAATGTCAAGGGTTGTATCTTATTTCAGATGTTTCCTTCCAGTCTCATCAGCCTTTGCTGTTAGTATACAAGTGAAGAACATTGTCTTTTCCGGCTCTAACTTCAATCTACATACCTTGTTGACAAGAGTTTGGTATATGGTGTACCACGTTGCCAGATAAGAGTGATAGGATAGTAGACAAATTCACACCTATGCAGATTTCCTGATACAAAGGATGACACCTGACACAATCTTTACACCCCCTCTTATTTTTGGGCAATAAGCATTTACGCATTTCATGGTGATTGGATATGGGTGTCTGTGTTACGTGTGTGGATGTAAATGGTGTATCTTCCTGACACTCATTGGAGCTGCAGAAGTGGTCTGGAGAAACTACAAAATGTGTTTAACATTACAGAACAAGTCCAGTTAAATGTAACTAACTACTACTAGCTATACTGTGACCTAGATAAATAGGAACCTTCACAGGCACACTGATGGTCATAGTTCAAATGCTATGCCGTACATTATGTTGAAAAAAAAATCTTGTGAATCTGCACACTATTCTCCAGGACTGAGAATCTCAAACCTGCAAGATTCACCATGAACCCATGGTAGCAGTGAATCCAAACTTCATTACTAATTGACACATCAATCACTAAGCTTCAGAAAAGTAAGGCAGGGGGCATAAGCTTGAGCCAATTCTAGATTATCTGGAGAGTTTTTTTTTTAACACAATGGGGTAACAAGATGAAAATTCTCTACAACACTCATTATTTGGCTGAACTTTTAAAGGCATTTCACTACATATAATGTGAGTGGGACTGTGTTCGTGGTTGTAAAGGGAAATTAGGATGCAAACACTCTCAAGCTCAGTCTGCAATTGTTCGTGACGAGAACTGTAGGTAGGTAGAAATCATATATTATAAAATATATAAGTATATATATATATATATATATATATATATATATATATATATATATAGCCAAAAATGTACTAATAGTTACCAGTTAATTGTGCATACAGTGTCCCATTCTGGAGATTAAAATAATCTTTTTACTTCCAGGTGTCTGCATTAATATATAGCAAACTTCCACAGAGTAAGGTTTTTTGTACACTGGGTTAAAAAAATGCTGTTTTTACAGGCATTTGGCATTTTTTTTTATTGTGTCCATGCACACATGGGCATTTACAGGCATATTAGAAGGGGACCAGCACACGTCAAACACATGGGCCAAATGTCGGCCGGTTTCTACTGAATCTGCAAATTTTGCCCGATATTCGGCCCATGCGTACAGCCCTTAAAGTGGAAGTAAACCCCCCTATCGTTTTCAGCCAAGGAAGCTGCCATCTTTGCCTCTGTTTAATCTTCAACTGCCACGGTGCTGCACATGTGATCCATTATGACACCAGCCATTGGATGGTTTGACTGTTTGGTTGATAGCATAGCCAATGTGCAGTTAGCATTCCCGGCATGCCTTTTTTTTGAAACTGTTAAATCGATGGGTTTACTTCCGCTTTAACAAGGAAGGCTTTGAAGCTGGTTTCTGGAGACAAAAGAAAGTTTGCTCTCATTATTTAGATACATTTTCCTAGACCTGGCTGTGGTAATTCTCCAAGCCTACTGTCTCTTATTTAGCATATCACGTGGAACTAATAAAATATACCCTGGCATTTTCCACATTCAATTTACCTTCCCACATTCCCAGAAGCAATTATAGAGATAGATTATGTAGCTAATTATATACTTAGACCAAACACACACACACACACTGATTACTTAAAACCGAATGTCTGCAATACATGGATCAGAATTCGACTGGTACAAGGACCTGCCAAATTTAGATCCATGCATGGGCACCCTGGTTGTACAGAAATCATTCTATCGATCAACTTCTATACAACCAGACTGTCAGGTTTTTCCTGATCAATCAGTGCTGATATCAAAACACAATAGAACAGCAGGAGGATTTACCCATCCACATCAAATGTGTGGATAAGGGAATATTATTATTATTTTTGTCAACTCTCTGGTTGAATGAAAAACAATTATGAATGTATGGGTGTCATAGTCCGGGGTCAGGCTCAGAGACCAGTAGCTATAGCAGTTGAGAGGCCCCCACTGACCAGCAGTATAAATTCACGAGCAGATAATCCTGGCAGATGATGCAGGCTTACCTGAGGTGAGGTGTGTTCACCAGCGCTCCTAATGATGGAGATGAGTTTTTCTGCATGTTAGTACCAGGTAGTGATCCTCAGAATCACCCACTAGTAGGTAAGCAAGCAGCTAAAATAGGAAGTTTGTGGGACGAAAAAAGTGTTCAAAGTTCAAGAGAAGCAAGGTTCAAGGCAGGACCATTCAAGGAATTGCCAAGGGGGCTGTCCAGAATCCCAGGTGGCTCAATAAGAGGAAACATCGCCAGACAGCAGAAGATTCAGGTTCAGACCTGGGTCCTGACAATGGGCTGCCTACAAGATAGTTATATATGCAACTACTGTATTTACATCTGCCCATGGAGATTTTACATGAACCTCATTTTGTAATAGTGATCTCTGATTGATCTTCCCAGTTGGAACTCCCTGAAGTTTCCATATAATGTAATTGAACCTTGTTGCTATAGATTATTCAGAATATTTAAAAATGTTTTGATAAATAGATTTTTTTTATCTTTTCCAACATTTGTTGCCATTTTTGTCCAGCCTTCCATGCTGAACTCCAAATTCTGTCCATGTTTAGCCCAAAAATGGCTGAGACATGGGTGGTTTTTAACCGCTTCAATACCCGGCCATGTACATATGACGCCCAGCAGGTGGATCTCTCATCCTGGGTGGGCGTCATATGACGTCCTCCCATTCCCGGCCGCCTAGGGGGCGCGCCCGCGTCGTCGCTCGGGACCCGGTGCGCGTGCCCGGCGGCCGTGATGTCCGCCGGGCACCCGCGATTGCCCGTTAAAACAGCGGGACCGTGCGGGACCGTGGAGCTGTGTGTGTAAACACACAGCTCCACGTCCTGTCAGTGGCGAGGAGACCGATCATGTGTTCCCAGTACCCAGTACACTGATCAGTCTCCTCCCCTTTTGAGTCCCCTCCCCCCACAGTTAGAATCACTACATTAGGGAACATATTAACCCCTGCAGCGCCCCCTAGTGTTAACCCCTTCCCTGCCAGTCACATTTACACAGTAATCAATGCAATTTTATAGCAACGATCGCTGTGTAAATGTGAATGGTCCCAAAAATGTGTCAAAAGTGTCCGAAGTGTCCGCCGCAATGTCGCAGTCAAAAAAAAAAAATCGCAGATCGCCGCTATTACTAGTAAAAAAAAAAAAAATGCAATAAATCTATCCCCTATTTTGTAGACGCTATAACTTTTGCACAAACCGATCAATATACGCTTATTGCGATTTTTTTTTACCAAAAATATGTAGAAGAATACGTATCGGCCTAAACGGAGTAAAAAATGTTTTTTTTTTTTAAAATGGGATATTTATTATAGCAAAAAGTAAAAAATATTGTGTTTTTTTTCAAAATTGTCGCTCTTCTTTTGTTTATAGCGCAAAAAATAAAAACCGCAGAGGTGATCAAATACCACCAAAAGAAAGCTCTATTTGTGGGAAAAAAAGGACGTCAATTTTGTTTTTGGTGTAACGTCGCACGACCTCGCAATTGTTAGTTAAAGCGACGCAGTGCCGAATCGCAAAAAGTGCTCTGGTAAGGAAGGGTGTAAAATGGCCCGGTGCTGAAACGGTTAAAAAGAGTATACTATGGGTTTCTACAAACCTCCCATCTTAATTTTTTAAACCAATATTGGAAAAATATTACTAATCTCCAATAATCATGTGTATTGTTGTGTATTTTTGCATTGCCTAAAACCAGTAAGTGGCAGGCATGGCTATAGGTTTGCTTTTACAGTATTGTTCTTTTTTTGTAACTAATATTCATAAAAAAGAAATTGAACAGACATTCCCTATAATAATAATATATAATAATAGTTGCATTACAAAATGCATCACCACTACATTTTGTAGTAGTAATGCTAATGTTATTTATGGCATATAATTTATTTATGATGTGTTTTGGAAATAAAATAATTGCCTTGTTCCTTGCATTTTTTTCGTATAGAGTGTAAGTGGATCACGTGAGGTATATTACTACCCACGTTAAAAGATTCCCCAGAATTTGCCACCTCTGATTAACTGAAACTGCAATTTTCATTTGGAAATACTATTAAAGGGAATCTAAAGATGCCATAAATTCATGATTAGGAGAGTGCACACTGTCTCTTACTTGAAACCTGCTAAATCAGGAAGGTTGGAACCTGCAAATTATATTAAATGAAACACTCATTCATATGAAGTGATATAAGTGAAAATCCAAAACTCTTTTGTTCATTGTATTTTAATATTCTCTAATTTTATCATACAATTATACAGAGTAATAAATAAGCCATCTTTTGTGCATCTATTTTTGTATGGCACTTCATTGTCTAAACTAAATCCTTCTGGAATACACTTTGTTTAAATTGAAAATAAATGAATTTCAGTCTAAATACGTATGTAGTCCAGCTCCCTCCTTTTTACCTTGTATTCCTGCCAACAAAAGATTATCACCCAAACTTTTTGTCATTCACTGAAATGTTAGCTCAAGTTGTTCTTATAAACCTCAAAACAATAATGTCTGAAGACTACAGCACAATAGTCTCCCAATACTTTGATGTTGATAGAAAACACAGATTTCACCAAATGACTCTTAATCACAAAAGCAGCCCATAAATCCAAAAAATGTTGTATAGGAGAACCAGCATGATTGGTCCCAGATCTCTTATTCATTATCATATTTCACACACAGAGTTTGTTTTATGGCTTTTTTCAAAGCTCCAAATTTCGATAAATCCAGAACGCTAGCCTTTTTTTTATTGGGTAAGCAAATGGTGAATTTTGTAGTTCATTCATAATCTAACATAAACGAAGAGTGTTATTTAATTTTACAGGGACATACAATGGTTTAACAAAATAATACAGTAATACATTACTGGCTTCATTGAATGTTGCATAATAATTTGAGTTACCCAGAGTGGTACCATTAATGATACTCACATTTTACATTAAGAATGCTAAGAATTGTAGCAACACAAATGTTAATATAACTTTAATACACAACTTTTTAGTAGGTGTGACAGACATGAAACTCTATAGCTCTTGATCACAGCATCTCCAAGATTACAAGTCTTCCAGTTTCCGGAAAAGTGCTTGCTCAATAGAATGAGCATATAAATAATATTATTTTACAGGTCTTTTATAACGAAGGCACCCGGTGACCCCGCCCCCTCTGACGCACGGGGACGTCATGTGGAATTCCCTATGGCTTTCCCCATGACGTCAGAGGGGGGGCGGGGTGTTCCAGATCTGGGGGTCCCCTTGTTAAAGGGGGCTTCCAGATAAGCATTACATATATACAGTGAATGACAGTTCTCTGTATTACGGATCCAACAATTCATTTGCCGGCAATAGCTGCGACTCGATTTTAAATAGTTTTTTTTTTCCTGCAAAAATGACACTATTGTGCAGCTGGGAAGGAAAAAAAGTGTTTAGACGGCAACTCACAGAGCGGGAGCCTCCCATTACATATATACAGTGTGTGTGCGTGTGTGTGCGTCCTATTGTGCAGCTGGGAAATGTTTAGACGGCAACTACCATATACATCTATTAAATATTTGTGTAGAACATAGCGGGCTCAAATTAAATCAGTTGGCAATCTATGTCTCTGGAGATATCCGTATGATTATGGAACTTAGCATTGATCTGTTTAGTTTAAAAGCTGGCCTCATAAATTACATTGCTGAATTTTTTAGATGATAGCATTAGTAGTAAAAATAATTAAAAAATGTAATTGACTTTTTGTGGGTTTGACTTGCTCTGGTACATAACCTATTTTTGCACTGCCCTGTTTAAAATATAATGCCAAGCAAAAAAGCCAAATACACATTTGGGATAGGTATTAGTGAACAGAGCAGCAACGCTTTTGATATCCTTTTCAGCAAGACTATTCAGATCTAGTCATATCTGCTGGACAGTATAGGAGAATGCATACATGGATGGATGGATGATCAGCTCACTAAAGTGCATTTCACACAGACTCAACGTGCTTATTCACTACTTTGGGAGCAAGCACGTTGCGTTCGTGTGAAATGCGTCTACCTTGCATTCTGTGTATCCTGTTAATCTCTGGCACATGTGAATAAAGGATTCTTCTTCATTCAAGCTCCTGGTGGTGTGTGGCTGTTTTTCTTCTGTAACTGTGGTCTACAGTGGCGATCTGGAGCCAGCACCCACTTTAGTGAGCTGATCATCCATCCACCTGAGCGGTGTATACATTCTCCTATACTGTCCAGCAGATATGACTAGATCATTCAAGCTCCTAATGGTGTGCAGCTGTTTTTCTTCTGTACCTATATCTGCTGGACTACATAGCCAGGTCCTTAGCCTCCATAGCTCAAGAAGCATAGCTTGTCAAACAATAATGACTGGACAATGAAGGTGCAGAAACATTGGTCAATTGTTACTGCCCCAACTTTGCTCTTTGCTTCTGTCAGCATGTTTACTGCATCATAGCCTGACTTCTAACGTCTAATGCTTTACATGAAAAAACAGAAGACTGATAATACATTTAGAATGCATTTATTTTTACAATTTGAGTATTATTGTTATTTGCCTAAATGTAAATTTTGAGTTACATTTTTACTTTATCCCATATTTGGATTATTGCATTTCATGCACCGATTTCTGATTGCTGCCTGCTGGTGCTCAAAATTTTTCTGAAAAATACTGAAAAAAAACCATCAATTGCAGCCTCACTGTGCCCATCAATTGCAGCCACCGTGACCATCAAATGCAACCACTGTACCATCAAATGCAGCCACTGTGCCATCAAATGCAGCCACTGTGCCATCAATTGCAGCCACTGTGCCCATCAAATGCAGCCACTGTTCTATCAATTGCAGCCACTGTGACCATCAATTGCAGCCACTGTGTGCCCATCAAATGCAGCCACTGTGTCATCAATTGCAGCCACTGTGCCCATCAAATGTAACCACTGTGCCATCAATTGCAGCCACTGTGCCCATCAAATGCAGCCACTGTGACCATCAATTGCAGCCACTGTGACCATCAATTGCAGCCACTGTGACCCATCAAATGCAGCCACTGTGTTATCAATTGCAGCAACTGTGCCATCAATTGCAGCCACTGCGCCGTCAATTGCAGCCACTGCACCATCAAATGCAGCCACAGTTCCTTCAAATGCAGCCACTGTGCCCATCAAATGCAGCCACTGTGCCATAAATTGCAGCCACTGTGCCCATCAAATGCAGCCACTGTGACCCCCCGTGGCATTTAACTATGCATGAATCTATCCATATAGGGGGTGGCATGATAGAGGGGGCAGCGCCCGTGCACCCTTAATGGATGGCCACCACTGGTTCCAGGGCTACCTCACATGACCATATGGGAGTGACCAGCTTGCCAAGAATAACCTTATTGATCCCCTTCAGTCTGGATTCCGCCCTCAACACTCCACGAAAACTGCTCTCCTAAAACTCACAAACAATCTACTAACAGCTAAATCCAATGGACTCTATTCTGTACTCCTAGTCTTAGACCTCTCTGCTGCCTTTGACACAGTGGACCACCTCAAAACACGCCTTTGGTCTCCATGGCTGTACTCTTCACTGGTTCTCATCCTACTTATCCAACTGCACCTTTAGTGTCAATTACAACTCTACTGCCTCCTTTCCTCTCCCTTTCTCTGTCAGAGTCCCCCAAGGTTCTGTTCTTGGACCTTTCCTATTCTCCATCTACACCTCCACCCTGTGTCAGGTAATAGCCTTCCATGGCTACCAATACCATCTCTATACTGACGACACACAAATCTATCTCTCTACCCCTCAGCTCACGCCTTTCAGTCTCCTCACGTATCACTAACTTACTAACAGACACATGGACAACCCCTTCCTCAAACTCAATCTATCCAAAACTGAACTCATGATTTTTCTTCCCCCACGTGCCTCTGCCCCTGATCTCTCTGTCAAAATCAATAGCACTACCATCAGCCTGTCCCAGCATGCCAAGGTTCTAGGTGTAACCCTGGACTCTGAACTATCCTTTCGGCCCCACATCCAAACACTTTCCAAACTTTGCCGTCTCAACCGCCGCAACATCTCCAAAATACACCCCTTCCTAACCAATGACACCACAAAACTCCTAGTTCACTCCCTGGTCATCTCCCGTCTTGACTACTGCAACTCCCTCCTCGTGGGATTACCTTTACACAGGCTATCCCCCCTTCAGTCCATCATGAATGCTGCTGCCAGGCTCATCCACCTTACCAATCGCTCAATGTCTGCTACCCCTCTCTCTCAATCCCTCCACCGGCTTCCATTCACCCAACAAATTTAATTCAAAATTCTAATAACAGCTTACGAAGTCATCCACAACTTGGCCCCAGGTTACATCACTAACCTAGTCTCAAAACACCAACTTACTCGTTCCCTTCGTTCCTCTCAAGACCTACTGCTCTCTAGTTTCCTCATCACCTCCTCCCATGCTCGCCTCCAGGACATTTCCTGAGCCTCTCTTATCCTCTGGAACTCCCTACCCTAATCTGTCCGACTATCTCCTACTCTGCTTGCTTTTAGACACTCCCTGAAAACCCTCCTCTTCAGAGAAGCCTATCTGGCCACCACCTAACAACTGTACTTTTACTTTCTCCATTAGATCATCCCCCACAGCTATTACCTTTTGTATCACTTGACCCTCCCTCCTTGATTGAAAGCTCTAATGAGCAGGGCCCTTTGATTCATCCTGTACTGAATTGTATTGTAACTGTACTGTCTACCCTCATGTCCTAAAGCCCTGCGCAACTGTTGGCACTATAGAAGTCCTGTATAATAATAATAATAATAATAATAATAATAATAATAATAATATGACACCTTCCAAAGGAATGCAGACATTGCAGCTTTTCTCACTAGAACATTGAAGCTTGTTCAGGTTTTGGCTATACTTGCACAGACCATCTGTTTGAGAAAGGATAAACTGTGTCACATACAGTTG
Organism: Lithobates sylvaticus; assembly: GCA_028564925.1. NCBI lineage: Eukaryota > Metazoa > Chordata > Amphibia > Anura > Ranidae > Lithobates > Lithobates sylvaticus. The sequence goes on from CM053027.1 coordinate 407,802,596, forward strand.
AGGATCATGGACCCATGATGCAGTCTGCATGCTGGATGGCATGGTGCTCAGAGTGCACACCCATGCAGGTGTCAACTGACTAGGAACAGGGAAGAGACAGGACAGTGGACAGGCATGGAATACCTAGCTCACAGGAATGTGTCAGGGACCTGAAGAAGGGGGCCACACCCTCTGAAATGTGTCGTCCTGGCAACTCCCTTGTGTACCCTGCCAGCAGCCAGCCCAATGTGTTACGTGGAGACGGGGGCAGCATTGTGATAGCATTGCTGGCAAGCCTGTGTACTGTGTGTCATCATGAGGCTTGTCGGCGGCTCCATACTAATCAACACACCAAGCTCTCTGCTTAATGGACACAACACACCGGCTGTGAGTGTATTGATCTTATTCCTTTTATCTCGATATAATAAATGTTTTGCACTAGAGCCTGTGTGCTCTCTCTCCTCTTTGTGTTTTGGCAGCTTCCAGCATCCCGCTGATCGAGAGAGCAGCAAGGCACTGCAGATTCAGGATTTTTAACCCTTACTTGAATGGACCATCATTGGGACATTTGGTTTTATATACTATCACAGACCCTAGTGAAATTACTTAAGCTTATGTGTAGTATAATCGATAGGCAGAGGGCAGGTGAGCCTGGAGGGAGCCCATCCCTCCTTAAAGGCACAGGGGCACGCTGGACACCCAGCATATAGCACAATGGCAGTGAAGGTGTCCAGTGCGTCCCAGCAGTATTCAAACAGTACAAACAAATGGCCACTGCCCCCCATCTATAGCTGGCCTTTGCAACAAGGAGCACATGGAAGGGCGATGCATGTCAAACAAAAGCAAAGAAAATTCTCAGCTCAACTTACTGACCAGTCTAAAACCAACCTAATTATCCTGTCAAACAGTATGCATTAAAAAGAGGGGGTTTATTTGCACACATTTGCAAATACATGGGCAAGCTACAGAGCCACTTCACAGCACCCCAGTATGCCACATGGGGTAACAGGTAATAACATAACCTTGCAAGGTAAAGCTATAGAGCAACAAGTATCAGCATGCCTACTGGTCTTTGGGAATAGAGATGACAGATCAGCAGAAAAGCTACGGACCTGTGGCAAACTGAAACAAGGAGAAATTTCCTTACAGCATACTGTATTAACCACTTCCCGCCCGGCCTATAACAGATTGATGGCCGGGAAGTGGCTCTGTTAACCTGACTGGGCGCCCAGTCTGGCGTACGCCCGCGGGGGCACACAGAGCGGCGTTCGCGAATGTGGCGTGTCACTCTGACACACACTGCATCTCCGATCGTGATGAGAAGCCTCTGACAGAGGCTTCTTACCACGTGATCAGCTGTGACCAATCACAGCTGATCATCGCGTGAACCAGGAAGTGCCAGATAATGGCATTCTTCGGTTCGCGCTGGCAGGAAGAGCCGACCGGCGTCTCTCCCTGTCAAAGGGGGTCTATGCTGATAATCAGCACACTGATTTATCAGTGCCACCTATCGGTGCCTGTCAGTGCTGCATATCAGTACCCATCAAGTCTACATATCAGTGCCTCCTCATCAGTGCCCATCATTGCCACCTTATCAGTGCCAACTCATTAGTGCCCATCGGTTTCGCCTCATCAGTGCTGACTCATCAGTGCCCGTCAGTGAAGGAGAAAACAAAATGTTATAACAGAAACAAAGAAAAACGTCTTTTTTCGAAAATGTTGATCTTTCTTAGTTTTTTTAGCAAAAAATAAAAACTGTAGAGGTGATCAAATACCACCAAAAGAAAGATCTATTTGTGGGAACAAAATTATAAAAATTTAGTTTGGGTACAGTGTTGTATGACTGGCCAATTGTCATTCAAAGTGCGACAGCACTGAAAGCTCAAAATTGTCCTGGGCAGGAAGGGGCGAAAGTGCCTGGTATTGAAGTGGTTAAGCAGCATTTTTTTTTATAACATATAAAACCATAAATCTGCAAACATTGGTAAATACCTTTAGGTGCATATAGAAGGCTGAAAAAAAACATTTTCTCAACAAAACTAGAGTGCACGCATATTATTGTGCCATACATCACTAGCTGTTATTACCTCAGGTAGTATTTTTACTACAGATTTTAACTCTCTGTATTACTAATTTGAGGGCTGCATTGTGAGGTTACCTGTCAGCATTGGCGGTGCGTCCATAAGGGTGCACGGGCACTGCCCCCTCTCTCCAACTACCCCTCTATCACCAATAAATAGATTCATGCATTGCATGAATCTATCTATGGCCACCGCTGCCACCCCCTATTCAGACGCCCGGCCCCTTTTTAGGCGCCGGGCACCTGATTAGAGCCATAGGATCTAATAGGCGTCCAAAAAGGTAAACAGCAAGCGCCATGCTTGTCGCTCGCAGTTCACTCAGCTGTGTTAGAAAAGCGAATGAATGTTCGCTTTCCTAACACTGAACCACCTCTCCGCCAATCAGGTGCTTGGGTCTGTTACCCGTCACCTGATTGGCTGAAATGACAGGCGCTGTGATTGGATGCCTATCAGGCATCCAATCATAGTAGAGGAAGGGAGGAGCGGATGGGAGAAGACACAGAGGACATGGAGGAAACTGCTCGCCTCCGTCACACGCTGCCCCACCGAGGCTGGGTAAGTGCTGGGCAGATGGTGTGTGGGGGGCACAGTGGCAGCATTCGATGGGCACAGTGGGAGAATTTGATGGGCACAGTGGGAGAATTTGATGGCACAGTGGGAGCATTTAATGGCACAGTGGGTACATTTGATGGCACAGTGGCAGCATTTGATGGGCACAGTGGCTGCGTTTGATGGGCACAGTGCTGGCGTTTGATGGGCACAGTGGTGGCATTTGATGGCACAGTGGCTGCGTTTGATGGCACAGTGGCTACGTTTGATAGGCACAGTGGTGGCAATTGATGGGCACAGTGTTGCGTTTGATGGTACAGTGAGGCTGCAATTGATTGGGGTTTTTTCAGTTTGTTTGCACCCCTCCAAAAAAAAATTTGGAGCAGCAGCCGCCTGTCAGGGAATTCCTGTGAGACGCGTTGCGCATAGATGTGCGCAAGCGCATAGTCTTTGCCATAGAATGGCGAACAGACACGTGCATGCGCACGGGAGTCCGCACGCACACCCATGGGCCTAATTCCCCTTGGCGCCAGACGGCCTATTTAAAGGGAGCCTTGTCTCTAATATCTTGCTGAGTTATCTTCAGCTGTCCTGTACCCGTACCCTGTGACTCCTGCTTTTGCCTGATTGATACCCGTTGTGGAACTCCTGGCTTTCCTTGACCTTGCTCCTGGACTTCCACATATCTCTGACTACTGGTTCCTGATTCCGGCTTCCTATTTGACCCTGCTCCTGTCTGATGATTTGCTAGCACACTGCCCACCTGCTGATGAACCTGGCTATTCCTGAGACCCTGCTCCTGTCTAAGTCCCTGGCTTCAGTTAACCCCCGGTTACCTGCCTGGCTGCCTTTTGTTCCTGCTCTGCACACCGCAGCTTGTTCTAGACTGCTAAGTCCTGGAAAGCAGTCCATCCGAGACCATCCTCTTCAGGCACACGTGTCCCTCTCGTCCTTCGGCTTCCTCTGTTTCACCTTCAGCGGAGCAAGGAGATGAGATATAAGAGAGGCCGACCTCGTCAACTCAGTCTCCAATCTGATTCCTGACACCGTGACTGTCAGGTGAAAAGAGGTTCATCCGAGTGTCTGACAGTTTCCAAATGAACTGTTTCTCTCTTGATGGGTTATTTATACAATCTTCAGATTTGCATGAATGTCATTGGAGTTTAGGAATCAAGTAGTCTTCCAAAATATTGTTGTCACCATCAAGGGACCCACCCTGAGACACGTTGACAAAACTGGCTGCAACAAAAGATGAAAAAAGGTGATAAGTTATTCCTGTCAGCCAATAAAACCATTGCCCAATGGAAAAAGCCATGTGTCCCCTTTCAGGGAGTGAAAGATTGCATGACCACGTTGATGCTTAATGAACAGATGTCGATCATCCGCAGGGACACTCATGCCAAGTTCCTCAAAATCTGGGAACCGTGGCTGTCATATGCCTTTCCTACCCTTCCCCCAGCTAGCTTGGGCCACCTGTGATGAATGATCCAGATGTTCCCGAGCCCTTCCTGTCTCCCCATCACCTGGTCCCCATCCTTCTGACCTTTCCTAGTCTCCCCTATCCCTTCTCCAGCTCCCCACTCGGTAGGTGAGCGACCTTCCTCTCTTTAGCTTCACCTTTCTGCCTAACTTCCTTCTATTTTCTGCTCCTCTATCCTTGTTAGTTCAGTTTGGGCTGTAGATCGCACTGCCTTTGGGGTTTGGGGGGGCCTAGGGGGGTGTCCCGTAGTTATGGGGTGCCTCTCTGGGACCCCTGGAACCTGACGGTAACATTCACTTAAATTTACTACTGTTGTATTTTTTTACTGGTGTTGCTTTATTCTTGCCCTCGCCTGTTCCAACTTCAATGCTAGCCCCTGCGTGGGCAGATCTTTTACATTTTAATCACTTGTTAAAATTGAATAAAGATAATTGAAACAGAAAAAATGTGATAAGCATTGTATTAAATATGGCAATTGTATATAATATACAGTGGTTTAGCAAACTAATTGCCATTCAGTGGGGTTTAGATCTACATTAAGATGCAAAGAATGGTATGTTAACTATGCTTGTTAAAATTATATCCTTCATGAATTCATTCATAATAAATAATAATATAACATAAAAAGAGAAAAATATCACCAATGGCACTGCAAAGAGTGTAGAAAAGGGTCATAGAAAAGTGACCCCCTCTTAACTGGAACCAGGGAAAACACATATTTCAGAAAAGGGATAGGATTTTGAAATTGTAGTATAAAGATTTGCATAAATGGCAAAAAAAGAGAAAGCAATAAAGTTACAACCATTAACTGGAAAGCTCATTTTCATTTAAAGAAAAATGAATAACTGCCCTGCAGCAACAGTGGTTAAATAATTGTTGTTTTTATAAGTCTTGAGCTGCTATTATAATTCCAAACAATAAATCGAGAATAGAAGAAGCACTGCTACAGGTGAAAATACATTTTGTTGCAATTTGCTCTTTTTATTTTTTTGCTTTAGGTAATTTCTCTGTTACATTGCTCACTACATCCATAGCCCAGCTTAGATGCATATTTGCATTTTGTTTCTCATACTGAATTCTTCAAACATGATTCAATCTTACTCTCCCAGTGGTACCATTAATATTTTAATTTAATCAGAATTTCAGGAACTTGTTTGCCATCCAGACCAACTTGGTTACCTGTCAGCCTCCATCAGATTGTCATATTAGAGGTGATTGTTTCCCGAATCTAATCTACTTTAAATGATTTCATTGGGTAGAGGTCTATAAATCATCTCAGAATGGCCCTGACAGATGAAGGCTTTGGTAAGTAAACAAATCAAGCTAGCTTTACTTTAGGCAGCAATGAACTTGGCTTTATCTACTTCTTATTGATTCTTATGCTATAAAAGGTCACACAAATCTCTTTAACATAAAAGCATTATTAATATAAGTATTACAGCTAGCAATAATTAAGACAAGTTCCAATATTCATGGATGAGGCTGGTTTGAGATAACCTTTGATTGCATTTTAATGCTGACAGTTATGTGAGCTGAAACAATGAATCCATTTGTTTGATTCATTCTATCCAGTCAAATATAATACAGCAGAATAATAAATATATGTGAATCACTTTATTTGCATGTCTCTGCTGTAAATTAAAAATTGTATATCTTTTAACTATTGATAAGAATCAAGTGAATTAAAACTTTGTGATCTTTACAGAACATGTTCGTTGTTATTTCGTTTTTATTTCGTTTTTTTTTTATCATGCAGATAATAAGCCTAATGCTTGAGGTGAGCTGAAGTAAAAAAATAAAAATTGCTAGAAGGTAGAGTTTTTTGGCAGAAAAGAAATGCAAATGTCTTAATTTTGTTCCTTGTAGATTGTATTTTGTGTACACTGCCCATGGTGCCTGTAGTGGACATTCTTGGCCCATTCCTGGCATCTGTAATATGTTACAGTCTGGTCATTGGGGGAGAAGAGACTAAGGAAATGTTCCCTCCTCCCTGCAGCAAACTAATGACATAATTTACAATATGGGCAAAGTCACTTAGATTTGTTCATGCAAACGTGTAAAGTTACTGAATAGTTGAAATTAAAGTGTCTGTAAAGCTTTTTTACATTAAAACAATAAACGTGGTATACTTACCTGCTCTTTGCAATGGTATTGCACTGAGTAGTCTCTTACCTCTTCTTTTGGGGCGTCCCACCAGCACTCTCGACTCTCCCTCTTCTCTGAGTGCCCCCTCAGCAAGCCAGCTGCTGAGGGACCCCTAATGAGGGCGTGCTCCCCAGCTGGGCTGTGTGTGCATCCATAGGCACAAACAGCACAGCTCAGCCAAGGCGCCTGCTCCCAACTCTCAAGATTTGACTGACTGCTGCTGCTCTCTCAGAGATTTCTGTCAATGCAGGAAGAGAGTGCTGCTGTACACGAGCTAGCACTAGATTGAGAGAGGACTAAGGTAAGTCATAAGTGTATAGTCCGCCGCTCCTAGTGTTCCTCAAATTTAATAAGTACTAACTATTAGGGATGGGCGCGGTGTTCGATTCGAACCCATGTTCGAATCGAACATCGGGCGTTCGCCCGCTCGGCGAGCCCAGAACTATTGGGGCCGCTCGCATCAAATTCGTGTGATGTGAGCGGCCCGCAATGCATTGCGCTAGTCACAGTGCAATGCTGGCTGATGATTGGCCAAGCATGCACTGTGCCCCCACATGCTTGGCCAATCACAGCGCCGGCAGCGAGGAGAGCCATAATTGGCTACAGGCAGGATGCCTGTAGCCAATTATAGCTCAGGGGCTTTAGTACACGCCCCACACGCCCCACGGCCCCGCGGCGGCCTCGCATATTATGTGTCAGTGTCAGCGTGTCAGTGTGTTGCTGACTGCTGACAATATATGCTCTATTTCTGAGGATTTGTGTGTGCGTGCTGTTAGAACAGCATTGCAGTATCACATCTGGGGGGTGTCTATAGGTGGCCTGTGAAGGGGGGCAGGTTTCCTGTGCTTAGAACTTTCCCTGCAAAAAGTGTCATTTTTTGCAGGAAAAAAGCTATTTAAAAGCACTCGCGGCTAATGAATTGATGGCTCCTGTAACACAGAGAACTGTCATTCATTGATAAAAAAAAAAAAAAAAAAAGCGTGGGGGTCCCCCCAAATTCAATAACCAGGCCCTTCAGGTCTAGGATGGATATTAAGGGGAACCCCAGCCAAAAAAAAAAATGCGGGTGGGGGGCTTATCGGAATCTGGAAGCCCCCTTTAACAAGGGGACCCCCATCTCAGACTTCTTCGAGATAGGGAGGGGAACGAGACAGGGTTGTCCCCTTTCCCCTTTCCTTTTCTCGTTAATGATGGAACCCATGGCCAGGGCACTCAGGCAATCGCAAGAGGTGGGAGCCGTTAGAGTAGGAAGTGTTGACGAATGTGTGGCATTATATGCAGACGACATGCTCCTATTCCTGAAGGACCCTGGGCCCTCACTCAAAGCGGCTTTAAAAATTTTGGACAAGTTTGCCCAGTTCTCGGGGCTCAAGGCGAATTGGAGCAAGTCGTCTATCCTACCATTGGGCTCAAATGCACTTGCCCAAAAGGATGATAGCCTGCCACTTAGATGGGTCTCTACAATCACATACCTAGGGGTTAAAATTACTGCGAACATTCAGGACTATATGACAATCAACCTCCTCCCATTGGTGACTAGACTTAAACAAATGACGGTGACATGGAAGAACCTTCCTCTCTCCCTAATAGGACGAGTTAGTCTCATAAAAATGAAGTTTCTATCGGTAATTCTATATTTTTTGCGTCATTCTCCTGTGTGGGTTCCTAAGACCTTTTTAAAAACTCTTGATAGTATTATCGGGTCGTTTATCTGGTCGCCACAGTCACCCCGCATTAGTATCAAATCACTGCAGGAAGCATGGGCACAAGGGGGTCTAGCACTGCCCGACTGGCATAAATATTATTTGGCAGGACAAATGGTAGTTGCCAGGAAATGGCTGACAGCGGAGGAAGGAGACTCCGCTACGGTTGTGGAAGCGGCATTGCTGGGCTCCTATGAAAGTTTACGATTGGCTCTCTACAGGGGCCCTAAGTCATGCTTACCTCTAACAAGCTCCATGAAGGCCACAATAAGGGCATGGGAGGTAACCACTACTCTGATGTCCCCCAGTTATGACGGAATCACACCCTCAGCTCCGTTATGGATGAACCCACGGTTTCCACAATTTTTTTCTTTCCCTGACCCTATGATATGGGCGTGCAAAGGCATCAAGTTACTAAAGGATATAACTAGAGAAGGGGAACTCTGCACCTTTGACCAACTAAAAGCTAGACATGACCTTCCCAATGCCTACTTTTTTCGCTATATGCAGCTGCGACATGCCTTTCAAGTACAGTTCTCAGGCCTACGTATAGAATATTTGCCATCAGACCTAGAGTCCTTGTTAACTGAAGAGGACTTGACTAAACCATTGTCAACTGTGTACAAATCCCTTTTCAAAAAGACTCCCCCTGGTTTAGCTAAATGTAGAAGGAAATGGGAGAGCGAAATTACAGATATACAAGGTGAAGACTGGGACGACATGTGGGACCATCCTTTTAAACACTTAGTATCAGCAAGGGACCGACTGATTCATTTCAAATTTTTTACACCGGGTATACTTCACCCCTGCCAGGTTGGCTCGAATCTATCCCTCCTCCAGCAGTCGATGCTGGCGCTGCAATCACACTCCTGCAGATGCAGAACATATTTTTTGGAGCTGTACACAGATACAACTATTCTGGACAGGTATTATTAATTGTTTGACAGAGGTACTCAGCATGCCCATACCCAAATTACCAAGAGTGTGTATGATTGGCCTGGTGGAGGAAGTGGTCCCTTCAAGGGCCCAACGTACTTTCCTGAACATAGGGCTTTTTTACGGCAGGAAAGCCATTCTTTTGAAGTGGAAGAAAGCGGAGGCTCCCACCCTGTCTTTCTGGAAGGGATTAATAAATAAGGTTCTTCCCCTCTATAAAGAGACATATAGATCCAGAGGCTGTGAAAAGAAATTTTATAAAGTCTGGCAGCCCTGGTTAGACTCCTCAGACACTGTGGGATAACAAAGATTGTTTGTGAGACTGGAATCTATGTACACCAGTTTTTTCTCTCTGGGGTGATGTATAACTATATAACAGTATAATTCCTATAGTATGTAACTCCTGCAGTAGCAACGGAAGGCATTCTCCAAGTAAAGTGAGGATTAATGTGTTGGGTGACACTAATTAATAGTTCTTAATGCATGGTATACTTTACAGAATATAGAACTAAGTTTCAGCAAGGCGGGAGGTATAGGGAGGGTGGGGATGGAGGGAGGGGAGGGGGGGAAGATTGGGTGAACTATGTTAGTTCGCTGTACACCAATTTTTGGTGGCTGGTTGCCCGCGTTGGGCAGTGTTTATATGTGTAGTGTTTAGAGTATTGTTTTATTGTTGTATGTGTATGTATGTAATGTACTGTCTTTTAAAATTTAATAAAAAGATTTTTCAAAAAAAAACAAACAAGGGGACCCCCAGATCCCGGCCCCCCCCCCCTGTGTGAAATGGTAAGGGGGTATGTACCCCTACCATTTCACCAAGTGAAAAAAAGTGTCAAAAATGGTAAAAATGACAGGAGACGGTCTTTGACAATTCCTTTATTAAAATCTTCTTTCTTCTTTCTTCATCCTTCGGTTTCTTCATCTTCTCCTTCCGTCATCTTCTTCCATCTTCTTCTTCCATTTTCTTCTTCCTCCGATCCGCTTCTTCTTGCGCTGGTCTTCTCGTCCTTCTCGTCAGGCATCTTCTTCCATGGCGTCGGCGTCGGTGTCGGTGTCTCTTCTTGGCCGCTCCTCGCAATGGGAGGCTCCCGCTGTGTGAGGCTTCGCTGCGTTCTGACAGGTCTTTTATAATGGAGGGCACCTGGTGACCCCAAAAAATTTTTGCATTGATACATGTCCCCTGGGGCAGGACCCAGGTCCCCAAACACTTTTTATGACATTAACATGCATATTAGCCTTTAAAATTAGCACTTTTAATTTCGAACGTTCGCATCCATTAAAACTAATAGGGTTCTAAAGCTCGCACAGACTTTAGGTCCGTTCGCAGGTTCTGGTGCGAGCCGAACGGGGGGGTGTTCGGCTCATCCCTACTAACTATGTATATGAAGTTTCTAAACCATCTCAAAAAAATTTAAATTACAATATATAACAATCATAGTCTTCAACAATTAAATATACATGCAAATAAAACTTTGCATATCAAAATAAAAAGTTATAAAATAACTAATAAATATATAAAAGAGGAAAATGCTCAGATGCAATGTCCCAGCCTATATGTTTTTTCATAAATAAAGTTTTAAAAGGTTTTGCACTATGTGAGTCTCTTCTCCCGTATTTTTTCTGAGCTAGTACTGAAATGAGAGTCTGCACACCGTAAAATGAAAAGGCAGTAAAAAATGCAAATTCGGACCAACTTTTGGCCAACTTAGAAATAAATGGTCAATTCCATCTGGCGAGTGCTTATTCCTGTGTGCATGGTGGTGAGCAATTCATTAAATTGGTGGAAGACACAGAGGAGTAACTGGAAACTTAAAATACATTTTGCATCAAGCACATTTTTTTCCAAGGGCATGTTTTTGGAAGATGAGGGATTGTTTTAGAGTTGACTCTTTTTTATGATATGCATGTTTTTTTTTTTTGCACTTCACCGGCACGCCTTCATTAAGGATATATTTACTGTACCTACAGGTAAGCAGTTTTATAGGCTTACCTGTAGGTATAAATATATAAAAAGCCTTTACTACCACTTTATTATGACAAAGGACCTAAGCCAAAAAATCGATATCTGAAGATCTAACCAAGCAATGTAAAACATTTAAAATAGGGGATTTTAGAGCACTGAAAGATCTTATCCAACAATTGAACGAAAATTAGGAGCGAGGGGATATTGGTCTGAGCATGTTTGACCTTTTGTCTCGAGCCTCCTGTCCTATGTTAAGGACACAATTACTATGTTGAAAACATTTCAGTGGAGGACCATATCCAAGGGTACTTGATATCCTTCAATGTGGCTGCACTCTAATGTAGCATACTCCCATGAGAATGGCTCTTCCATCATTTAAATTTTTGGAGAGAAAAGGGTTGGCTGACATGGGCATTTAATAGCTTCATGCACATTCTAACCTATAATGTGTTTAGATTTGGGGGTTCCCAGTACCTCCAGGTGTAGGGCATAGCAATGGGGATATGCTATTGCCCTTTGAATGTGAACATGTACCTGGGGGGTGGGAGTGCTCCATCTTTTCTGATCAGGGGATCTTGAAATACCTGTGCCACACAAGAATGTGGCACAGGTACATTGATGACATCTTTACACTATGGAGCTGGTCTCTGGAAGAGCTGGGCATGTTAATTTCAATTTTAAATGTAGATACCTTCAATTTGAAATACACTATGCAGACTGATAGATATCAGATCCCATTTCTAGATATCACCATCATAGTATTAACAGATGGGGCATTAACCATATACTGGGTGTGCATAGATTATTTTTGGAGAATAGGAATATCATTTAGTGTCACGTTAAGCTCAATGTTTGATATCATTTAGTAGGTTCCCCCTATATTGGAAGTAATTGTAATATACTGTGGCAATATGGATGGTATATTTCAATTCATATGCAGAAAAGACATTGTGAAATAATTATAATCCAAAAAACAATCCATGAAGTGTTTGCTCAATATATCACTCAATAACCTTTCTATCAAGAAAATTACATATGTCCAAATCACAAGTGCGTCTCTCTCAATCTTTTCACCTAGCACAGCTACATTGGGATATATATGAGTCTCTAGATTGTCTGATCTGATTGCTCTTTATCAGCCTTTTATGTCATATACTGTCTAGTTATTTCTAGAGACACTTAAATATCTCTGATTGTCCAAACATGGCTATGAATAATCACTCAATATCGGCAATTTCAAGCATTCTAGACAACTATCTTAATCTATATTATATGCAGAGGATATAAAAATAGCATAATTGGGTGCATAGTCAGTTACACTAGAAATCAGTAGCAAAACAGCAGCACAGGAGGGCTCATATGGTGTAGTAAGTAAAAACTATTTATTAAATAAAAGCACAATAAACACACATTAGTAATTGCACCCCTGAGAACAATGGTACATATCCACCCTAATAAGATCACATTTATAATCAGTCCAATGATCTACCACTCTCAAGGGGATTGAATCAACGCCTCTGTCTTTAAAAGAAGCCACTTGTCTGTAGCCATGAATAGAATTCAGTGGCGGTGTGTCCATTAGGGGCGCTTGGGCGCCGCTGCCTCTCTCCAGCCACCCCCTCTGTGTACTATGAATAGATTGCATGAATCTATCCACGGCCGCTGTAGACACCCCCTATTCAGGCATCTGGCCCCTTTTTTGTGCCAGGCATTTGAATTATAGTGGTGGGGGTGTTTTCGAAGCACCTAGGCGCCATAGGCTCTAATAGGATTCAAAAAAGGTGGCCTGCAAGCGCAATCCATTGCACTCGCGGTGCCCCTAGGTGTGTTAGCAAAGCAAATTAATATTTGCTTTGCTAACACAGAAGCCCCTCTCAGCCAATCAGGAGGCCTGGATATGATACTGGGCACCTGATTGGCTGAAGGCACAGGCGCTCCCATTGGCACCAAGGAATACAGGAAGAAGACACGCGCAGAGGAGTCGGAGGACACACAGGCAGCGAGCTGTGGGTGCTACCGTCCCTCAGCTCGTGGCCTGTTCCGCTGCCTGACCCACCACCACAATTGGGTAATTGCCGAGCAGACAGTGGGCAGGCGGGGGGCACAAAGGCTGCATATGATGGGCACAGTTGGCTGCATATGATGGGCACAGAGGCTGCATATTATGGGCACAGTGGCTGCATTTGATGGGCAAAGAGGCTGCATATTATGGTCACAGTTGGCTGCATATGATGAACACAGAGTCTGCATATGATGAGCACAGGTGGCTGCATATGATGGGCAAAGGTGGCTGCATATTATGGGCACAAGTGGCTACATATGATGGGCACAGAGTCTGCATATGATGGGCACAGAGTCTGCATATTATGAGCACAGTTGGCTGCATATGATGGGCACAGTGGCTGCATTTGCTGGGCACAGAGTCTGCATATGATGGGCACAGTTAACTGCATATGATGGGCACAGTGGCTGCATATGATGGGCACAGTGGCTGCATATGATGGGCACAATGGCTACAATTGATGGCACAGTGAGGTTACATATTGATGTTTTTGTTTCTGTATTTTTCAAAATTGTTCAGTTTGTTTGAGCCCCCCCCCCCCCCCCAAAATTTGGAGCACCAGCCGCCATTGATACAACTGAACCCAGCCACTGCTCTCAGTCATGACAGGAACACCATAAGGAAACACATATATTCTCAACCATAGCAATGGTCAGAACATGTTTTGAGGAGAACCTCATTTTCCTCAGCTTGCTGGAAATGTTCAATTGTTCTTCTTCAGTCTTGTGGTACCAATTAGGCCCTTAGTACATTCAAAAACATGTCAAATTGAAAGAGAAGAAGAATCAGTTAACAGTTTATGGCATTTCTCAAATCTTTTACAGGTTGTAAAGCAAGCTGGAAATGAAATGGCAAAATGTACCTGAATAATTATAAAGAATTCAGATAGTCCATATACTATGATATTTATTTAGGGCAGTGGTTCTCAACTCCTGTCCTCAGGACCCACTAACAGGCCAGGTTTGCAAGATAACTGAAATACATCACAGGTGATATAATTTGCTGCTCAGTGATTGCAGTATTCTAGGCTGCATCTCCCCAAGCTAATACTTAAAATCTGGCCTGTTAGTGGGTCCTGAGGACAGGAGTTGAGAACCACTGATCTAAGGAGATGTAATTGAATGTCACTAGATGTTCGAATTTCTGTATTTCATTAAGAACTTCAGATCATTCCAATACTGGTTCAAATAGGATGATTTTCAGTGTTTAAAGGCTGTTGACATGGCAGCTAACAATCTCAGTATCAATTTCTTTGCTACTGAAATTGACTGTAAAAGTAACATTAGCCGCTTTGTGCCGGTGCCTTTAAGAGGTTTCAGATGCCAGGAGGCGGGGTGGAGTTTATGATCATGTGATTGCTGTGATTGGCAAGTAGCGATCGGGAGCTTTCAGCTAGCTGCCAGTAACTATGCTAGGAGCATGCAAGGCGTGCGTTCTCAGTACAGCTGCGTTAAGAGGTCACATATTTGCGTACTGTTGGCGTGAAGAAGTTAGTAGAGCTAATTCAAGGCCATCTGGATCCTTTACCTCATACAGTATATTACATTGTAAAGATGGATTTTATTAGCCCACAGATTATGCAGTAAGTCAGTCAGTATTTCCACCAAATATGGATTCCTTGTGGAATCCCCAAAAACATGGTTTGAGATAATCTGTAGAGTTTTAGGTACTGGGGATGTGCTAAAAGTGTGACCCATACCCATGTTTGCTTGGTCAGACATTCATGTGAACATGGGGGTGGTATCTGAGGACCCCTTTTTTTAAGGGGGTTTCCAGATTACCATATGCCCTCCACTCATAGACACCCACAACGACTAGGCTACCGATGTGGGGACAGGGTGCTATGCCACTGGGCTCCACCCTGGCACAATACCCCCATGTTGAGGACATGGGTTCTGCTATTTTTTCAGGAGAGTATGCAAGCTTATCCCTCCTTTACTGGCCTGATTGGTTTATCAGGACAGTGCCTAGCCCCCCGATGCCATTTGTTTGACAGTCATTTGCCTATTAGCTTAGAACATGGTCATAACTGTTTTTTAACATAAGGTGCATCTTGACTTCAGTGGGGTTTAGATTCAACACCCAAACTTCAGTAACGTTCACTGAATACACCTTGAACTTAACCTATGTACATTCCACTCATTCCTATCAGCTAATACCTAATAAAAATTGTACATCAAAATGAATACCTTACTCCATTCTTCAGGAGTTATAACATACATATAACATATAATATACATTTGATTAAAAAACAAAAATCTGATTATATGTCAACCACTGTCCATAAAGCCAAACTGAGTGGTGCCAGCCAAAGACTTTATGAGCATGTAGTCTTCTGGGGAATTATGGATTGTCTAATAAGGAAGTTAATGGGCTTAGAATGGTGAAAAGTGAGAGAGAACAGACATTCCTATGTCAACACCACAAAGTGTTACATATAAATAGAGGCCAATCAACCCTCCTGCCAAGTAACAGAAACGATACCCAAATACCAACTTTAGAAATGATAGGAGCTAAGATGGATTCAAAAAATACCCAGGCGATCATATACAGAAGAGGTGAAAGCAGGCAGTCCCGATGGGTGTCACTAGAAATGTTGAAGGGCTTTGCAAGAGAGCCATTCATTCTCACCCTAGCCGAGGCTTATATATATCAAGCCATTATTTGTTTAAATAAAAGTGTCACTAGATTTAATTGTTGTAGGAAAAAACGGACACACTGCCTGTTAACCCTATCAAATGCCCTTTCAGCACCAACACTAAAAAAGCAAACCCCAATCTTCCTAAGCTGAGCTAATAAGATAAGGTTAATAGTTTTGCAAGTGTTGCCTCTAGTCTCTTTGGCACCTAGAAAACCTACTTGATCATTATAAATCAAGGATGGTAGGAAAGATTGCAATCTAATAGCTTATTTCTTAAGAATTTAATATTGTTGTTGCCCAAATAATTAAAAAAAAAAGATGGTAACTATTTGGGTGAACCTTTTCTTTAATTAGTTTAGGAACAAGTGATAACAAAGCAGTTAGTGATTGGGAAAGTAATGTTTACGACTCAGAGATAGATTTAAACATATGTGATAACATTGATGGGAGTTTGAAAGGAAAAACTGGACTTTTTTTAATCATCTAATTGATTTATTTATCTGAAATTGGAGAGTCTTAGTTCATTTGCATGTCTTGGGCTATAGAAGGGAGTGTAATGTTGTTAACATACATAGAGATATAATCAGTATGTCATCAGAAGGAGCGGTAGTTCTATGAGCCGAGTCATTTTCTTTTATCAGTTAGTATGCATCAATTATTTTAAGGTGACTACAGTGTCAATATATTTACTGTTCTATTGCAGGGCAAGTGTGTGCTAGTGTGACCCTAAATTCATAAGAAATATTTAGAACCTTTCTCTGATATTCAAGAAGGTTCGATCAAGGACGTGAAGCAATTGAGAGCAAGTATTGCTGAGCTTGAGATGAATAAAGTCATTGTTACTTTTTTGAAGTCGGGGATAAAAGTTGGTGACTTTTTTTGGAAAGGAGAAAGAAGAGCCGATGAATATTAGTTTTCTTGAGTCTTGTTTCATGAGAAATGAAAACACCTCTTTTGAAGCATTTAGGTGTTTCCTATTTCATTGAATATGAGAAGAACCTGATGCATGGAATTAGCCAACCTGACATCAGCAACACATGGCACATCTAAGGTTTTAGTTAAGGTCTCAGATATTAGCTTTAGATGGGAGATGATCTTGTAGGAAACAATAACAAATCTGGAGACTGGCCTGACCAAATTTTAGGGCCAAAAGGACAAGCCTCCAAAAAGCGATTGGGTTACCAGTACATTATCAATTCTGACATGAGTGCCATGCACTGGTGAGAAAAAAATGTACAGTATATCTTTTAGATGCAAAGCCCTTCAAACCTCTGTAAGTTTCACGGAATTCAGTGATGTGATAGTTTTTGAATCAAAGCAGTATTAAACCCAAACACAGACATTTATTATATTGCAGCTTACTAATTCTTTTATTTGATTAGATGTATTAGATTTCTTTTTAGGCTCCCTTTCTTCTATTCTATTCTTCATATGGTGATCCAGTCAGCAAGTCTGTTGTTTTTCACAAGCTCGAGCTCTCAAGCAGAATATATCAGTTTACATGGATGAGACGGAATACTGGCAGGGGTGATTAAAATGATCAGCTATTATTTATTTATGCAACACCTTTATCCCAAAGGAAAAATACTGTTTACTGTAGCTGATTATAAAGTGTGAGCTGGAGTTTGGCTTCAATATGCTATCTAAATCTCCTAACACATTTAACACTACCCTCCCCAGACTGACTATGCTGCTGTCTGTTGTGCCACCTGTACTCATTCCTGCAGAGTTGTGCCTCACTAATACGGGGGGTGTGCTATTGGCCAGATCACCAGGTGAAAACGGAGGGAAAAAGTAAAAAAAAAGTAAAAAATAATGCAGACACCATATCTAATGATTGATAAGCTACAATATAATACATTTTTGGTTGTGGGTATAATACTGCTTTACTGTAAATAATAATAAATAAATAAGATTAAAAAGCTTGTTAAAATTGGATTATCATTATTGTTATCTATTAAGTGCATAGATGTTATATTATGAAATGAACTCCTTAACTTACAAATGCACGCTTTTTTGACGATTGCCCGAGCTAGAAATGAGTCATAAATCCCACTGGGACACTGATAATCAAATGTAAATATGTGCTTTGGAAAATTAAAACTCAGTGCTTTGATACACAATTAGTCAAATGGTTTAATAGCTCACGTAAAGAAAAATTGTTAAGTTATCCAGACATTTGGTAAGGGTAAGTGCATATAGGCTTGTGACACTAATAACAAAGGAAAGGGAATGTCATTTATACAATTTAATTTAATTGTTTAAAACCTCAAATTTGATTCATATTGACCTGTGTACCTTGTCGGTTAGTAGGAGAGGGAGAGCATAATAGGATATCTTAAGACAAGAGAAAATTAAACCTTTAGGTGCAAAGGTTTCCTTGGTGTATGACAGAAAGCAATGGGTTAATCTAAAATAAAATCTATTGAACTTGTCAGTGACTGGTAAGATGCTAATTTGTAGAAGTTTCTATGTGTGAACATTTGGGTATTTTAAATAGTGCACTGTATTTTTTTATTTTTTTTTGTTCATCCTAGATAATATATTTTTATTTGCTGAATAAGTGCTTTGTTTCTGTTTTTTTTTTTTTTAAATAGGCAAACCAAGAATAAACTGATAACCTTGTAACACGAGGAGCATTCACAGTGTTACTTTAGACTTAATATTTTCACTACATTTTGTGTAGTAGGGCTGTATTTTATGTTTTCAATCAACAAACTGTTCAGGGTTGACCAAGGGCTTAATCACTTTTAATATAATAAAGCAACACTTGAGGATATTATTAACCTCATCTGTCTAGATTTGGAACTAATAGACCATTGTGTGAGCATTGTCTTTACCCCTGCCAAATATGTACATATTTATTAATCCACTCTTGAAGAAGAAAATTTTCTAAAGGAAAACCACCAGTAACCTTCAAGTGTGCGGGCACAGGTTAGTAGGGCACTAATTAAATGTCAGTCTTGACAGATTAAAATTATGAAATTTAAAATCACAGCAGAGCTCTTTGTCATTGTCAAATTAAGGATCTGTGTGATGAGGACCCAGAGAATGAATGGTTTAATGGATTGAAAGGGAATATGAGTTAACAGCAAGCCTCTCTTGTATGCATTTCAGAGTTTAGTTGAAATTCCACTTAAATAAATACACAGTTTTGCAATTCATCTGAAGGTTTTTCCTGTTACGGTTATTTTGTTTGCATGTGATTGAAAATCTGTCTCTGTTATTTGCAAATTGAAAAGTTCCTTTTGGCAAAATATAAATAAAAATAAATGTATACAGTATTTGTCCTTTTCAGTAATAAATTCTCAGTGTGCAAGTTATTATCCATTTTTATGCTATTTTAGAGATCATGCTAGGGCAAAACAATGGTTATTTTGGTGGGTTAGCATTCCTACTAGTTCCTACTAGTAACCCATTACATATTTTAGGCGATAAACTTTAAGTGAACAGCTACTGTAAATACAGAGATAAAAGTCATATAAGGGAGCTTTGTCACCTGCCAAATGAATAAGCCTTTTAATCCATGCAGTCTTGACATTTATACAGTCCCTTTACTCAAAACAACTTGATAAAAAATAATGTTCTTTAGCAATGAACATACATTCTGCAATAATAATTATGCTACCAAAATGAGTGTGTGCTGTAAATTGTCTCCAACCAGGGGCAGACTTACAACTCACAGGGCCCCAGGCCATAGGAGATCATAGGGCCCCCTGTGTCCCTGCCAATGTGTCCTGTCCACACTGGAGCCACACCCACACAAAGCGCCACCTACATATTGCACTGCCCATATTAGATTTATTCGTCACAGAATTTCTCTACACTGTTCAAAATAAATGTTTTTTATAGAAAAGAAAAGTTTGTCTCTACTTCTCCTTTGGATCACAGGAGTGCAGTTCTTTCTGCACTCCTGTGACCTGTCAACAGCCTATGCAGAGCAGGGTAAGACAGTGTATTACTAGATTTTAAACAGTATAGGCAGGTATGTTTTAATGTTTTACATAGCTATACCTGCAAAAGGGGCTAGCAAAGAAGTGATCTAGCAGGACTCAATTTTCTGACTAAATTTCCACTTTAAGGAGTACAGTTCTCTCCTCACCACTGAACCTCCCCAGCCTGCTGATTGGACAGTGAAAAAGTAGCAGCAGACTAATGAGGTCATCACTCTGCTCTCCCCACCACATGTACCTTCTTAACACATTTGCATGAATCACAAATAATTAGATCTCAGTCCTGCTAATCCCTCTCCCAATGTGAATATTGATATATAGGGGATTGCAAGTGGATAATAGTAAGTCCAATTCAAGTACTTACACTCATAAAATGCTTTTAGTAGTTATTTATTTTAGGTACTTATATAGTGCCTTAAATTTACACAGCGCTTTACATATTTATTATGCATTCCCATCCTCAAGGAGCTTACAATCTAACTCACATTTATACATGCACACAGGCACAGCGAGAACTTGCAAACGCCATGGCTCCTGTTGCTTTTAATCACAGCTGGTGAGTAGGGAACAAGGGGCAGGACCAAGATGCACTTAGAGTGGAGCAAGCCTGCATGAGTGCCTCTATAGCAAGCACCTTGCTATGGGGGCACTCAGCAGAAAGTAGGAGCCAGGAGCACCAGTGGGGAAACTGAGGAGAGGAGGATTAGGGCTGTTCTGTGCAAAACATTGCACAGAGCAGGTAAGTACTGTATACCATGTTTGTAATTTCAATTTTTCTTTTACAAAAACTATAATATTGACATTTCTGACTTGCCTTGTACACACGATCGGATTTTCTGATGGGAATTGTGTGATGACAGGCTGTTGCCAGAAAATCCGACCATCTGTACGCTCCATCGGACAATTGTTGTCAGATTTTCTGTGGACAAATGTTGGATGGCAGGCTTTAAAATTTTCCGCGGACAAATGGCGTTGGATTTTCCGAGCGTGTGTACACAAGTCCGTCAGACAAAAGTCCAAAGTACAAACACGCAGGCCGGTCTTGTAAACTAGCATTCGTAATGGAGAATTAACATTCATGACGTGGCAAATTATGAAATCTCGAAATGCAGCGCACATTCTCTTTAATGGGATAATAATGAAGCTGCTTTGCTGGTGATACTGATGGAGTTATTGCAAACACATTTTCAAAGGCTTTTTTTTTCTAGTGATATCAAGAATAATATTATTATGCTTGTTATTTTTTTTTGTTGGTGCAAGTTACCACAACACCATTATCCCATAGTTTTTAAGATCAAGGATACAACTATGTTGGTGTCCATTGTTAATTTTACATTGTATTTTTTTTAAATGTAACTGCCTACTCCCAAACTGTCATTTGAAGCAGTGTGCATTAAAAAAAGAAAACAAATAAAATTAGACATGCTATCTGCCAATAGAACTTAACCAAAATTGCATTCTATGCATCCAAAAATATAGAAAATATACCAAATCAAATCATTATTCAACCAAAAAATGTAATAAAAGCCTAATGCATGTGTCCTGCTTCTTAATATAGGGGGTCAACAATGCCAAGAGTTGGTGAAAGCAGGAATCTGTCATCCAGAGAAAATTCTGAAAATCATCTGGATTATTCTCCTGAAGCTCCCGCAGCAAAGGCATATGACATAATTGGTCACGATTATTAAAGCAACACATTTTTGGTCCAAGAAATCCTCCTCCTCCTGTTCCTGTACTGGACTTGGGTCAAAGCAATAACTCCAAGGTCAATAATAAATAACACATTATCTCCTCCGATTCCTCTGACATGGCTGGTTGATGAACGGCCATTCAGAAACAAACTGAAAAGCGCAAAATGAAAAGCACAAAATGAAAAGCGCTAAGTGAAAAGCATGAAATGAAAAGCGTGAAATGAAAAGCACGAATAAACACTCACCAAACTTCTACTAACATGAAATTAGCAGAAGGAGCCCAAAGGATGGAGCTAAAGAGCTGAAAAATCACATAGTATGTCACTATGTTCGTGTTTGTTGGTCGACAATTGTGTGCCGTTTGTATGCAAGACAAGTTTGGGGCCAACGCCCTTCAGACAAAAGTCAGTGTTTTTGTCTGTGGAAAATCCAATCGTGTGTACGAGGATTAAGTCTCTCATCCAGGTTTATTATTTTAAAGGTCACTAACCTGTAACAAGCATGTTTATATCAGGTGAAATAAGCAGGGTCGGAATATATTTTAAATAACAAAAAAGGTCAATCCTGGGTTTGTTTTTTAAGTAACATTATAGAGTAATACTTGGTGACCCAGTTCTTATTTAATTTCTGAATAGGTGTTCAGTCAATTACGCTTAGTGTGTGTATAATCCTGTGAAGAGAAAATTCCTGTTTATTTATTTAATCTGCACATGACTAGGTATTCAAAGTGAACAAGAATTTGGTTTAACATGATTGGATATTCACACAGTTTATTGTGTGAAAGTTCTGAGCTGCTTTATTAAATTAGCCTTGCTATTTCAAATGGTGTGACTTCAAAAAAGCAACACATAATGGATTTCCAAACTTGGAAAGCTTCCACCCTCCAGATTAGCCAAAGTTGTCAATAAATAAAAAAAATGAGATGAAATTAAAAAAAATAATGATTTTTGTAGAATGGCAGTGTCACTGCAAACCATACTGGACTTCTAACCTTGTTAAAAAGTTAAATGGTCTTTTAGATATTAGTCCAGCAAAGTTAAAAAAAAATAAAGTCTTATTTTGTATTTTTTAGTATATAGTATAGTATAAAATATAGTTAAGATCATTTAGGTGGCATATTCTTTGGTAGGTCTTTCCCCTCCTCAGGTGATAGGAGCTCATTCCACCAGGCAGTCTCAGCATCTTGGGAAGCATGGTATAAAGATGTTGTCTGTATGGCAGCGAGCTGGAGTACTCCTAACCAGGGATGAGCTTTATGTTCGAGTCGAACTCATGCTCGACTCGAATATTGGCTGTGCGCCAGTTCGCGGAATAGCGAACAATTTTGGTTGTTCGCGGCAAATTCGAAAGCCACGGAACACCCTTTAAAAGTCTATGGGAGAAATCAAAAGTGCTAATATAAGGCTTATATGCATGGTATTGCCATAAAAAGTGTTTGGGGACCTGGGTCCTGCCCCAGGGGACATGTATCAATGCAAAAAAAAGTTTTAAAAACTGCAGTTTTTTCGGGAGCAGTGATTTTAATAATGCTTAAAGTGAAACAATAAAAGTGTAATATTCCTTTAAATTTCATACCTGGGGGGTGTCTATAGTATGCCTGTAAAGGGGCGCATGTTTCCCGTGTTTAGAACAGTCTGAGAGCAAAATTACATTTCTAAAAGTCATTTAAAACTACTTGCGGCTACAATGAATTGTCGGTTCGCAATACACATAAAAGTTTATTGATAAAAACGCCATGGGGATTTCCCCACATCCTTAAATGGATATTAAGGGGAACCCCACGCCAAAATTTAAAAAAATTGCGTGGGGGTCCCCCTCAAAATCCATACCAGACCCTTCAGGTCTGGTATGGATTTTAAGGGGAACCCCGCACCAAAATAAAAAAAAAATGGCGTGGGGTCCCCCCAAAAATCCATACCAGACCCTTAGCCAAGCATGCAACCTGGCAGGCCACAGGAAAAGAGGGGGGACGAGAGAGCGGCCCCCCTCCTGAACCGTACCAGGCCACATGCCCTCAACATTGGGAGGGTGCTTTGGGGTAGCCCCAAAGCACCTTGTCCCCATGTTGATGGGGAGAAGGGCCTCATCCCCACAACCCCTGCCCGGTGGTTGTGGGGGTCTGCAGGTGGGGGGCTTATCGGAATTTGGAAGCCCCCTTTAACAAGGGGACCCCCATATCCCAGCCCCCCCTGTGTGAATTGGTAATGGGGTACAAATGTACCCCTACCATTTCACAAAAAAAGTGACAAAAAGGTTAAAAAACACAAGAGACGGTTTTTGAAAAGTCCTTTATTAATTTCTTCTTCTTTCATCTTCTTTCTTCTGGTCTTCCTTTGGTGTTCTTCTTGTTCCTCCTAAAGGGCCTGGTATAGAATTTAGGGGGACCCCCCCCCCCCCCCCCCCACGCATTTAGTTTTTTTAATTTTGGTTCGGGGTTCCCCTGTGAGAAAATCCCCATGCTGTTTTTATCAATGAACTTTTATGTGTATTGCGGACCGACAATTCATTGTAGCCGCGAGTAGCTTTAAATGACTTTTTTTCTTTTAGAAATGTCATTTTGCTGTAAGACTGTTCTAAAGCAGGGAAACATGCACCCCTTTACAGGCATACTATAGACACCCCCCAGGTCTGAAATTTAAAGGAATATTACACTTTTATTGTTTCACTTTAAGCATTATTAAAATCACTGCTCCCGAAAAAAAAAATTTGCATTGATACATGTCCCCTGGGTCAGGACCCAAGTCCCCAAACACTTTTTATGACAATACCATGCATATAAAATTAGCACTTTTGATTATTCATGTTCGTGTCCCATAGACTTTAACGTTGCTTGCGTGTTCGAACAAATTTTTTGCCTGTTCACATGTTCTGGTGGGTGTTCGGCTCATCCCTACTCCTAACACCTTTATTCGGCGTTCCAAGTTGGGACATAGTCTTGAGTCAGAGCAGCTTCATGGGAATATCTATTTTATATTACGATTTAGTGCATTACTAAATTGTTTTGTAGCAGCATCTGGTGTGTATATCTTCTACCCTCCTTAGGATTAGGCTACCCACTGTGTTGCTGGCATGATGCAGAGCCAGGAAAATTGAAAACTGTTGCCAATACTTACCGTAATTTTCTTTTCCTCTCTCTGTCTCACACCAGCACATATCCCTCCCTGGTCTGTCATGAGTTTCACCAGAATGCCTGCACCAGATACTGGATGCCTTTTATTCATCTAATCAGGGTTTAACTGACCCACTGTGTTGCTGGCATGAGGCAGAGCCAGGAAAGGAAAATTATGGTAAGTATTTTATGTTTTATATATATATACAGTATATATATTCTGACATTCCTTGAGGCCCTAAAATGCCAGGACAGTACAAACAGCAATCCTAAACAGGCTCATTTTTAGAAAGCAGACATCCCAGGGTATTTAGCAAGAGGCACAGTGAGCATTTTGGAGATCTATTTTTTTTACCACAATGTTTTTAGAAAATAAACACAATAAATTCAATTAAATTCATGCGCCTTAAGGTAAACTTTTGTTGTCACTTTGAAGGCTTCTGTTTGGATTCTATTAGGATGGAGGTATGGATGGCTCCAATACAGCAGGATCGTATGAAAAAATAAAATTGCCACATAGTGTAATTCTGTTTGTCAAATTTTTATTGTAGCCAATAACCCCCCATACATAATCTACGTACTAGCTTGTTAAAAGATATAGAGCAGTATAAAAGTAAAACGTAGCGTAGTAACAGGTCCTGCTGTGTAGGAAGCCACCTGTATCAAATGAACAGTTTCACTGATTCCTTCCTGGTGGTTCCCAGCGGACCGTGACATGCAAACATCACTTCCAGTCGTGGAGATCATGCAACTGGCGCATTTTGTGACTTCAACTGAGGGCGTCTGATACTGACTGTAACCAAGCACTGGTGCTGTTTGTAATCAGGCCCTGGTATTGACTGTAATCAGGCAAGAAAACAAATACATGTCAACATTAACCTAAATAGTGGTGGTATAAGGTCCTCAGGACCCAGACGTGTCTACCCTTTTCCTGTGCAGGAGCCATTGTAAGCAACTCCTCAAAATACAAATGCCGTATATCTATAGTTCATTTAGGCTTTTACCTGGCATGATAGACAAAAAAACCTCCAGACTAATTTATGTTGGGTATATCTAATACCTAATTATATAGGTAATTAAATATGTCTAATTTGCTTAAAGGCTATGTTTATCTTTTCTTTTTTTTTCTAAAATCCAGCTCCCCTATGTACCAATAAGCCATTAATGTACCTCGGTTGCAGAAAAATACAAGCTTTCTTTGATTTTCAGAACAAGGCCTTACCTTAGCCCTTGCTGTATTTAGTCAAAAGCTACATCACTTGCTGGCATGTAGATTGGGATGGAGAACCAAGTAAGACACAGGAAGGAGTTTACCAGCTGACCTCATAAAAAAGGTGTTTTTGAGCCACATGCCTACAGCTAAGGTCTCTATTGCTACTGTATATTAATTTTTAAAATGAGTTTGCTGCAAAACTGTTCTTGAGTTGTGCTGCATCACTCTGTTTTTTCTTAATTCAATAGTCCTGTCTGTACAAACCAAATAGTCTTTTAATTATTAGTCCCCCAAGGTTGGAAGTCTATCTATGAAGTCTTAAGCCTCGCACACATGATGAGAATATCGGACAAATTATCTTTTTTTCTCTTTTTGCATGCTAGTTTCATACCGATAATTAAGAGGTTACTTAAGATATGACAATTCTCCTATGACAGAATACAACTTTGGAAGTGATGTAATGTGTTGTAATATATTCTATATATTCTGTTGGTTGTGAGCATGCGTAGCCTTGGTCTTCCGATTTTTTTCGGACGAATACAATATAGATTAAAGGAATGTTGTACTTTCTGATATCATATGATAAAAATTTTCGTGTTTGTCCCTTTGGATAATTTTGCATGAACTGTCATGGTCAGCTCTCGAAAGGTGTATACTAACGATCAGAATATCATATGATCGATTCAAAAGTTGTATTTTTTGTCCGATTTTCTGATCATGTGTACTAGGCATTATTTTGTATTTTCTAGTTTTCTTGTTCCTCTTTCCTGAACAAGGTTTGCAGTTCTACAAAGTATGATACTAATGCACTCTAAAAAAGCTCCTTATTCTTTATTGTGTGCCTATATTAGCACTCCAAGGCTAGTAGTATGTTTTTCTTTGGTTTTGTTGCTAATAAGAAAGGAAAGGTATTTTTTGTAGTTCTTTTTTTATTATGAACATCTCTCTTCAGAGCAGCTTGAAGTTATATTTTGCTGTGGTGCTATGGCTGTATCTTAAAATCCTGGTTGGCTAGAAGTCCAGTTGCTTGGATTTCATTTCAACTGGGAGACAGTCCTTCTGGCCATTCCCACTTCATCACCAAGTACGCATGATGCTTGTTGGAGTGAAGGCTCTGCTTCAAACTTACTTGTGTCAGACTGAGCTATTTCAGAAATTGGATGTTTTTTTTGTGCCTCCTAGAAGTCCAAGGATGGGCTTGCCCATTCCTCCTAGGGTCATCTCATAGTAAAGTCTATAATAGAGCATAAAGTATAGTAAGGACCATTTAGGCGGCATATTCTTTGGAAGGTCTTTCCCCTCCTCAAGAGGAGAAGTGTAGCTATACTTTTGCATTTTGAAGAGTTGTTTACAATGGCTCCTGCACAGGAAAAGGGTAGTCGTGTCTTCATCCCACATTGTTATGCATATAATACATATTGCAAATGTTTGTTTAATATTGCTGCTGTTTTTTTTATTTCAGCACATAATTTGTTATTAAAAATTGTGAATTCCTAACCATGCTCAAAGCACTAATACCCCGTACACATGGTCGGATATTCCGATGGAAAAAGTCAGATCAGATTATGTTGTCGGAAAATCCGATCGTGTGTGGGCTGTAGCAGGCTTTTTCCATCGGAATTTCCGACGGAAAAAAATTGAGAGCAGGATCTAAAATTTTCTGATAACAAAATCCGATCTGACTTTTTCCGATCGTGTGTAGAGAATTCTGATGCACAAAGTGCCGCGCATGCTCAGAAGAAATTTTGTGACGAAAGCTATTGGCTACTGGCCTCTACGTAGTCCCGTTGTATGTTTTGTACATCACCTCGTTCGGAACGATCAGATTTTCCAACAACTTTGTCCGACCGTGTGTGTGCAACACAAGTTTCGGACAAAATCTGTCAGAAAAAATCAGACGGATTTTGTGGTCAGAATGTCCGACCGTGTGTACGGGGCATAAAAATAAATTGTAACAGTTAATAGAAAGATCACCCTGAAAATGTGCCTATTATGGCAAGGAAATTCCTCTCTGCTATGTCATTAGGTTAAAGGGAATTTTTAATGGGACCAATTTTACTTTAGCCGATGTTTGGCTTATTGTTATTTGAGAATTTGGTGATGATCAATAGATAATGGCACTAGAGGCAGTACCTAATGTATCTATCTACTCGTCTGAGTAGAGGCAGAATTAATTCACCTTGCTGTCTGAGATGCTCTGACAGCATATGTTTTGGCATTGCCCTAAGCTCTGTAGATACTGGACCAGTATTTTCAATGCCGCTCAAGAGCTATGCTGTATAAAGATTTTACCAGACCCTAAGATGGCAATTCTGGGTATTTTCCTGAGGACCTTATACCATCGATAGTTAGGTTAATGTTGACACATATCTGTTTTCTTTCTGATTACAGTCAGTACCAGGGCCTGAATACAACCAGCACAAGTGCCTGATTACAGTCAGTATCAGTGTCTGATTACAGACAATTTGAGTGACTGATTATAGCCAGTACCAGTACCCGATTAAAGCTGGTGCCAATGCCTGATTACAGCTGGTTTCAATGCCTGATTACAGTCAGTTCCAGTGCCCGATTATAGCTAGTGTGAGTGCCAGATTGCAGCCATCACCAGTGTCAATTACAGCCAGTACCAGTACCTAATTACAGCTGGCACCGGTGCCTTTGTACAGCCAGTTGCCTGATAGCAGCCAGTTCCAATGCCTGAGTACAGACAATACCAGTACCAGTTTACAGCCAACACTTCAGGAGCTCTTAAAATGTGATAGGTATTCAGGAAATCATATGTGTAATTTAATTTCAAAAAGACTCACTATGCTTCTTAGCAAATACTTAGGGCTGTCTGCTTTCCAAAATGTAGGTGTTGCTACTATGCTGGCACTTCAGGGTCTCCAAAAATGTGTTAGGTAAGCCAAAAATCAGGTGCATAATTTATGCTCCTTGATAGCCGGAAGGTGCTCCCTGGATAAGTAGCGAATAAGTCTCACACATGTTGTATGTCAATACTCAGGAGGAGTACCAAAACATGTTTTGTGGTGCAATTGTGCACACATTAACTTTCTAAATGATAATTTAATTTATATTCTTTATTTTCTAAAAACATTGTGGTAAAAAATAGATGTTCAAAATACTCACTGTGCCTCTTGCTAAATACCTTAAGATGTCTGCGTTCTAAAAATGAGCCTATTTATATTGTTGTTTGTACTATCCTGGTATTTTAGGCTCTCAAAAAGTATCAGAACATCTGGGTTATATATAGATTATGTGTTATATCGTTAATTAAAAACAAAAACAAACAAAAATATATATACAGTATATATATATATATATATATATATATATATATATATATATATATATATATATATATATGCACAAAAGTGAGTACACCCCTCACTTTTTTGTAAATATGTTATTTTATCTTTTCATGTGAAATCACTGAAGAAATTACACTTTGCTACAATGTAAAGTAGTGAATGTACAGCTTGTATAACAGTGTAAATTCACTGTAAAAGTCACCAACTAGCCATTTTCCCTCCCCGGTGTCATTTGACTCATTAGTGTTACAAGGTCTCAGGTGTGAATGGGGAGCAGGTGTGTTAAATTTGGTGTTAACGCTCTCACTCTCTCATACTGGTCACTGGAAGTTCAACATGGCACCTCATGGCAAAGAACTCTCTGAGAATCTGAATTTTTATTTTTTTTGCTCTACATAAAGATGGCCTACGCTATAAGAAGATTGCCAAGACCCTGAAACTGAGCTGCAGCATGGTGGCCAAGACCATACAGCAGTTTAACAGGACAGGTTCCACTCAGAACAGGCCTCACCATGGTCAACCAAAGAAGTTGAGTGCATGTGCTCAGCATCATATCCAGAGGTTGTCTTTGGGAAATAGATGTATAGAGTGCTGCCAGCATGGCTGCAGAGGTTCAAGGGGTGGGAGGGTCTGCCTGTCAGTGCTCAGACCCTATGTTGCATACTGCATCAAATTGATCTGCATGGCTGTCATCCCAGAAGGAAGCCTCTTCTAAAGATGATGCACAAGAAACCCTGCAAACAGTTTGTTGAAGACAAGCAGACTAAGGACATGGTTTACTGGAACAATGTCCTGTGGTCTGATGAGAACAAGATAAACTTGAGCATGAGTGCTGCCAGCAATGGGAATATACAGTTCATTGAGAGAACCATGAATGCCTACATGTACTGTGACATACTGAAGCCAAGCATTATCGCCTCCCTTTAGAGACTGGGCCACAGGGCAGTATTCCAACATGATAACGACTCCTAACACACCTCCAAGACCACCACTGCCTTGCTAAAGAAGCTGAGGGTAAATGTGTTGGACTGGCCAAGCATGACTCCATACCTAAACCCTATTGCGCAGCTGTGGGGCATCCTCAAATGGAAGCTGGAGGAGCGCAAGGTCTCTAACATCCACCAGCTTCGTGATGTCATTATGGAGGAGTGGAAGAGGACTCCAGTGGCAACCTGTGAAGCTCTGGTGAGCTCCATGCCCAAGAGGGTTAAAGCAGTGCTGGAAAATAATGGTGGCCACACAAAATATTGACACTTTGGGCCCAATTTGGACATTTTCACTTAGGGGTGTACTCACTTTTGTTGCTAGCGGTTAAGACATTAATGACTGTGTATGGAGTTATTTTGAGGGGACAGCAAATTTACACTGTTATACAAGCTGTACACTCACCACTTTACATTGTAGCAAAGTGTATTTTCTTCAGTGCTGTCACATGAAAAGATATACCATATATACTCGAGTATAAGCCAAGTTTTTCAGCACATTTTATTGTGCTGAAAGTGCCCCCCTCGGCTTATACTCGGGTCAAGCACTTTTCTGCAGCAGAAAATTAAATTTTCCGACCCGACTTTGGGGCCCTGTATCTCGGGGCCTCTTGGAGCTAAGAACCCCAAATTTGGTGTGCAGACCCAGTGGGACCAACACTACAACATATCCAAAGGTCCCTAGGGGTCCCTAGCACTAAGTGGCCCCGAGATACGGGGCCCCAAAGTCGGTTCAGAAAATGTCATTCTCTGCTGCAGCCAAAATGTGGGGTCTCTGGACCCAAAGGGTCCTGAAATAACATTGCTGCAGATGGACACAGTTGACCGATTTTGGGGCCCGTATCTTGAGGCCACTTGGTGCTAGGAACCCCAAATTTGGTATGCAAACTCAGTCGAACTAAGTGGCCCCGAGATATGGGGCCCCAAAGTTGGTTCAGAAAATGTCATACTCTGCTGCAGAAAAGTGCTTGACATTTTTCGAACCAACTTTGGGGCCCCGTATCTTGAGGCCACTTGGTAATAGGAACCCCGATCTTTGGATATGTTATAGTGCTAGTTCGACTGAGTTTGCATACCAAATTTGTGGTTCCTAGCACCAAGTGGCCCCAAAGTCGGTCAACTGTGTCCATCTGCAGCAATGGTATTTCAGGACCCTTTGGGTCCAGAGACCCCAAATTTTGGCTGCAGATAGGGGGCATCTAGGAACCCTTAACTACCAAGTTTGGGAGACCCATGTTTGCAAATGGGCACAGTGAGGCATGCAAATGGGCACAGTGAGGCTGCAAATGGGCATTGTTGCCCCTCTTTTCCACTTACAGTAGCTGTGCATTTCTCACCCAAGACTTATACTCGAGTCAATACGTTTTTCCATTTTTTTGTGGTAAAATTAGGTGCCTCGGCTTATATTCGGGTCGGCCTATACTCAAGTATATACGGTAATCAAATATTTACAAAAATATGAGGGGTGTACTCCCTTTTGTGAGATACTGTATATATAGTATATATACACAGTATATATATATATATATATATATATATATATATATATATATATATATATGTATATATATATATATATATGTATCATAAAGTACTGTTATTTTCCCTTTCCTGGCTCTGCCTCATGCCAGAAACACAATGGAAAATAACTAACCTAAACCTAAGGAGGGTAGAAAACACACATCAGGTGCTGCTGCAAAACAATTTAAGAATGCACTAAGTCGGAAGATAAAACAGATGCTCCCATGAAGCTTCTCTGACTCAAGGCTACGTCCTAACTTGGAATGCTGGAAAAAGGTGTTAGGAGTACTCCAGCTCACTGTCTTGCATACAACATCTGCCAAGACTTTAGACCAAGTTGCCTAAGATGCTGGGACTGCCCTGGTGGAATGAGCGCCTGTCACCTGAGGAGGGGAAAGACCTTCCAAAGAATATGCTGCCTAAATGGTTTTAACTATACTTTATGCTATACTATAGACTTTACTATGAGATGCCGCTAGGAGGAACGGGCAACCCCATCCTGGGACCTCTAGGTAGCACAAAAAGAGCTTCCAAATTCTAAAATGACTTAGTCTGACACAAGTAAGTTTGAAGAAGAGCTTTTAGGTATAACCTACTTTAACAAGAATCCTGCGTATTTGGTGATGAAGCGGGAATGGCCGGAAGGACAGTCTCCCAGTTCAAATGGAAATCTAAGGAAACCTTCAAACATACACTTATGAAGAAATATTTTTTGATCTGTTCTGTCTTTTTATCTTTATAGTATACCTATATAGTAAAAAATAGAAAAAATAACAGTGGTTATTAAAAACACCAAAATAAATACTTTGTCTAAAACAATATGTAAAACATAATTTGACTACATCATTGAAAACTGAAAAATTTGCCTGGTAACAAAGTGGGAGTAACATGCTGGTATTTTACAAATAAACATAGGGTTCACATAGTATTCTAGTTTATCTGAAGAGACAGCACAGTAGAAAAGCTTGCTTTGCAGCCCTATTTGTTTGATTGAAACTTACGACTATCAGACAAGGAATGAATCACTGCCATGACTTTTTTACATTCTGTAAACAGCTGCCTTCATTTAGCACAGCTGAAAGCTAACCATGCTAAAGATGTGAAAAGGAGACTTGAGCTCAACATGCTGGCTAGATAGAAGACCACATAATATGAATATGCAATATTTCATTATTGACTGACAAAAATAAAGAAATAAAATTGTAAAAATGTTTATTTTTCTATTTCTGACCACAAAAAAACAAATAAGAAAGATATGAATAAAAGCACTGTTACTTTCCTTTAAGTCTCCAGCAAAGACACTAACTAATGTTATTTTTTCTTTGAAAAAAAAAAAAAAAACTAATGTTATTTTAATATTTTTCTAAAGCTGTGTGTATTTCCTTTCAGCTACTTTGTTGCATTGTTAGATCACAGCAACTGGCCATCTTGCACAATGCTCTTGGTCTAGCAACACTCAGCCAACTTGCAAGTATTGAACTGAGCTTCTACTGATCACCAACGAGAGGGGGCACTTCATCACTGACCACAATGTAAGGTGGTATTACACCACTGACCACTAACATAAGGGACACCTCATCACTGTCCAGGGGGCACTACACTAACCACCAATGTAAAGGGGCACTACACTCACTTCCACTAAGAGGGCGAACTTCTCCACTGACCACCAATATCAGGGAAAATACAATGACCATTGTGCACAATTAATACACCTGACATATTGCATACAGCAGACATATTCCTAATCAGTGCACCTATCTGTAACATTACTGTACATCACCCTGATAATTGCACTTTGTAGGGTGTGCTGAACATTATACAGTCCTAACTGCTGCACGTTTTTAATGTGTGTTGTAGAAATACATACTCATGACCAAAGTTTTAATTTTTCCAATATTAGCTGTTGATAGGTAGTCTTTGATTATTTTAAAGATGTTTTCTTTTAGGAGGTAAGTGTGTCAATGAGCTTCTGGCACAGCATTTGAGGAATATTTTTCAAGGACTGTGACATATATAAGTGCAGTGTATACAATGAATAGACTCAGGTCTGCCCCTTAAATGCATACATACTAATCAGTTCAACATGGCCATGGCGTCAGGTCTTTCACAGTCCCGGTAATGCCCCTTTTTGGTAAACCAAATTTCTTCAAGCATATAGTCTGTATGTGCACTATTATTATATGGCTGAAGCATGGACTGATAATCAAACATACATTGCAAACCTCTGTGTACTACTTCTCTATTATATAAGCACAAATAAACCAAACTGCAAAATACTTTTAATATTTTAAAATGGAATACAATTACAGAATACCTTTATATCAGTATGCCCATAAGTCAGGCACATTTGCTATGAAAATAACATTTCCTACTAAATGAACCTACACTCAATATGTTTTTTTTTTAAATATATGATTATATTAACTGGAGATCCACATAAAGTTTATTGTTTATTTTTTATAAATCAAGCAGAGGAAAACTCAAGCCAATAATAAATTAAATAACATCCGGTTGTCTGTTTAGTCTGTCCATGAAGAATAAGATATATTTTATCCTGCTCTCACTAAGTTAGCTTTTTCAATATTTGTTATTACATTCATAGTTCAAAGACCTTTGTATACACAATCCACCACTTTATAATAGGCCAGTCATGTTTGAGGCACAGCTTGCAATAAAGAAATTAGCAAACTAGAACCTGTAATTCTGTAGAAACCCTCAAAAACAAAGAGGATTTAAAGTGACAAGATTCAATTAAATGTAATTACCTGGGCTGTATTTTCATTTAACTGACACTTTTTATTACAAAGCCACATGCACTAACTTCAGAAACATTGGCTAAATTACACTAGGGTAATATAGTTATCTCATACAAAACTCTTACTATCTAATTTTATTAAATAAAATTATACATGCAGTTTTAAAAAAAAAAAGATGTATACTTTTTAGAGGACATAATAACACTAAAGCCCCATACACACGGTCGGATTATCCGAGGACCAGGTCCGTCAGACCATGTCCGTCATACTTTGTCTGATGTTGGTTTTGCGTACACACGGTCGGACAAAGTTGTCGGAAAATCCGATCATTCTGAACGTGGTGACGTTTGTTGCCTACGACGGGACTACGTAGAGGCTAGTAGCCAATAGCTTTGGTCTTGTAATGTGATCTGAGCATGCGTAGCACTTTGTCCGGTCGGACAACCGTACACACGATCGGATTTGGTGTGATCAGACCGTGTTGTCGCAAAATCTATCCAGCAGGAGATAGGACATTGTCCGTCGGACAATCCGACGTACACTGTCCGATGGTGCATACACACGGTCTGATTTTTCAACAACATTGTCCGATCGGACAGAATCCATGCAAAAATCCGACCGTGTGTATGGGGCTTAAGAATGTGTCCTTCAACTGTGAAAAACCTTTGACCGTAATTCATAAGCCCCTTAAGTCATTATTGAGACAGAGAATTATCTAATATTAATAATAAAAAAATGTTTTTATTTTTTATTTATAGATATATAAAGTATTTGTAAAGAAACCTATAACACGTCTTTACACTGCTCTGGCAACGGATGGGCTCAGGATCCTGCAACACGTCCTCACATAGTTGGGTGTGAACAACTTTTGAAACTCAGGGGTGCAAAGATATAACTTTCAAAACAGATCACATCTCAATTTTTATAACTCAGCCTCATAATGATAAATGAGTACGGCTCTGATTCTTTAATTAAGTAAACAGCCCTGTGTACTGTTGGTGCCAGGACAATGCCAATGCCAATGCCTTTGATAATTACTTTCGCCTGGAATTGACCAGAAACTGAAGAACTGATGATGTCCTCTGAAAGTGCTGTTGATAGCCAAGAAAATCTGTTTTTGTTTTGTTGTGTTGTAGTATCTGTGGGCAGATAAGAGCAAATCTATCCTTGTAAGTTAGAGTTCATATGGCAGGCGTGGCCACTTGGTTCCATACAAATGAAGAAATAATGAGTAGCCCATAGCAGTGATATTTGTGCATTTCCTCTAACCCAGAAAACAGCTTTCCTCCCTCTTTAACCGCTTCAGCACCGGGCCATTTTACACCCTTCCTTACCAGAGCACTTTTTGCGATTCGGCACTGCATCGCTTTAACTAACAATTGTGCGGTCGTGCAACGTTACACCCAAACAAAATTGACGTCCTTTTTTTCCCACAAATAGAGCTTTCTTTTGGTGGTATTTGATCACCTCTGTGGTTTTTATTTTTTGCGATATAAACAAAAGAAGAGCGACAATTTTGAGAAAAAAACACAATATTTTTTACTTTTTGCTATAATAAATATCCCATTTTTTTTTTATTAAACTTTTTTTTTCCTCAGTTTAGGCCGATACGTATTCTTCTACATATTTTTGGTAAAAAAATCGCAATAAGCGTATATAGATCAGTTTGCGCAAAAGTTATAGCGTCTACAAAATAGGGGATAGATTTTTGCATTTTTTTTTACTAGTAATGGCAGCGATCTGCGATTTTTTTTTCATGACTGCGACATTGCGGCGGACACTTCGGACACTTTTGACACATTTTTGGGACCATTCACATTTACACAGCGATCGTTGCTATAAAATTGCATTGATTACTGTGTAAATGTGACTGGCAGGGAAGGGGTTAACACTAGGGGGCGCTGCAGGGGTTAATATGTTCCCTAATGTAATGATTCTAACTGTGGGGGGAGGGGGCTCACAAGGGGAGGAGACCGATCGGTGTTCCTCCGTACTGGGAACACATGATCGGTCTCCTCGCCACTGACAGGACGTGGAGCTGTGTGTTTACACACACAGCTCCACGGTCCCGCACGGTCCTGTTGTTTTAACGGGCAATCGCGGGTGCCCGACGGGCCATCGCGGCCGCCGGGCACGCGCATCGGGTCCCGAGCGATGCCGCGGGCACGCGCGCGACGCAGCAGGCACGCGCGCGCCCCCTAGGCGGCTGGGAATGGGAGGACGTCATATGACGCCCACCCAGGATGGGAGATCCACCTTGTGGGCGTCATATGTACATGGGCGGGATGTGAAGTGGTTAAGGTAGCCCTTAAATAGAATGGATAGTATGGGCATTTCCCAGTTTAGTGTATTATGGACTAGAGAGAAAGTGTGAGAGGATAGTATGGTTTTATTCATGTAGGCAAATTATTTTGCAGAGTCTGTTGATGTACTGCATGCTTTATGTTTTTTAACACCAGGAATTCAGCCACTTTGTAAACTTTCCAGGCATAATATGAGTTAAGTCCAATTGGTTGCATGACACTTTGTGAACGTATCTCTTTCATTTACATCTGGCAGTTTTATGGAGTGCCGGGAGCATAATTATCACTATATTTCGAGAGCTCCAATGCTGGACCTTCTGGTCTCAGCTCCTTCATTTGCAGAGTTGCATGCAGCTCCTGTTTCCCCCACCGCCCCTCCTCCAGCACAATCACAGAACACTTTGTTTTATGTGAACGCAAAAGTACAAAGGTTTCTGTGAAGGAGAGCAGAGTGGAGGGGCGGTCAGAGCTGCTGTGTGTGAGAAGGTAGCATCTTTTTTCTGTCAAAGCTTCAGGAATGTAGTGATAACAATCCTCCTCATTGGACCTAACTCGTGGGGGGGGGGGGGGGTTACTAAAACTGGAGTAGCCAGAATCTGGAGCAGCTGTATATAGTAACCAATCATCTTCTAACTTTAATTTGCTCAGTTAAACTTTGAAATGGAAATCTAGAAGCTGATGATTGGCCATGCACAGCAGTTCCAGATTCTGGCTGCTCCAGGTTTAGTAAATGCCCTTTATAGTATGCCTACACATTTTACAAAGCGGCTAAAAGTGATTGCAAACATTCACTTTTCCTTTAAAATAACAAACATGTTAAACTTACCTGCTCTGTGCAATTGTTATACACAGAGCAACACCGATCCTCCTCTTCTTGAGTCCCTGCCGGCGCTCCTGGCTCCTCCCCTCCCCCACAGCAAGCCCCTGCTATGGGGGGACTTGTGTGGGCTCACTCCCAAGTCGCATTCTGTGTGTCCTTTGACACACAAAGCACCCCCACTCCCTCCTAACCAGCTGTGATTGACAGCAGCTGGATCCAATGGCTCCTTTTGCTGTGTCTGAGCATATGAGGAGGTTGAGCGCCAAGAGAGTCTCTGCTATTGTGAACATTGCTGAATCAAGATCAGGCTCAGGTAAGTATAAGCTGGGGAAGGCTGCACTCAGAGATTGTGTTAAGGTAAAAAACATTCAGCTTTTACAAACACTTGAATTCATGGATTTCAGCTTTAACCCTCCACACATATTTATACAGAAGTAGCCTTTATAGTTCCTATTCTCAAATATTTAATTGGTCCATGTTTCCTACATTGTTTTAATGCATTCACCCCTTTTTAGCTAAAAAGACAAATTATAATATATTTGGTTTAGGCACCTTCTATATTTTTTTTAGATACCTACCTATATTTATCTACCAAAATAACCATTCAAAAAAATACTGTTTTTGTTTGGCAGTAGTAATAGTAGTAGGTCCCTTTATCCTACATTGTTTTCAGACAGTGCGTTTTACTAAATTGTTTTACTTGTATTATTGCTGCCAGTTTCTTAAGTAATTTGAAGATCTACTGTATACACTCACTGGTCCCTTTATTAGGTACACCTGTTTAATTGCTTAGTAACACAAATTGATAATCAGCCAATCACATGGCATTAAGTCATCTAAACGTGGTGAAGACGACTTGCTGAAGTTTAAACCAAGCATCAGAATAGGGAAGAAAGGGGATATAAGTGACTTTAAATGTGGCATGGTTGTAGGTGCCAGACAGGCTGGTCTGAGTATTTAAAAAATCTGCTGATCTACTGGGATTTTCATGCACAACCATCTCTAGGCTTTACAGAGAACGGTCCAAAAAAGAGAAACTTTCCAGTGAGCGGAAGTTGTGTGGATGAAAATGCCTTGTTGATGTCAGAGGAGCATGGGCAGACTGGTTTGAGATGATAGAAAGACAAAAATAACTCAAATAACCACTCGTTACAACCAACGTATGCAGAATACCATCTCTGAATACACAACACATTGAACCTCGATGAAGATGGGCTACAGCAGCAGAAGACCACACAGGGTGCCACTCCTGTCAGCTAAGAACAGAAAACTGAGGCTACAATTCACACAGGCTCACCAAAATTGGACAATAGAAGATTGGAAAAATGTTGTCTGGTCTGATGAGTCTCGATTTCAGCTGTGACATTCAGATAGTAGGGTCAGACTATGACGTAAACAACATGAAAGCATAGATCCATCCTGCCTTGTATCAATGGTTCAGGCTGGTGGTTGTGGTGCAATGGTGTGGGGGATATTTTCTTGTAACACTTTGGGCCCCAACACTTTGGGTACCAACTAAGCATCGTTTAAATGCTACGGCCTACCTGAGTATTGTTGCTGACCATATCCATCCCTTTATAGCTACAGTGTACCCATCTTCTGATGGCTATTTCCAACAGGATAATGCATCATGTCACAAAACTCAAATCATCTCAAACTGGTTTCTTGAACATGACAGTGAGATCACTGTACTCCAATGGCCTCCACAGTCACCAGCTTTCAATCCAATAGAGCACCTTTGGGATGTTATGGAACGGGAGATGCGCATCATGTCAATGTGGACCAAAATCTACGAGGAATGTTTCCAACACCTTGTTGAATCTAATAAAGTGGCAAGTGAGTGTGTGTATATATATTACACTTTTTCTCACATGTCTGCACCCTTATGCATATATGTATAATATTCTTATAAAAATAAATTATTTCAAAAACATTCAGGAACTTGGCATCACTATATTGATGACATATTTCAGGCATTCCCTGCAACAAAAATTTCATTTTTGGTGTGATACTCCCAATAGCAAATCACGTCTAAAGGGATACAGACACTGCAATTTTCCTAACTACAGCCTTGCAAGTGCAGCAGCTGATTAATAATTATGAAACCACTCCCATTAGATTCGCTTTGCCCATGGACATAGACAAACACACAGTGATTTCTTCACTTTTGTTTCAAGGCAAAGTATCATATTACATGTATATGGATACTCAAAGCATGAGGTAGTATCTGTAATAAAATTGTGTATCTCACAAAAAAATGATATATATATATATATATATATATATATATATATATATATATATTAGAGCTTACACTGTGTTCAATATTCAAACTACATCAGGGATGACTCATTTTAAGGGCCACAAGAAATGAGATGAGAAATTAGGTTATCAGTACATTAGGATTGTTCAATTTTCAAATATACAGTATATACCAAAGTTTGTAGACACTATAACTTTCACTCAAACCAATTCATTTGCACTTATTGGGATTTTTATTTTTACAAAAGACGTGTAGCAGAATACATTTTGGCCTAAAAGTATGAAGAAATTAAATTTTATTGGATTATTGGATATGTTTTATAAAAGAAAGTAGACAGTAGTCATTTGAACTTAATAAAATATATAAAAAATATAAAATGTGTGCCATTTCAATAAAGTTTGTTAAAAAAATGAACAATGCAATGCGCAGAGATCAGTTCATCAGCAGTGGATAGTGTAAATTAACCCTAAAGGCTACCACACTTGTCAGAGCTCTTTTGTGGTTTATATGTTAAAATGTCCTTTGGTTTGAACTTTATTAGGGCAACAACACAAATAATGAAAGACAGAATATCGCAAAAGAAATCCTCACTATGGGCGGATTGCCCGGTGCTCCCTGATGCCAAGCATTTTGCATAGATATTCCATCTTGCAGATCATATTTATGATTATTGAGTTCCTAGCTTCCAGAGGGGTGACAACAGGGAAATGCAATTAAAATGAGGAGAGGTTAAATGTATAGGGATGAGCCGAACACCCCCCAGTTCGGTTTGCAGCAGAACATGCGAACAGGCAAAAAATTTGTGCAAACACCATTAAAGTCTATGAGACACGAACATGAAAAACCAAAAGTGATAATTTTGAAGGCTTACATGCAAGTTATTGCCATAAAAAGTGTATGGGGACCCGGGTACTGCCCCAGGGGACATGTATCAATGCAAAAAAATGTTTTAAAAACTTCAGTTTTTCCAGGATCAGTGATTTTAATAATGTTTAAAGTGAAACAATAAAAATGAATGTGACAGACCTAGCCGGGACAGAGGCTTTTGGAGGGGACTGAATGCCAGCCTCTTGCCTACCGATTATGGGCCCTGGAATTTGGGGGAACGGTGCTCGTTGTGAGCTGTATGCCTTGGAAACCTGGAGGTGATGTTACTTTAGATTCAGGTCCATGTCCCCCAAGACACACAGACTCTGGGGACCTGGATATGCCATTGTGACGGGAGTCACTAATAGGGGCACAAGGTGAATGAGAACCCCACTATGATCTGTGCTAGTCAGACTCAATGCTGTATATATGTATCTATAATGTTTGCTGTCTCATTAGGTTGTGTACTATTTGCTGTGCTAGTTTGGGGTGTGACTGTATTCTATTGTCTATTGTGGCTGTCTGCCTAAACTATTATGGGATGTCTAAGTGTCTTGCTGTGAGGAAAGAGGGAGGGGGGATTCCTCCAGCAGCCCCCCTGTTAAGACTGTTTACTGATGAGAAGTTAAACACACCTGACCTGTGTGTCCATTGTCATTGGAAAGTTTAACCCGCCCTGTTTTCCAAGGGTGGGAGGAAGTGTTTTGAAGTGGGATCTGTATAAAATGTGTTTGAATAAAGATTCATTCTTGCTTGAACCTCAAGACAGAGCCTTTTCTCGTACTTGGGGAGAATTATTCATATG
Source organism: Lithobates sylvaticus (assembly GCA_028564925.1). Classification (NCBI taxonomy): domain Eukaryota; kingdom Metazoa; phylum Chordata; class Amphibia; order Anura; family Ranidae; genus Lithobates; species Lithobates sylvaticus. The sequence goes on from CM053027.1 coordinate 407,843,730, forward strand.
GGTTTCTTGTTCGGCTGATTGAAGTGTTCAGTAGCTGCTTTTGTGTTTGGGTATGGAATGTCCTAAAGGAAATGTATTGTCGGATCCCGCCAATAGAGATAAAAATCATTGAAAAAAAACCTTGTCCCCATGTTGATGGGGACAAGGACCTCATTCCCACAACTCTTGCCCAGTGGTTGTGGGAGTCTGCGGGCGGGGGGCTTATTGGAATCTGGAACCCCACTTTAACAAGGGGGCCCCCAGATCCCACCCCCCCATGTGAATGGGTATCGGGTACATTGTACCCCTACTTATTTACCAAAGTGTCAAAAAAGTAAAAACAGGAGACAGTTTTAGACAATTCCTTTATTTAAAAAAAGAAAAAAGTGTCCCACTATGTAAATCCATCTTCAATCAAAGCACCGATTGTCCATCGGCACTGTGATTGAAGATTTATTTCCATCGCGGGACACACAATTTTTTATTTCTTAATAAAGGAATTGTCCAAAACTGTCTCCTGTCATTTTTATTTTTTGACAATTTTTTGGGTGAATGAGTAGGGGTACAATGCCCCCCACATACCAATTCACATAGGGCAGGGGCCAGGATCTGGGGGCCACCTTGTTAAAGTGGGCTTCCAGATTCCGATAAGCCCCCCGCCCACAGATCCCCACAACCACCGGGCAAGGTTTGTAGGGATGAGGCCCTTGTCCCTATAAACATTGGTCCTAGCAGTCTCATCTATAAGCAATTTGGCAACTGCATAGCTACCCTAGTTAGAAATTTGTTAGATGCTATTATATCTTTATTTCCCCATTTCCCATAAGAAAAACTAAGCTCTTTGTTGTTGGGTTTTGTTTTGAAAAAATATTGTTTGTTTTAAAGTGGTTCTAAAGCCGTAAGGTTTTTCACCTGAATGCCTTCTACGCATTCAGGTGAAAAACCTACAGTGCTTCAGAATCCCCTCCAGACCCCCCCCCCCCCCATTCTTACCTGTGCCTAATCCAGCAATGTGCACATGGGAAGCAGCTCTCGCTGCTGTCTTTCTCCTCCCTGGGCAGATGCAAGCTGCAGGCACTGAGGAGAAATCCAGCCTCAGAGTTCTCAAAAGAAGCACTAAAATCATTGATATAATTCCCTTACAAACTCTGCTCACTTTGTTGTGAGCTGTGTGCTGAGTCACTATTAGGAGTGGCAGCCTGGTGAGCGGAGCTGCTGAGACAAATACTTCCTCAATGCTTCTGCTTTGAATTGAAGATGGATTGAGCTTACATCTACTCTACATTGGTCAGTGAGAGTTTTTTTTTAATCTCATTTACTGCAATTTAGGAAAATGTACAGTAAATATTAGTTTATTTACAGGTTCCTCTATATATTTCTTTTTAAAAGCATATTACTATTACTATTTACACTTAGAAAAAAGATTGTTTATATATATATATTTCATGTTTACAATGTTGGTGACCTCTACCGTAGTATAATCTCTTTTTCAGGCTAGACATATGTAGAATGCTAAACATACATTTTATGTAGTTGAACTATTGTGCTCAGTTTGTTTGAATGATAATGCATTGTGACTTTGAAACAAATACATATACACACACACGGAAATCTTAAGCATGTTTTGCTAATCTTCACTGCTGCACACTGATGTCTCTTTTCTCCTGACATCTTTGTATCTTTTTCAAGCCAGTCAAGCTGAAAAAGCAATGTCAATGCAAAGGTCAGAGAGGTCAGCTGTGACACCACCTTAAAGTGTTATTCATTCTAATACCGTGACAAGACAGATACATTGTGCTGTGACTAAACTGATGCATGTTAAATTTGTTGTAAATTAAAGGCATGATAGATATATGAAGGGCTCATTGCAGCTGTCAGAGTGTTTCTATCAGTCTTTCAACCATGCAATGGCAGGAACTACTGGGGAACTGAGAAATAGGATATTCAATGAGAAAAGACAGTGTGATTTCTCACCACTAGGAGACAATCATACTGAAAATAAACGATTTTCTTTTAAATAAAGTCAGTAGTGTGAAAATCATTACTAATATAGTAGATTAAATTTATATTTTATATTAATCTTTAATAATTATAACTGTGAATACCTTTATTAATTGTAAGTAAGCATTTGGTGTGTTTATTCAAAATCTTATTTTAATTGTTATGTTATGCATTGTCCTTGTATAAAGTTTTTGGAATAAAAAGTTTAGTTTCCAAATTTTTACATTGGCCTTGAGTATATTTAAACATCTTACTTGGATATTCTCTTGTATTACAAGTTTACAGTTTCCAGAAAGATTGTATTTGCTATTTATCTGGCAATGTTTCAAATTATTCAAGATTACTTACTTACAAGATTAGTTACTTACTTTCTTTAGTTTTGTAGGAAAAATGAAAATGTGTATGTATATAGGGCAAACATATTTGCTTCTTATATGCTGAGCAGTAGGGATGAGCCAGGTTCAGACCAAATATTACTTCAGTGGGAGCCGAACATTATATATACTTTATACTACTATATATGACAGCCTCCACTTTCCCTTGTCAATGGTTCTTAAGGAAGCAGTGTGTGCTGCACCCACCACACCCCTAGCAACAAGTGACTTTACCTGGCCCCATTTATTCGCAGGGAATTCCCAGTCATGTAAATAGAGAGGTAGGGATAGTGGCTGACACCATTGCCTAAATATGGCCATATGGCCATATTTATTTACTGATTTCAGCCAGTATCACGATCCTTTTGTTAACATTTTAGCTGGCAGCTTTGGGAACTGTCTTTAGTGCACAGTAGTTGGCCAGTGTGAACAGGTCAGCATATTTTTGTTTTGGCAGGTTAGTGGGCATCATTTATCGTGATTGACATAAATCTGCATTACTGCACAATGTGATTAATGATGGATCTACATAATAGGACATTTTTCTTTTTTTTTTAACTTTATATTAAGGATCTTTATTTATAATTTCAATATTTACTTTTTTAGGGGAATGTGTAGTGGTACTATGTGACATAAATGCAGGGACATTATTGGATGCTCAATAGTACTATAAAATACTGTAAATGTAATGAGAAATATGGAGACAAACCCAGCTATGTTCCACGTATATTTATTAATAAACTCTAAAAATATCTTGAAAATGGTCATATATAGCTTATAAATTACTAAATATTGTGTGAAGTCAACAAACCAGGACCACACACTGGCATAGTTAACTGTGATAAGATAAGTATAATTCCGGCTTCAGTGCAGTTCCCTCCGATTGGCATGAACCCTCTGACAAGTTTCACCCTGAAAGAGCCTTATCAGGGTTAAACATGTCAGAGGGGTGAGGCCAGTGGGAGGGGACTTAGCTGAAGCTGAAATTCTATAAATCTCATCATGGTTGACTTTGAGAGCGTGCAAACCCCAGTTTGTTGATAACTATGTGAAGCAAGGCATGTTCCTGGGGAGGACCAGCACCTGGAACAGAAGAAGCTTGACAGGGAGTAGAGATGGGCTGAACGACCGAATAATGAACCCTATTGAAGTCTATGGGACCCGAACTAGAAAAATCAAAAGTGACTATGTTGAAGGCTTATATGCAAGCAGTTGGGCATACAATGGTTATGGGGGTCTGGGTACTGCCGTGTGGGACAAGTATCAATGAAAAAAAGTTTGTAAAAAAACATTATTTTTAAATGAGCAGTGATTTACTGATGTTTAAAGTGAAACCATAAAAATGAGAAATAACAATAAAAATAAAAAAATCCTTTAAATATAGTGCCTGGGGGGTCCCCTTAGTCTACCTGTAATGTGGCACATCTGTACTGTGTATAGAACCTGCTGCAGCAATAATGACATTTATAAAGCCAAAAAAATGTTTTCCATTCAAGCTTTCTTAATTTTATAAAGAATGGCTTGGGGGCCAGTCTGTATGATGAGGCCACAATTTAGTGCACTCGGAACAAGATTAGAGCTTTTTGGATAAATTCTGGTGTCTTTTTCGCAGACTTTAGATAGAAGTAACAGGTGCAGAAATATTGTGCTTTTGCTGTTGGTGGTCACACTGTAACCCTATAGAGGTACTCTTGATGAAGGCAAGAATTGGCCTTGATATCAAAATATGCAATGATATGCACCTGTCAAACAGGAGCAGAAAAATTGGTCTTTGGGTGTGTTGGTGGTGCCTTTACACCGTAACCCTATAGTGGTACTCTTGATGAAAGCAAGAATTGGCCTTGTTGTCAAAAATTGCAATGATATGCACCTGTCAAGCAGGTATGGAAAAACTGGTCCTTGGGTGTTAATGGAGTCCATGAAATCTATACCAATATTTTTTTTCCAGATGAAATCAACACCGACAAAGCTAGGCAGCCTAGACAGTCTTTCAGAGATTCAAGATCCAGAAAGCACATAATCAAGGACTTTGGCATCAGGGGCTTGATAGATGCTGCTAACCCAGGATTGATTCATTTTGATAAATGTCAGCCGGTCCACAGTGTCTGTGGACAGACACGTTCTCTTATCTGTCACAAAACCTCTGGCAGCACTGATGCAGGGCAGCCCAGAAGCTCTATTGCATACTGGGCAAGTTCTGACCAGTGGCCTATTTTCATGACCAGGTAAACCAGTGGATCGTCAACTGGGAAGCTCTCCATCTCTGTTTTCGCCTATAGGTAATCTCTCACTATATGATAAAGACGCTGCTGATGGGATGTGGAAGCTGGCAACCATTGGGCACCGAGGACTACATTTTTTTTAAAAGGCATCACTGAGGCAGCCGCCTTCTCCACCGCTCCTCTCTTTGACCAACAGAAGCCTTTTCCACCAGACTGTAACCTACCAGAGTCTGGAAAGGTGTTACACTCCTCTTTAAGGTGTCCTCACCTCTTTAAGGTGTCTTTCATCTTCTGCTCCCTCTGTGAGGACGTGTTAAGTTCTGAGACTTTCCCCTTGTAACTGTGGTCAAGAAGGGTTGCCAACCAATAGTGATCCTTCTCCTTGATGCCACATATTCTCAGGTCCTTTCGCAGGCTTTGAAGAATGAGGGAGCCCATGCACCGCAAGTTTGCAGAGGCATGAGAAGCAGACTCCTTGGGTCACTGAGGATGACAGTATCAGGAACTGCCTCCTCCCAGCCATGTACTACTCCCAAGGGTTCTGGGGATGGAAAACCATCTGTTAAGGGTTGACATATGTCTTGCTCTACTTCAATGCCTCCAAAGCTGTCAGAATCCTCTTCCTTCTCCTCCCTCCACTCTAGTGTGTTCTGTGGCGTAGGAAGAATGGTGTCTGCATAAAGCAGGCCTTGAGAGGAAAGAATCCTCCTTCTCCTCCCTCTCCTCTTGTGTGTTCTGTGGTGTAGAAAGATTGGTGCCTGCATAAAGTGAGCCTTGAGAGGAAAGGAAGTCCTCCTCTTCCTCCCGCTGTTCTGCCTCAAATGCCCTGTCCATATTGCCACACAGAGTCTGCACCAACAGGAACACAACAGGAAAATTATGTCACTGATGCATGCATTGTCAAGGCTCACCACCCTTGTGGCCTCCTAAAATGGTGACAGTACAGTGCATGCATCCTTTTTCAGCAGCCATTGGCGTGGGGAAAAAAAGCCAAGCCGGCCTGAGCCTGTCGTGCCATACTCACACACTCCCGTTGACAGCCATGTGCTGCATGTGAAGTGGCTGCAGCATTGCCAAAGTCGTGTTACACCTGGTGGGCATGTCACAAATCAGGCAGTTTATGTGCAGGTGGAATTCCTGCTAAATTTCAGCCAACCGAGCACTGGCTGTATATGACCGCCTGAAATGGCTACAGACTCTTCCAACCGGCTTCAGCAGATCTTACAACCCTGGGTGCCTATTTAATAAATGCTGCACCACCAGATTGAGGACATGTGCCAGGCATGGCACACGTATCAACTTTCCCTGTCTAAGAGCGGTCAGGAGGTTTGTGCCATTATCGCACACCACCATTCTTGGCTCCAGTTGGCGTGGTGTAAACCACCTCTGGGCCTGCCCCTGCAGAGCTGCCAGAATCTCTGCTCCAGTGTGGCTCCTGTGCCCTAGACAGACCAGCTAAAGCACTGCATGGCACCTTTCAGGCTGCCTCATTGAATAGCCCCTTGGACACTTAGGGGGTATTTTAAGTTCATGGGACATTTCAGCAGAGGAGGGCATGGAGGAGGAAGAGGAGGAGAAGGGGATTGAGCTGACAAATCCCACATCATCACCACTAGCTGCATGGAGACATGGTGGCACAACAAGCTTCAGCACTGAGCCCTGTCCTGCATCCTTCCGATTTGCAAGCAGAGTTACCCAGTGTGCTGTAAATTAAATATATAGTCCCTGACTATGCTTGCTGGACCATGTGTCAGCAGTAACGTGGACCTTACAGCTTACTGCCTTGCCCAACCATGCCACAACATTGCCTTCCACGTGATGGTAGAAAGCTGGAAAAGCCTGACGTGAAAAGAAATAGCGACTGCAAACCTGTCATTGTGGTACAGCACATTCTGCAAATTTACGGAAGGAGGAAGAATCCACCAAACAGAAAGGCTTGATTTTAGACACTGGGCATGTGGGTGTCAGTGACTGTATTTTTTTTGCTGCAGCAGATGGGGCAGAGAAATGTGTCTGCTGCAGTCTACAGCTGGTGGCGTGCTACTGGAAGATGTGCTGCAAGAACCTGGGACACCCTGCGTTATACCATCATCCCGGTCAGTGAAGGTTTCTGAGAGGTTATGAGGTATAGCGGAGGTAGACCAGAAAGGTGAGGAGTGAGAAGAAACAGATTTGCCTCCCTTTTGTGTGGCTTTCAGGTGCTCCTGCCAATGGGCTGAGTGGTGGGAGGTTAAATGCCTTGTCAAGCGTGTGATACTCAAATAGCTGGTGTTTTTTCCATGCTTGATGAGCATGAGACAAAGTTTGCAAATTGCAACAGTGCGATTGGCTGCACATGTGCTAAAAAAGGCCCAACAGCTGAGCTGTTGGAAGTGGGCCCGGGAGATAACAGCTCCACAATCTGGAGGAATAGGGTGCCTGCTCTCTACTCTTCTATGATGGCTGTCTCTTTGGGGTTGTTCCTCACCCTCACCTTCCTCCTCTGGTCTATCTGGTCAAGTTGTGTCAGTGACCTCATCATCATCATCCCCTCTATCCTCATTATCAGTGCAGACAACTTGGCAATATGCTGCGGCTAGGGGAACATGACAATTTGTTGTTTACCAGTGTGTTCCCCTCTGTGTTTTCATGTTCCTACCTTTTCCAACCTCAGAACCAAGATCTGAATCAAGTAATGGCTCTGCATCATCAAGACGCAAGTGGCTGATGCTGTGTTCAAAAAATGTAGCTGACTCCTCCATGCCTGATGCTGGGGCTGGAGTAGCTGTGGACAAGGAAACAGAATAAGCCACTCTTGCAGCTGCAGTGGACTGCGCACTAGGCTCTGCTTGGGTGACAGAGGATGAGGTGGATGATGATGGTTTAGTAAGCCAGTCCACCACCTCCTGTGAATGCTATGGCTGGATGGCATGGGCAACATCATTAAACAGAGGAAATTATGCCCTGCCTGAGGATTAACCACGTCCACCTTTGCCTGTGGACACATATGCTGCTGGCCCCTCACAGTGCCATGGGAATGTCTGCCTCTCCTTGTTGGCCTCCCAAATATGATGGGGGGGGGGCACTTATTGACAAAATGTAATAAAGATTTGGAAATGTGTACATGGATACACTTTAATCATTGAAAGTGGTGTTTGGTGCACTTCAACTTGAGTACTCGCTACACATACATACTCCACTGACACACTATGATATACTGCAGTAAAACTGCACAGACGCACTGCAATATACTGTGGTAAACGTGCACAAATGTACTGAAATATACTGCATTAAATGTGCCGTAACGCACTCAAATATACTGCATTTAATGTGCAGTAACGCACTCAAATATACTGCGTAAAACGTGCAGTAAAGCACTGATGTATACTACGTTAATCGTCAAGTAACGCACAGATATTTACTGCGTAAAACACACAGTAACGCACTGATTTATACTGCTTAAACGTACAGTAATGCACTAATATATATTGCATTAAATGTGCAGTAACGCACGGATATAGACTGCGGAAAACATTGTTGCCTGATGCGGTTATGTGAAATTTCCATTAATATCTGGGAAATATTATGAATATATCTCTTTTTGCTTGCAGCTGAAAGGTGGGCAAAAGCCCTCCTCCCAGCTTTTGTGAACTGCAGACATTGCGGCGCCGAGACTTGAAGGACAATGGGGAGCCAATTAACCCCAAGCTGCATACTTAATGAAGTGGGACCATTCAAGTTTTTTTTACATCACTGGTGGGAGTTGCTGTAAGGGGGCTGGCTTAGACTAAGTAACCAATCAGAACTCACGCTAAGCAGCCAATGAGGGATCAGGCTGGTTTTTGATACTCTCTCTGAGGAAAGGAGGCAGCTCGGCCTTTCCGGGAGAATCAGCAAGAGAGATGGACCCAAGGTAATTTCTCATATATATATTTTATTTCAACCTAGCATTTTCTGCCTTGAGGTGCTAGGGATTTGTGTATTAGCACAGAACTAAACATGCTTTTACCTCACGGTCTGAAGGAATATAATATATATATTTTATTTCAACCTAGCATTTTCTGCCTTGATGTGCTAGGGATTTGTGTATTAGCGTGACTTTTAACTACTTATAATAAATGTTATTATATTCAAAGCCTTTCCTCCTGGTCAGTAGAACTCTTATTTAACCCATATCATATTTTGTGATTAATAAATCAGAAATAGAGATTTTAGAGGTTACAGATGGCGGCCACGAAACCAGTACAGGACGGAAGGTGTTTGAATCTAATATCAAAATCGATGTATTAGAGATTAAGGCTAGTAGTTGAACTTAAATTGAGTCAGTTTGTTCAATCTATCTAGGGAAAAATCTAGGTAAATATTTTTCTTTTTCTCTCTTTTGTAGTTTATTTATATATATTATATGATTATTTTGCTGAAGGTACTTAGTAGCTTGAACTTAAATGATTATTTTGCTGAAGGTACTTTTTTTTTTTGTGGTTTTAAATGTGTAGTAATGCACTAATGTATTGCATTAAATGTGCAGTAACTGCATGTAATATTTTAATCTTTTTTTTTTAAATTGGTTAAAAAATGGTGGTGTTGCTGAAGGTACTGTAGGTAAATTTTAATCTTTTTTTTTTGTGGTTTAAAAAATGGTGGTGTTGCTGAAAACGATAGGTATTAACTCTAAAAATGAGAGAGGATACACCACATATTTTGTTTTGCATAAATATCCCGTAAATTTTAATTGAACAAGTTCTTTGGATGTACCATTTACAAACCGGTTATGTAATGGGGAGGAAGCAACTTGGCGGGAAAAAGTGTTATTTCTTTTTATTTATTTATTTTTTTTATTTTTTTTTTTAATGCTCACAAAGCTTAATGGCTCTCTCTAAAACACTGTTTGAGAGTGACATGTTTCATTGGAAAGACATGTGAGTGGGGTCTTAGTTTCCTGTTGAAAAAGTTTCAACAGATTTCTAATTTAAATGGTCTGTCCACTAAATGCATAATATTTGTGTATAGGACAGGAGAGCAGTAATATTCTCATTGTTGTCAGTTAAAGTACAGGACTGTGGAAGTCTTGTTGCTGAATGCTGAAGCTAATATCTGAGAAAGATTATTAGTATAGGGTAAAATAAGGTGCATTTAGCATACTGTATTATACCCTGACTTTTTTTTTTTTTTTTTTTTTTTTGGATGAAACCTTACCACAAATTTGATATTCTGAGTTTGTGCTAGATTTTTTTTTTTTTCTTTTTGTCTAAACTGAATGGGTGAACTTTGGTGTAAACACGGATGTGTTTACCTTTCTATTGTAAACCAAGAGGGTTATTCACCCTATTTGATACTTGTGGCCCTACTATTGTTCCTATTGTGTTGGGGGGTGTAGGCTCAAATAAGGTAAAATACAGACTATTGTGAGTGGATTTGGAGTGTCTACAGTAATCTAAAGGATTGTTTTATTGAAAGCTGAAAATATACAGCTATATATCTATATATGTATATATAGATAGTTTATTTATTTTTTATATGTTTTTTTTTTTCCCTTTTCACTCCACTTTACTGTATTTTCAGGATTTTATTCGATTTTAATGTTCGTTTTCCCAACTTCGTTACAGTAATCTAAAAAGGACTGTATAGTACAGGGCAACATTTAACTTAAACTATTGACGGGTGGGTAGAGGATATAGGTTATTTGGATAGCCGCCCTAGGGTACACTCTCTCTCACCCCGTGCACATTTTTTTTTTTTTTTTTGGCATACATATTTGCACATATCTATCAGTGGATATTGGAGACTGGCAAATTAGGGATGGATGCTTATACCCCGAGGATTTGCCCTTCCTTACACTCATTTTATTATCTCAGTATAGGCTCTGGGTTTATAATACACTGTCTAGGAGGGGTGATAGGTATATGGTAGTACCGCCAGCAATTAGGTGTCTACTTCCACCCCTCTCTCTTTATTATCGTATGGTCTAGTCAAGTACATTCTAATATCCTGGACTCACAGGAAGCGCCAATTTTCCCTATTTTGTACCAATCATTTAAATTTGCCTCTTAGGGGGTAATTTTTTTTTTTTTTTTTCTGGAAAGGCTGCATACCTGGATTACGTGTCCCTAAGCGCGGAGCTGTTTGTTGTTTTCAACATTTAACTTAAGCTTTAACTAGCTTACAAATTGTGCATATTAGTTGTTGGTAATGGCAGCCATGTCCCGTCTAGAAGTCCCTAGCAACTTTTACTCTTAAACAGAACAATGTCACAGTTGCTACAAACAATTTCAATTCTTAAATGCTTAATGCTACGGCATCTACTTGTGCCTATGAAATTGGGGACAATAACGTATATGAAAAGTATGGGGGAAAGGAGGATATGGATCCTAATTCTACTTTTCCTGTGGCGATGGGAGAAATCGCAGAGCCACAAGAAAATCGAGAATGCACCATGGTCACAGAATTAGGAGCAAGACAAGTTCCCCAACATCGGCAAAATTAAAAATAATGCACACATAGGTGTGAGAAGTCTTAGTGACCAGAATAAGGCATCTTCTAGCACAGGGCGGTGTGGGCAATCTACACATACCATAGATTGTAATGCAATCATTCCGTCTGGAGTAGGTGTTAATTTTAACAACTCCTTGAAAGGTGAGAGCTCGGGGGTAAATATCCCTAGATCTCTTAGGAAGACAGGAAAGGTGGTCAATCTGCCTAAAACCACATCAGTTGTTAAGGGATACCTTATTACTTTACAAAAGATTAAGTGCTATACATTCCAATCTATTAAAATAAATTATGTATTGTTTGCTTTAAAATAGGTTAGAAAAAATTTGGGAAGAGATTAACAACTGTTGTCTATAAAGTTATTTGTTTTCAGGTTAAGTGAATTCCAGAAATGATATGTGCATATCATTTAGCTGTACAGATGCAAAATACGCCCCTAACAAAAGGGTAAGGTATAAAGGCCCATTGTTTTTTTTTCCTCTTTCTCTTCTTTACTTTGTATTCTCCCAGAGGTTGGAAACGCCTAGCAATTCATTTGCAATTACCAAAGCCTTATACAGAATGTATGGGATGCATTTGAAATGAATGTGTATGGGTGAGCGATGGAATGCATGAGTAGGAACAGTACATGTATAAACTAAGATTTGTTTTTTTTTTGATAAGGGGTGCACCCAATATTGTTTTATGGCCATCAATAAGTGTGATCACACTAATGCGCATGCGTTGTACTGTTTATGATTATTTTATAAATATTTGTTTTTTTTTCCCGTTTATAATGAGTTCAATACTGGTACCAGTTTAAATTTATGACTTTTGGTTTTACAAGTTTAAATGTATTCGCGAATAAATAACCTGTGCACAGATATGAATTATTTTTTTTTTTTTAATGTCCTTTCTGGGGGCTTACAGTGAAGATTCATTCACTCTGACACTTGGAAACTACATGATACATTACTTTGCACATTGTGGCATCTTAGGCATTCAGTAGGTCTTGTGTTGCGTGTTGTTTTCCCTTCCAAATTCACTCATGTGAAGATTATAGGTCTACATGTTGTATTCTTAGAATGTAAGTATTTATAAACCCTACAGAGTTTTCCTATAATTTTTGGCTATCAGAGTTTAGATATGGGGTGGGTCCTGTACATTTTTGACTTTACTTACGGTTGATGGATTCATTACCTCTGCTGGAAGGCGGTTCCAAGCATCCACTACTAGTTATGCCAGTATGAACCTCTCAGAGAGGTACAGTGAGATGTTATTAATGATTTTTAAGTTTTGTATTATAGGATAAATGCACAAACAAGGACGGATGATTGGACCCAGATGTGTACCCAAATACAAATAAGGACCTTAAAGAACATAATTTTTTTTTTTTGTATGTTCTTAGGAGAAGCCTTAAATATGATTAATTACAGGCCTAGCTAAATTCTAAACACTGGTTTGGGGCAGTCTGTTTCAATAAACAGACGTCCTACCCTCGCTAAAAACAACTTTTGTGGCCTTTTTGACTTGCAAATGGGTTTGCACTGAGAGTCAATTAATATGTTAATCACAACCGGGAGAGGGGGTTACCTTTACTATACCTACAATGCTAAAGGCAGTTTTTCAAATGTTTTTTTTTTTTTTGGGTTAACAAGACACAGATTTAAGCCGCTTCAACAAAGTTAAAGTTTGGGCCAGCATTCAATCTGTATGGTTTTATTATTTTGTCTTATTTTTTATTTTTTTTTTATTTTTAATTTTATTATTTTTTTTTTTATTATTTTAATTGTAATTTTTAATTTTTTTTTTTTTTAATCAATTTATTTTTTTGTTTGATTTTCTTCTTTTTTTTTTTCTCTTAAGGGAAAGGATTTTTTTTTTTTTTTTGTTGGTTTTTTTTATTTCTTTCCTATATCACCTTATTTTTTTTTTTTTTGGTGATTCTTCAGTTTTGCGTGACTATGGTCAAATAAAAAAAAAGAGGGGAGTGAGTACGGGGAACACTACATGGAGAACATTTAAAGCGATTAGAAATGTTGATATAGAATATTAAGGCTTCCCTGTAGCATTTTGGGGATGGGCCAAGTCCCAACAGGTGTTAGTTTTCTCTTACGACATGGGATAATCGTTTTATATGAATTTAGGTCATGGTAGCTATTTATCATGACCCTAGTAATATTAGGGTTTAACAACAGTCATGTGACTATTTTCTGTGTAAATGTGACATACAATCCTCTCTACAGTTCTAACATTTGGGCAGTCATCAGATGTGGTCATTGATATTGTTTTTTTGTTGGTCAGGTTTTCCTTTGTGTGCCATAATAAGTCAAAGAGCATTGCGTGAATATAATATAGATATACTGGGACGGGTGAGACTCATAGTGATTGGCAAATAGCAGGGAGTATAGTACAATTGTACTTAAATTTTTTTTTTTAGTTTGATTGTTCCTGAAGCCACTAGTGACTGGTGACATCACACTTATCCATATTCTGAAATCAAGTTATTTTTGTCTGCGTAGATGACACTGCCTAATCTGCACATAGAACTCTCATAGTGGTGACCTCTTCTGTAGCCTGCTAAAGGCAGGACGGTACAGTAGCTACCCATGGTAGCCAAGGACGGAGCTATATGCCCAAAGGTTTGGCACCAGCACTGAACATAGCTGCAGTAAAGGGAGCTAGTGGTGAGTTGCGATGGCAACAAAATCCCCCTGGACACTTAAAGTGTCACACACACACACACACTCACAGTGGTATTCAGCAGAAGGTGGAGCAGAGTTACTTGCAGGCATATGACAATGGAGGAAGAAAGATGAGGGGTGAAATCAGAAACCTGTTAAGGACGTAAACCTAAAACCTAAACCTAAAATTGTTTCACATGTCACTGGGAAAAGGGTCTCACTTTATGTTGCAGTATATCTATGGCAATTAAAAGGTCCTTACTGCTCAGACTTACCAGACAAGCATTCATTTGAATACATATGTCCCAAATGTACTTGTGTATCTCTTTCTCTACCTCTGTCCACATTAATAAAGTATAATCTTAGAAAGCCCAGATAGCTGTTCCAAAGGCCATTACTGTATGCTGTATCCAACTGGAATCACCATGGAAGGCTGTCCCAGAAGCAAGGGCAACATGACCAGATTGACATTATGGACTTTCGCACTATTATTATTGGACAGTTGAGAACAAGGATCCTCATGTTTTTATTTTATTTTATTTGTATTTTTATTTTTCTTTCCCCTTCATTTTTTTTTTTGGGGGTGTGTTTTTATTTTCTCTCTTTATTTATCATATGATTTTTCTCTTATTATTATTATGGACTTATTACATCCTGAACAAGTGATGACTACCGATACTGGGATCCAGAAATGTGAACTGTAGAGATGGAGAGTTTAAAAGTTTTTTTATTATTCTCAAAGAAGTTTGATTTCATTTCAGAGGGCAAAGCCGAAAAGTTCCAAATATTAAAGAAAATTGCACATAAACCATTATTCTATGTGTGGCCGAGTCTCATATACTCAACTGGCCACAAGGGGCCATCTGTTGCCTGATGCGGTTATGTGAAATTTCCATTAATATCTGGGAAATATTATGAATATATCTCTTTTTGCTTGCAGCTGAAAGGTGGGCAAAAGCCCTCCTCCCAGCTTTTGTGAACTGCAGACATTGCGGCGCCGAGACTTGAAGGACAATGGGGAGCCAATTAACATTGTTTGTCACCTATTTACTATTAATGAAGTAAGTCTCACCCCAAGCTGCATACTTAATGAAGTGGGACCATTCAAGTTTTTTTTTACATCACTGGTGGGAGTTGCTGTAAGGGGGCTGGCTTAGACTAAGTAACCAATCAGAACTCACGCTAAGCAGCCAATGAGGGATCAGGCTGGTTTTTGATACTCTCTCTGAGGAAAGGAGGCAGCTCGGCCTTTCCGGGAGAATCAGCAAGCGAGATGGACCCAAGGTAATTTCTCCAGGAGCAGGGGAAGGTATGCCCTGCTACTTGTAACTAAACATGCTTTTACATCAAGGTCTGAAGGAATATAATCTATATTCCTTCATATATATATTTTATTCCAACCTAGCAGTTTATGCCTTGATGTAAGACCATAGCTGTGTGTATTAGCAGATCAAGGTCTGAAGGGATATAATCTATATTCCTTCATATATATATTTTTATTTCAACCTAGCATTTTCTGCCTTGAGGTGCTAGGGATTTGTGTATTAGCTTGAGTTTTAACTACTTGTAACTAAACATGCTTTTACCTCACGGTCTGAAGGAATATAATCTATATTCCTTCGTATATATATATATTTTATTTCAACCTAGCATTTTCTGCCTTGATGTGCTAGGGATTTGTGTATTAGCGTGACTTTTAACTACTTATAATAAATGTTATTATATTCAAAGCCTTTCCTCCTGGTCAGTAGAACTCTTATTTAACCCATATCATATTTTGTGATTAATAAATCAGAAATAGAGATTTTAGAGGTTACAACATGCAGTGATGCACAGATATATACTGTGTTAAATGTGTAGTAATGCACTAATGTATTGCATTAAATGTGCAGTAACGCATGTATATATACTGCGTTAAACGTGCAGTAATACACTGATATATACTGCGTTAAATGTGCAGTAATGCACTGATATATACTGCATTAAACGTACAGTAATGCACTGATATATACTGCTTTAAATGTGCAGTAACGCACGGATATATATTGCGTTAAACTTTCAGCAATGCACTGATATATACTGTGTTAAACGTACAGTAATGCACTGATATACAGTATTTCACAAAAGTGAGTACACCCCTCACATTTTCTTCACTTTGCTACAATGTAAAGTAGTGAGTGTACAGCTTGTTTAACAGTGTAAATGTGCTGTCCCCTCAAAATAACTCAACACACAGCCATTAATGTCTAAACCGCTGATGGAGGAGTGATCGCCCAGATGGAATTTTACCGGTGTCTCCAAAATGGCACCTTGGGGTCACAATTTCCTTCGGAAGAATGCAGCCAACTATCTGGCCTCAATTGCGACTGAGGCTGACTTTTCACCGGAACAAATAACAATTACCGCGCTTGAAAGTGGCCGTCCTGGCTTGCCACCCCCAAAGCGCCCGCGAAGTACGGCAAAACTATGTAGAGTACTTTGTGGGTAGGGGGGGAATTGATTTACAATCAAATCTGGAAGCTGTGGAATACATTTAAAAAAAAAAAAAAAAAACATATTTCATTTTAATTACTGTTTCTGTTTCTTATCTTTCTCCTAGGTTCTCAAATGGCCTTATATTTTTGGCCATTTTCTTCAATAGTGCAAACGTAACTTGTTTGATACATGAGGTGACAATCTCTTCTTCAGCTAACTATTATGTTGTGCTGTGGGTCTGCTACACACACACAATGTTTTTGTTGGTAATGTATGTAATGCATTAATGATAAAAATAATCATCCTTTTCAACTCCATGAATGAATTGCTAATGGCCTGTTTTTTGCAAATTTTACAGCGCAGTGGTTTTTTTTTACTAAAGGCAAATCCACTTTGCACTACAAGTGCACTTGAAAGTGCACTTGCAGTGCACTTGTAGTGCAAAGTGGATTTTCCTTTAGTAAATATCCCCCCATTGCCACTGTAACTACACCAACTTAAAAAATAAACTGGTATTGAGCAGTGAAAGAAGAAGCTACACATTGTTGAGTATAAAACATTTTACTCCAAGCACATTCACATGTGCGTTATAAACGGTTTTCGAACAAACCAACATCTTGGTGGATAACATGTATGTTTGACATAAATTTGCCTTTTTTGGGGCTAAACAGGCAAGTTTAAAAACATAACATACACATCCCCAACTCAGGAATTTACAAAGTGAAGGCCATATGAGACATTAGTATGTCAAAACTGTGTTGATTTTGCCTTCATCATATGGGGTGATCTCCTCCTTGTAAAAGACAAATTTTAAAGATGCACACAAATTGGGACTCAAAATTTGGATTTCCCTTATGATCCCATGCCTAAAATGTGTGTATTTTTCCTACATCTATTTTGCTAAAGCCACAAAACACACAGTGTGTCAACATGTGCTAGCTGCCATTATGGGATATCAATGTGAGGTGAGAGGAAGGGGTTGCACCCCCGAAACACGTCCATTGATCCCCCATAATGGGAGCTAGCACATGTTGACACACTGGGCCTTATTTCAGAAAGGAGAATCCACTTTGCCCTACAAGTGCACTTTCAAGTGCACTTGCATTGCACTTGTAGTGTAAAGTGGTTTTGTTTTTTTATGTGGGTAGCTGCTCACCCCGGGTTTGGATAGAAACAGAAAAGGTTCTCCCTGTGTGGTGGGGTTTTTAGGCAGCAATGCGTCTGATACAAGTTATCAAACGAGTATATTTAGTGAGAGACCGATTCCATCCAGATCAATTTTAGGAAGTTTATTCAAATTTAAAAATAGAGTGACACATAAAAAGATGTAAAACACAAGCCCATACAGAATAAAAAATGCAAATACAGTACACAAAGTATAATAGGCTAACAGATAGCACCTGACCCCTCAACTGATATTGTCAGAAGTGGTGGTTTTATGTGATGTGACCAAAAAGGACTGACGCGTTTCGACCTGCGGCCCATGTGATTCTATCCAACACTTGAAGGAGTCCGCAGCTGCGGGTGTTCCATCGCTGGCCCTCTTTCTCCCCCCCCCTTCCTGCCGTACCCCCGGGGGGCCGCCCTGGGGCTCCTCTCTGGCGAGTCAGTTTCAAGTGTGACTCTTCGTAAGCCACATACGGCCTGGACAACCTGCTGTGCCCTGATCCACCAGTGGGAGTCAAACTTGGAAGCCACCGGGAAGGATGATGGGATTTTTATGAGTACCCATACAGAAGACTATCCCAGACACTACACATATACTGACCAAAAACACTCCGAGGAAGACCGATACAAACAACAGGTCGAAACGCGTCAGTCCTTTTTGGTCACATCACATAAAACCACCACTTCTGACAATATCAGTTGAGGGGTCAGGTGTTATCTGTTAGCCTATTATACTTTGTGTACTGTATTTGCATTTTTTATTCTGTATGGGCTTGTGTTTTACATCTTTTTATGTGTCACTCTATTTTTAAATTTGAATAAACTTCCTAAAATTGATCTGGATGGAATCGGTCTCTCACTAAATATACTCGTTTGATAACTTGTATCAGACGCATTGCTGCCTAAAAACCCCACCACACAGGGAGAACCTTTTCTGTTTCTTGTTTTTTTAAATAAGCCCCAGTGTGTCAACATGTGCTAGATCCCATAATGGGGGATCAATGGAAGTGTTTCTGGGGTGCAACCCCTTCCTCTCATCCCATGATAGCAGATAGCACATGTTGACACACTGTGTTCATCTTTAAAATATGGCTTTGCAATTCATTTAAAACTTTTAAAACACATACAACAATAACGACAACTTAAAAAAAATGTTTTGTTTAGATTTTGCCTAAAATATCAATGATGTTGCTCAATCTTTTTTGAACATCATGGATATTTTGCTTCATCTTTTCTAAATCATGATTGCACACCATGATCTCACTGATAAGTACTTGTGCACTTGCACTGCTAAAGTGAGTTTCTTCTTCCACAACATCCACATCACCTAAAAATAAAAAAAACACACCATGTATTATAAATATGCAGGCATCCATCTATTACCTGAAGCTGTGGTCTCAGCCACTGATCTGTTGTCGACACCATTTCAACCACTTCACCTAGCACTTCCTGAATGTTTGCATCCACATCCTCAGGTTGTGTGCTGAGTTCCCTTTCTTCAGTAGGTGTGGGGTTACTGGTGTACTCAGATGTCCCAATTCTTTTCTCCCCTATGTGAATACAAAAAAAGTATACTTAGCAGACAGATATTTTAGGCTAGAAATAGTAATATGAAACTTGGAAGTGTCATCCAATTGTCTGTTTTTGCAGAGTTCCAAGCTGAAGACGTGATTTTTTCCCTTTCCAAAAGCTGGAATATTAACCTGTTTTGTGCAAGTTTCACACATGGAGAGACCCCTAGTATCCACTGGAGCACCTGCGTAGGACACTATAACAAGGTTGTTATGCTGTCCCACACTAGTGCTCCTGCGTCAAGATGTGTAAACAGCTGCTGAGTGTCCTCTCCTTACACTGAATCAAGTTGTCATTTCATTATAGTTTCAAACACATCTAGAAAACAATGTAATAAATGTATTTTAATCAAAATAGGCATGAACAAATGTAGTTAACCTGCATCTGCCAAAAACGTTGTATTAGTAGTCAAGCGAACAATGTTTAATATGAACGATTCCTGTGCCCACGAACCTCAAACTTGGCATTTTAAACTGTACAACAGTAAAGAAAAGCACATGTACCAGCTTGAAAGTAATAATAATAATAATAGGAACATATGACAAATACTTTTTTGCAGCACTTTCCTGATCTTCCTATACTGATCTTGCTCACTCAATTTCAGGTCTGACCAGAATTTCCTCAATTGCTCCTTGGATCGTCGTACCCCAAAAGTCTTGTGCAGACTTCTCACAACTTTAGTCATGATCTTGGCCTTTCTCACATTAGGGTTTCTATTTGGTGCATGCTTCCCATCATAGTCTGTCCTCTTCAAGATGTCCACCATCTCCATCATCTCTTTAAAGGACATATTTGAGGCCTTATATCTCCTCCTGGATGTGGAACTACCTTGCTCCGGGCTTTCCTCGTCATTGCTGATAACAGCACACACCTGCTATGTCTCCGCCATGTGCTCTCCCACTGCCCCAAAAGAGAAGAGGCGGGGAATACACTAGAAAGAAGGACAGGGATGGAGTTTCACGCATGCATAGTGTATATAAAGCATAACATGCGGGCGATGTACGTACAATCTGTGAGTGGAGGACGGAGGATTGTTAGCGAAGATCGTTCAAACAAAGGTACAATTGTAACTTGGGGCATCAGTGGTTAGTGGCCTATACTGCTTATAGATTGAGGCCTATATTGGTACAAGATTAGGAGAGATTAGCCTGACATTAGGGTTTGTCTTGTGTTGTGTCTTGCAGATAAAATGGTTGACAATTTCACAGCCCTTGATTTCCTGCACAACTTTAAAGACAAATACAGGGAGCTGCCATGTCTCTGGCAAGTCCAATGCAGGGACTATTCGAACAAGCAAAAGAGGAAGGCAGCGCTGGATAAACTGTTGGAATTGGTGAAGCCTGTGTATCCCACGGCAGACATCACCTATGTGAAGGCCAAAACTGGTAGCCTGAGGAGCACATATAATAGGGAGCGCAAGAAGGTCCAGCGTTTTTTGTCCAACCAGACGGAACCCAGGCCATCACTATCAACACTTCCTCCCACATCAGCTTAGGCTCCTGAGGTCCAACCTGGGCTTTTCACCCAGGAAGAAGATGTGGAGGAGCCCAGCTTGACCCAGGTATAGCATTGTTGAAGATATTTCTTGTCAAAAATTGAATGATGTTAACTAGATGTTATTGATCACAAATTTCTGATTTAACAAAGTGGTTTACATATCAATAGACAGTAGTAGCTAAAAATGATTGGGACAAGAATGAAAAATGCTGGGGTCAGAATGATTTGCTATTTGTTAACATTCAATTTGCAACAGTCATGAGCTCAAAATTGTGAGTGATTGATGACCAAAAACCTAAAACTATGTACCATTTTCATACACAGGAAAGTTCAGCCAGGAGGAGGCCGTGGCAAGCAGCCTGACTGAATCCCAGGTTCCTCCCCTCCGCCAAAAGGACCAGGAACCTGGAGGAGTCCACGGCTGCTTTCCTAAAACAGGCTACTGCGACAATTACCACAACCTCTGGTGTACACGAGGCATTTGGATACATCACTGCCAGCAAATTAGAACAGTTGGAGGAGGCCCAACGCATTATATGTGAAGAGATTATTCTCAAGGCCCTAAACAAGGGGACGAGGGGCAAACTCACACCTCAAACACACCTTTGTGATTTGGACCATGCTCCTCCACCACATTCAACAACATCCCAGCCACCCCACCCACCACAGAAGCATGGAAAGAAGCGTGGAAGGAAGTTTTGAGAGTGATGGCCTGGGTTTGGTGTGGTCTGGCAAAAAACTCAGGCCTTGGGACATATATGTCATCTGCTGCTGCTCCCGATTTCTCTGAGTCCTGGATGTATTGCTCTCCCTATTAAATGGACTCCGCAGGGTACCAATTTTGACAGTCAAATAATTGATGACTGCCCTGGGGTACAAAGGCTTCACCAATTCCAACTTTTTCTCCAGCGTTGCCTTCCTCTTTATTATGATATGACCTTGTGCTCTCTATTAAATTCAAAATTTGTGTTTTGACAAATACTTGGCTATGTATTTTACTTCAAAAAGGACAGTTTGTTTGTGAGTAGGCAGGTACATTTTAAAAAATACAATGTCAAATTAGCAAGGGACACCAACATAGTTGTATCTTTGAGGTAAAAAATACAAGATAATAATGGTGTTGTGGTAACTTGACACACAAAACGAAAAAAAAAATATTATGGAGATCATTAAAAAAAGAAATAAAAAAAGAAAATATTCTAGAGATCACAAGAAAAAAAAATATGGAGATCACTAGAAAAAAAAAGAAAAAAAATGATTATTCTGGAGATCAGGAGAAAAAAAAACAACAATAAAAAACTATTCTGGAGATCACTAGAAATAATAAAAAATACATTTGTCTGTGAATATCAGCAGCAAAGAAGAGAATGCGCTGCATTTCGAGATTTCGTAATTTGCCGCGTCACAAATGTGATATCTCCATTATGAACGATAGTTTTACAAGACTGAGCGCTTCCGGCTCTTACTTGATTCCGAGCATGCGTGAACTTTTGTGCGGCAGACTTGTGTACACATGATTGGAAAGTCCGACAACAAAGTTTTGTTGGCGGAAAATTTGAGGACCTGCTAGACAACATTTGTTGGTGGAAAGTCTGACAACAGATGTTCGATGGAGCATACACACGGTCGGACTTTCAGCCAACAAGCTCACATCCAACATTTCCCGTCAGAAAGTCTGATCGTGTGTACGCGGCATTAGTCTCAATATGCTTGATTTACATAGTGACCACAAACTGCATATCGGGCAGTACCATTGCCCTTTTGTTGTCCACATATTTTACTATTGTCCTTTTGTTGCCTGTGTATTGGGGCAGTTGTCCATTTGTTGCCAAGGTATTGTCTCAATTGCATAAACAGAAAAGTCAGTGCTACTACCCATACAACATATAGATAGTAGAGCTCCCGGGTGCTCAATCCGCAGTCGTTGGCTGAGTAGAGTAATGTAGGAAAGATGATCCACACTCTGGTTGTTGTTCTTAAAAAATCCTAATTTTATTGAAAAGCCATAGTGCACAAATGCAGATAAAAACAGTTGATGCGTTTCAGTCTATAAGGCCTTAGTCATAATCACAATACAGACATGAAACTTTGAAATAAATAGTAGCTTTAAAGATAACAGGGTCCACCCAATTATTGTCTTGATTGACTGCAGGCAATTATAAAAAAAAGAGAATCAGCTGCAATACATACTGGGTGATTCATGTGTATGTCACAAATTTTCACACACCTTGTGATGATAATGTGCACATGTATGTACACACACACGCATATATATATATATATATGTGTATATATATATATATATATATATATATATGTATATATATATATATATATATATATATATATATATATATATATATATATTCATACACATATACACACATGCACAAGAAAAAACACTGTAACATTCAAAAAACAAACATTAAATTTAAAAAAATAAGAAAATAACAAGACAGGTATGTGAAAAAGACCCCAGAAGAGAGAAAAGGCACTGGGAAGAGGCATTATAATGTATATGCAAATCCAGATCCCACCTCAGGTTTAACCCCTGAGGTGATCTAGTTTTTAATCTAAAAATCCACCATGCTTCTCTCCCCAGTAGCCTTCTCTCCCTATCACCTCCTCTGGGCGAGTGAGACAACCGTTCTATTCCTCTAAAACAAAAAATGGAAAGATTGCCCTGATGACATTCTATAAAGTGACGTGCTGCATTCAAAATATTTCTAGCATTCAGATTATTTGTGTCACAATAATGTTCCCCTATGCGGGCGCCAATGTACTATTGTCCATTTGTTGCCCAGGTATTGTCACAATTGCTTCCCAGATAGCAAGCAATTGTGCTGCAAATTTGAAAATGACTTGCCTAGCTATTGCAAGACTTGTCAGGCTTCACAATTTTGTTGCACAATTGCAGCAAGTCTACATTGCAGGACTCCAGATCAACATTCTTTGCAAACATTCTGCAAGTCTGCTGCAAGTTCTGGTTTAGGTATGTTGTGCAATGGTCATCCCATCACAGTGGTCACTGTGGCTTAATTTTCATGCAGTAGACTTGCAGAGCTCTTGCTGTAAACTCACTACTGCAAATTTACTCTTGAGACTTGCCACGCAAATTTGCTAAAAATTGAAAAAACTAGAGCTTGTGCTCTGCATGTGTACAACTTGCCAGGGAAAATGTGCAGCAGGTTAACAGACTTACAATTCAACACTGCCACAAATTTGTGGCAAGTTATCCTTGCTATCTGGGTTTTTTTCTGCTGACATATTGTAACGATCGGCACTTGCAGCCCACATATTTTCTGAATTGCAAGTTTGTTGACCACATTTTTCACAATTTGTCAGTTTGTTGCCAAATTATTGTCAGAATTCCCTGTTATTGCCCACCTATTGTATAAGACTGCCCGTTTGTTGCTCACGTATTTTCAGGATTTCCATTTTTTTGTGTATTATCATGTGTCTTTTTGGAGGACAATATAACTATAATGAAATCCCCTTCTAGCCTGTAACTATTCAATTACATCACTATTATCCCCCTGTTACACTGCAACACAGTAACAATCTATTTTGTTTTTCATTTTATTTTATTTTTAATTTTTAATTTTATTAAAAGATTATATACTGTATATACAAACTTTTAAAAATGAAAATGTTCACTTCATTTTTCCTCTGTGACCATTATTAATATTACTTTCTTGACTGTTAGTGAAAATAATTTTAATATGTAGGTGGTTTTAAAACATATAATAGCAAGAAGTTGCGCTGTGAATTAAGAACCAAAAAGTGACAAAGTGTAGATCAATGTAAGTGATTAACCACTTCAGCCCCGGAAAGAATTTACCCCTTCCTGACCGGGCCATTTTTTGCGATAAATCATTGCGTCGCGCTAACTGACAATTGCGCGGTCGTGAGACATTGTACCCAAACAAAATTGATGTCCTTTTTTCCCACAAATAGAGCTTTCTTTTGGTAGTATTTGATCACCTCTGTGGTTTTTATTTTTTGTGCTATAAACAAAAAAAGAGCGACAATTTTGAAAAAAAAATACAATATTTTTTACTTTTTGCTATAATAAATATCCCAAATAAAAAAAAAAACAGTTTAGGCCGATATGTATTCTTCTACATATTTTTGGTAAAAAAAATTGCAATAAGTGTATATTCATTGGTTTGCGCAAAAGTTATAGCACCTATAAAATAGGTTAATGATTTATGGCATGTTGTTTACTAGTAATGGCGGCGATCTGCGATTTTTATTGGGACTGTGACACTGGGGCAGACAGATCGGACACTTTTTTTTTATAGAGTGATCAGAGCTATAAATAGCCAATGCTTACTGTATAAATGTCACTGGCAGGGAAGGGGTTAACACTAAGGGGCGATCAAGGGGTTAAATGTGTTCTCTGGACTGTGTGTTCTAACTGTGGGGGTATGGGACTCACTGGGGGAGGAGACCGATCGGTGTTCCTATATACTAGGAACACATGATCTGTCTCCTCTCCCCTGACACAACATGGATCTGTGCGTTTACACACACAGGTCCACATTCCTGTTCTGTCAGGAGCGATCGCGGGTGTCCAGCGGAAATTGGAAGCGGAAGCGGAGGCCATCATATGATGCCCGCCCAGTATGTGAGATCCCATCTGCAGATGTCATTCTGCTATACATGTCAATGAAGTGGTTAAACATGACAGTGATTATACACAATAATGTATTATGTCATCAGTTCAATAATATACACTTGTTCCATGTAGTATATGAGTAAAAAAAATGATACTTCAATGGAATTCCACCACCAAAGATCAAAAGGATCCCTTTGTGATGCCTATCCCCATATTCATGGGGCTCTTACCAGAACAGATGGGCCATTTATCTCTAGAATGATCAAAAGAGCATTGCAGATAAACCCCTGTGGGGTATGATAGGTGGTGAGGCCCTCTCTGTATCACTGAAGCATATGTTGAAAGAATACTTCCAATGGTGACACACTCTTCTCATAAGGATAACCAAACCGTTCTTGGCCAAATGTGAAATATATATAAAAACAAGGGTTCCAATAGAGTAATATAGTCTAAGCTTGTATAAATTAAATCAGCAAGAATGGTTTAAACATATTATCCAGAAATATGGGCATGTCCTGGTGAAGTCCCTACAGCCGGTCCACTAATACCAGAATGGCCAGCCTTTACCTTTATAAGAGCTCGATCCATGAGAGACAAATTAGACTCTAGCGAATTGAAAGGCGGAGCAAGAGATCCATGTAAAAGGCCAGGAACGTTCAAATGTGGGGGCTGTGGGTATTGCCAAATAAAGTGAAATTCACACCAAAACATTTTGCCAACTGCAAAAGCCAAGGGGTCGTCCATCTTCTCCAATGCGAATGCACCTGCTTTTATTAGAGTTCTGGCAGAGAGCTTATCGCCATATAATCAGTATGCAAACATGTAACCCAGATTTACCTCTGGGCAGACACGTTACACAGATCCACGGTGGCACCTTTCCACGGGTCAAATTTTTGATACTGGACAGAGTGCACCCTGGAATCAGGGGTGGCGATTGGGATAAAATCCTTTTGCAACGTGGACAGCATTGGATATTTAAATTAAATGCCACTCTACCTCCAGGACTTAATGAAGCAATTTCCTTCAAACCCTTTCTGGAAGGCTTTGTGTCAGGGGGACCAGAGTATTATTAGGGGGACTAACCCTATCACTGTTTCATTTGCCTGACCCTTTCACTTTTTTTTCTCCCCTTCTTTCTTTTTCCTTTCTTTTCCTTTTCCATTTACACATTTTCATCTTAATTCCAGTTCAGACATTCAGGGCTTTATGCCAATTATAGTGCCTACTTTTTGTCCCCTTTGACAACCATACAGGTAATATCTCTGTGATATGCCCTATCTTGTTTATTCTCTATTAGTTTATTACATCTTTCTTCTTTATGCCACTCTTTTTGGTCTATATTTCAGCTCAATCTTGATTTGATTTATAGGAGCTATATGCGATTTCAATTGATTCTGCATTTCCAATTTGATTCGAGTTTACTGTTGAATGTTTTTTTTCTCACCTCAATTTATTTCTATTCATACTCTCTTTGATCTCTCCTTCCTTTGTCTGATCCAGATGAGTGATCTCATCCATCGCTGTGTGCTTGTTTGCAGGTTGGGTGTTTCCGCCTGCTGGTCCTGTTCCCTTTTTGTGGATCATGCCTTCCCATCCGGCACATGCGGGCCGACCTCACCGCTTTCAGTGGCGGAGCTGGTATCTCTATGGTCCGGCGTCACAGGATAATTCCTGGCTGCCATGGGACCACTTGTGCGTTGGTGGGTGGGTGAAGCATCGCGGGACGCCATTACATGACAGGGATGTTCATGCGTGTGGGTGACATCACCAGCAGACAGTCATCCATTTGCCATGACAGCCATACCCAATGCACAATTAGCCTAATGATATATAAACTGCCACATTGAGTTCATTCCATCGCTGCACATGGGAGATGCCAGAGATACCCTGGTGGTGTTATTTTGCAAGGTATGATGCACTCTGACTTTTTGGTCTGCAATCTCTGTTTTTGATCCAATAAACATTGTTTCCATGCCATGAGTTTGCTTTCATCCATGTAATGCGGACTCTGTTATTGTATTACAGATACGTTTGACCACTACAGCCTTCCCTGATATACCCTTTTGCAACCAAGGTCCCATAGGCTTTTGTAATTTTCCATGAGCTTGGCAGCGGTACATATATGTGTACATATATGATTTAAACATCTCTTCATTCCAAAATGACAATTTTTTGAGATTAATCTCACCTTCTTTGCGATCTAGGTATGTTTTTTAACTGTGGCCATTTGGACCACAATATGACTACCTTATCTATTCCCACACACTTATATTGACATTGATCAATGTCTGTACTAATTTGGAGTCTTTGGTATATCATAGGAGAGACATACAGTTCTTCCGAGTGCTCCGGCCCCTGTTGGGGCGACCTGATTTGCGACTGGGGCTCCATTGGGCGGTCATCTTCCTCTCTACTTGTGGGCATATTGCCAGTGATTCATCTCAATCTCTCTCACTCTTAAATCATGATTTCCAGTCGCTATATCATTAGCACACACGATCAGTATGTTTAAACATTTTGCACATGATTCTATCATAAATTATATGATTTTCTGTATATGATTTGTGTATGAACATCTTCTAATTGTGTTCATGTTTGTAATCATCTGTACTTTATGATTAATTTTACGCAAAATCTGGAACCCTATAACCTATTGTCCCTGAAAAAGACTTTGTACTATGCTTGTTGAAACGCATTGGCTTTCTTCTGTCTCATCCAGGACAGTTGAGCTCTAGGTTATTTCATTGGTTCGATTTTAAGTTTTTTTTACACTATGTGCTTATCATATGTGATCCATTTTTTTAACATATTGTGTCTGTATGTTTTATCAATAAATTGTGTTCTTTTATACATTTCATTACTGTTTCCGGTCCTTTAAAATCACAATTCTCTGAGGAAATTTCTGTTCATTCTATATACCAGGGATGTGGACCTAAACAGTCTGTCAAGTTAGTTGGCAAAATTCTTTGTTTCACCGATAACGGCTTGTTGACAAAATCTTTCTATATAAGCCAAGTTCTCATCTATCAATAGGGCTCCTTACTTCTAATTAATGTGCTTGCTACTGACTTTTTGTCTTTGGAATCAAAGGTGGCACTTATACAACCATAGAAGGGGCAGTATAGTCCCGGTATTTCTGTATGTTAATAGTGATTACCCACATGGGGAGAAAGGAGGGAAGGGAGGCACCAGACTTCCCCAACACGATACTCTATAGATGGTCTATCTTACAAACAGCATATATTGTGTGTGGGTTTTCCTAATGGCGTCTCCATGGTTCCAGCAGGAAGCTGAGCCGCCAAAGCAAAATCCTAGCCGTGTCCCAGCACTAACTACACAAATTTACACCCTAACAGGTTGAGCAAGCCTAATGCTTGTCAGTCTCCACATATGCAATTTTACAGCTTTCACCAAACTTGCAGTTTTCACAGACTTGTTTGTTCCCCCAGGTGAGCCTAAATTGCCAAAAGGGTGAGGTGCAAATTCCCAACTGGATATAGAATCAGAGTTCTCTAAAAGTGAAAAAGAGGAGCCTAGGAGATGTGTAAGCCCCAAACAGGACTTTTCCAGGCTCCCTTTGAGACACTCTGTTACACTGGTTAGAAGCTTAAAGAAGGAAAACGTAAGGTACACTTACTTTGCAACTGAGACATGTAAATAGATGGATGCTGGCTTAGCCCACTAGGTTCTACCAAGTACTAAATATAACTTTTATATGCACTAAATCCTGAATTCTGTATATGTTTACATGGAAATCTATCTTGGATCTTTTTGTAACTGTTTGACATTTGCCTCAGATCGATAACATAACTGTTGCATTTGTCTGAATTGGATTGCAGGACCAGAGACCATAATTTCAAATTACATTTACCTTCAATCTTTTCATAAATAAAGGCAACTGGATTTGTAATATAAATGTATATTGTTGTCAGAAACTTGCCTGACAAATCTCCTTCAATGTTTGTAATGCCAATTTGAAAGAGTAGTGCCCAATTCACAATATTAAAGCACTGTATATGCATACATTTTTCAAATATGAGGGGGAAATAAATCAACCAACAACAGTGGCTATTCTGTGGTAGCAAAGCCTGCCCAGACAGTAGTGAAAGGACAATTATTTGTAGAGTGGGAAAGAGCTGAAATCTCTGTCAGATTAAATTTACTTACTTCCTATTGTATCAAAGGAAAATTTAAAAGAAAACTATAATCTTACAGTGACTCTTTCCAGTTCTCTAGCAATTCCATTGAGCAGCTAACAGTGAAAAAATATATAAACCCACCAAAACAGAAATTAATTATATTCGTTGAAGGTGTAACCATATATATACGCACCCAAAAAGTGTTAAAATATTAAAATTAATATACATTAAGGTGTGCAAGTGAATCATACAAAAGTGTAACAGTGACAAAACAATTGCATAATCATAAATGTCCATATAAACAAGAGAATCATAAAGTGTCCATGCAAACACAGAAGTCTCGTTGGTGACAACACACGTATTGCACCCATAGAAAAAAGTGGTCAATCAGATAGGACCTCCACCACCAAAAACACTGTCCCTTACCAGATGACAAGATCTCCTGTTACAGAGATCCTGAAAGCTTTTGGCCTATTCTCCCAGCCACGGGTCTCTGGAGCAGGTATAATGGTATCCACAGATCGCTAAACAGACTCTCTCAGTATCCCCAATCAGGCATCATGCAAGGATAAAAATGGAGAGGACTCATAGTGTATCACTTAAAAACAGTTTTAATAGAGTAAAAGAATCGCACTTACAAAATGGTAGATATATAAGGCGTGTATGAAATAAAGCTGGCCGGCTCTTGTATTGCTGCCCGTTGCTTCCGGGTCCAGCGCGGTAATGTGATGACGTCAGCACGCCGCTCCTCCCTACGCCATTTCGTCACAGATGACGTCTTCCAGGGATATCTAGGGATTCTTAGAGAGCTGTGTGAGAGTGTTTAAAACGGTGATATTATTTTTATGCTATTAAGTTGAGTAGGTATCTTGGAGAGCACTATTCAAAAATACTGTACAAACAGTATTAGTTTACAGTATTATTTGGCACAAAATATGTAAAATGTTATTAATCATTTGTATGCATTTTTAACATATGATACGCGTGTTTAGCCTATATAATTATGGGCGATGTGTACAGTATGCCTTGTATGTGTTATTTAAAACTACTGCCTATATAATCCTATAGAATTGTAAGAGATTACAGGTTACTGTATTGTACTAATGTATATAAAACAAAAAAAAAATTAGGCACGTGGCATTCTAAAAACTCATTGACTTTAAATTAACAAGCTGCATGTTTGTGTTTAGGAGTGCACTACCCAAAACTGTTGCCTGAGGGTGTTTGGGTAGTGTATGCATTCCTAACCATCCTCTCAAATCTATACAAACATTAATCCACAGCTGTCATTTAAATGTTGTGGTAGTAATTTAAGGTAAGTAAATACTGAAACTTCATTGGTTACTTAAAGTGGTTTTAAAGGCTAATGGTTTTTGTTACCTTCATGCATTCTATGCATGAAGGTAAAAACCTTCTGTGTGCAGCAGCCCCCCCCCCCCCAACTCCCTCTCAACCCAGCAATGTGCATGAGAGCACCGGCTCTCTAGGGACACTCCCTCCTCATTGGCTAATCACAACCAGTGAGCCAATCATGAGATGGGGCTGACATGAATGTGATATTCAGCAGACATTCACTGCAGGTTAATCTCTTGAGGGGTATGTTTTAAATAACAGTGATTAATTCCCCTGCAGTGAATGTTTGTTGAATTTCACATTTACTGTATTATAAATATGCCCCTAAAAGTAATATAGGAAATTGTATGTAATATTTGAAAACACGTAAATTACTGTGTATTATTCTTTCAGTCTATCATCCTCTCCTACTCCTTTTAGTATATTCCCTTTCAGTTGTTTTTTTTTCCCTTCATGCAGCAAGTTATTAGTTGAACGACCAATGCAACCTGCTCAGTAACTCAATTGAGATTATTGACTCTGGGCATTTGGTATATTTTCAGCAACAGTAAATTTTCAAAAATTCATCTTGATCCAGTCAGGCAAGATGAAAGGTAATATTCTTTATCTGCCACAGATTGCTGCAGATCAACTGTTTTCATATGAACCTAAATAGAATTTAGTGTTTTGTGTCTTTCACAGCATTACAATTGAAAGTGATCCGGATCAATATCTCTGCCCCTTGATGTAGCCTGAGCTCTGTACATTGCTATGGGTAAGAGGTCTGTATTTAAACATTTCTGTGTCAAATTAATTTCCATGTTATCTCTAAATTCAATTATCTATGAACCCTGTGGAAGTTAAAGAAAAAAAAGAAGCCGTCACCTAGTAGTGACAAATTGCTGTGCTTAGTGTGCATATCAAGGCAAAGTGTTGAGCCTTGCTAATCTTTTCACTAATTCTCAATTACTGTAAAATGAAGCAATAAATCACAAAGACAGAGGATCGGTGGAAATGTTGTTTTCAGGGTGATTGGCAGTCTCCCTTAAGATTTTCTTCAAGTTGTTTTAAGGTTACTATTTATTGAATAGGCAGAAGGACGGAGAGCAAGGGGGGCTTCTGGCTGTGGAATAATATATAGGCCCACAGGCCTTTAGGGGATAGTATGAAGGGACAGCGCCAATTTCAGCCCATCAGACATCCAATCTTTCTCCTTTTCATACCTGCTGTAGTAAATGAGAAACAAATTAAATTTCCCTCCACTCTCTCCACAGAAACCATTTAAATTTTTCATGGAAACTAATTTGTCCCTAGATAGATAGCACCTCATTCCATGAAAATATACTGTGTCACTGGAAAAAAAATAAATTTGTGTCACTCCAGATTTGCCATTCTATGTAATGTCATTCAGAGCAGAACGATAGATGAGGGTCTCCTAGAACACATTGGCTGTGGCTTGCACTCTGGTGCATTTGCATTGTGCTCCGCACTCTATAGCGTTCTCATATTCTCCCTGTTATTAATTTGCAGCCTAGGTTTTACATTCATGAGGCTGAGATTGAAATGTAAATGAGGCACAAAATAAGTAGTCAGCACTAGACCTGGCCAAGCTTCCTATGTCATAGACTCATGGACGTACATGAAAATAGTTATCATTCAGAAAGATTAGCAGCTCAGAACATCAATCACTGTTGCAAGGAAACAATGAATAAAAATCCACAACAGGAGGAAGAAAATTACAGCAGTTTAAAACGAAAAAGGGGAATATGTAATAGATCCAACCTGTTGTTGAAGCAGGAAAATATCTAATAAACAAAGGGGGGGGGGGGGGAATCAACCCTTTTTTTCCTTCTTATTTGTGGAACACTTGTATTCAAATGATTCCATTTTTTTGTCATATCAATTTATCTATCAAATGAGCTATGCTCAGTTGAATAAAACACATCTCCTGCTGGCAAATGAAACTAGAGGAATACATTTGTGTGATATTATATCCCGTTGTTGGTGTTATATTCAAACAGATGTGTAGATGAAAATAGCAAACAATACAACATTATTTTTGGAATTAATTATGTAGTATTACCATATAACTCTCTAATGAATATGTGTATGTGTTTCCATCATTAGATTCTATCTGTAAGCTCATTGCTTTAACATTGAAAGATACGTTATTTATAATAGATACAGTATCTCACAAAAGTGAGTACACCCCTCGAATTTTGTAAATATTTTATTATATCTTTTCATGTGACAACACTGAAGAAATGACACTTTGCTACAATGTTAAGTATGAAGTGTACAGCTTGTATAACAGTGTAAATGAGCTGTCCCCGCAAAATAACTCAACACGCAGCCATTAATGTCTAAACTGCTGGCAACAAAAGTGAGTACACCAGTACACAAGTGAAATGTCCAGATTGGGCCCAAAGTGTCAATATTTTGTGTGGCCACCCTTATTTTCCAGTACTGCCTTAACCCTCTTGGGCATGGAGCTTCACAGGTTGCCACTGGAGTCCTCTTCCACTCCTCCATGATGACATCACGGAGCTGGTGGATGTTAGAGACCTTGCGCTCCTCCACCTTCCGTTTGAGAATGCCTCACAGATTCTCAATAGGGTTTAGGTCTGGAGACATGCTTGGCCTGCCATCACCTTTACCCTAGGCTTCTTTAGCAAGGCAGTGGTCATCTTGGAGGTGTGTTTGGGGTCGTTATCATGTTGGAATACTGCCCTGCGGCCCAGTCTCCAAAGGGAGGGGATCATGCTCCCTCTTCAGTATGTCACAGTACATGTTGGCATTCATGGTTCCCTCAATGAACTGTAGCTCCCCAGTGCCAGCAGCACTCATGCAGCCCCAGACCATGACACTTCCACCACCATGCTTGACTGTAGGCAAGACACTCTTGTCTTTGTACTCCTCACCTGGTTGCCGCCACACACACTTGACACCATCTGAACCAAATAAGTTTATCTTGGTCTCATCAGACCACAGGACATGGTTCCAGTAATCCGTGTCCTTAGTCTGCTTGTTTTCAGCAAACTGTTTGCAGGCTTTTTTTGTGCATCATCTTTAGAAGAGGCTTCCTTCTGTGATGACAGCCATGCAGACCAATTTGATGCAGTGTGAGCACTGACAGGCTGACCCCCCACCCCTGCAGTAATGCTGGCAGCGCTCATACGTCTATTTCCCAAAGACCACCTCTGGATATGACACCGAGCAGGTGCATTCAACTTCTTTGGTCGACCATGGCAAGGTCTGTTTTGAGTGGAACCTGTCCTGTTAAACCGCTGTATGGTCTTGGCCACCATGCAGCAGCTCAGTTTCAGGGTCTTGCCAATCTTCTTAAAGCCTAGGCAATCTTTATGTAGAGCAACAATTCTTTTTTTCAGATCCTTGGAGAGTTTTTTGCCATGAGGTGCCATGTTGAACTTCCAGTGACCAGTATGAGAGAGTGAGAGCGATAACACCAAATTTAACCACTTAAGCCCCGGACCAATTTGCAGCCAAAGGACTAGGCCCCTTTTTGCGATTCGGCACTGTGTCACTTTAACTGACAATTGCGTGGCCGTGCGACGTGGCTCCCAAACAAATTTGGCATCCTTTTTTTCCCACAAATAGTGCTTTCTTTTGGTGGTATTTGATCACCTCTGTGGTTTTTATTTTTTGCTCTATAAACAAAGCGACAATTTTCAAGAAAGTGCAATATTTTTTACTTTTTGCTATAATAAATATCCCCAAAAAATTTATAAAAAAAAATTTTTTTCCTCAGTTTAGGCCGATATGTATTCTTCTACATATCTTTGGTAAAAAAAAATCGCAATTAGCGATTATTGATTGGTTTGCGCAAAAGTTATAGCTTTTACAAAATAGGGGATAGTTTTATAGCATTTTTATTAATATTTTTTTTTACTAGTAATGGCGCCGATCAGCGATTTTTATTGTGACTCATTTTTGGGACCATTGTCATTTATACAGCAATCAGTGCTATTTAAATAAACTGATTCCTGTGTAAATGACACTGGCAGTGAAGGAGTTAACCACTAGGGGGCAGGGAGGGGTTAAGTGAGCCCTGTGTGTGTTTTCTAACTGTCTGGGGGTGTGGCTTGATGTGTGACATCACTGATCGTCTTTTCCTATGACAGGGAACAGATGATCAGTGACAGTGTCACTAGGAAGCATGGGGAGAGGTTTGTTTACACATACCTCTCCCTGTTCTTCAGCTCTGTGACCCGATCGCGGGACACCAGCTGCGATCGGGTCCGCTGGTCCCGCAGCCGCGGTCACGGAGCTCAGGACCAGGTCGCGAGCGCGATGCCAGCGGCGCGCGCGTGCGACCCATGGCTGGGCTCTTAAAGGGCAACGTACCTGTACGTTGATGTGCCCAGCCATGCCATTCTGCCAACGTATATGTGCAGGAGGCAGTCCTTAAGCGGTTAACACACATGCTCCCCATTCACACCTGAGACCTTGTAACACTAACGAGTCACATGGCACCGGGGAGGGAAAATGGCTAATTGGACATTTTCACTTAGGGGTGTACTCACTTTTGTTGCCAGCAGTTAGACATTAATGGTTCTGTGTTGAGTTATTTTCAGGGAACAGCAAATTTACACTGTTATACAAGCTGTACACTCACTACTTTACATTGTAGCAAAGTGTAATTTCATCAGTGTTATCACATGAAAAGATATAATAAAATATTTACAAAAATGTGAAGGGTGTACTCACTTTTGTGAGATACTGTATATAATAGGTCTCAGAACCAAGATAATTTCATGAAAAATACATAATGTGAAATATAACTCATGTAATCATCACTACAACAGTTACCATGGGGTCAAGAGACAACCTGGCTTATGACCCTTCTCTACTCCCACCATTTATTTAGTTTGAAAGATGTACATGTATAGGTCGTTTTATGCTGCAGAAAGCCAATAAGGGCAGTGTTATTACATTCAGTACTTATATTTATGTCTGCACAATAATTTTACAATTTCTAACTAGATCCTCTGCCTGATTTAGAAAAAAATGAATCTCCTGCTTTGCACATAGGCTATTCTTTACAAATATACTAAGCTACTCACTGCCAGGATTTTTTCCTGCTTGACCTTCACTTTTAGAGTAGGAGAGAGTAGCACAGACATCTAAATGGGCCAAGGTACTTCCATTGCATAGAGTTTGTACTGCTGATCAATCTTAAGCCCCATACACACGGTCGGACTTTTTCATGGATTTTGTCCGATCGGACAAGGTTGTTGAAAAATCAGACCGTGTGTATGCACCATCGGACAGTGTTCGTCGGTTTGTCCGACGGACAAAGTCTTATCTCCTGCTGGAAAGATTTGCCGTCAACACGGTCCGATCACACCAAATCCGAGCGTGTGTACGCTTGTCCGACGGACAAAGTGCTACGCATGCTCAGAAGAAATTCTGTGACGGAAGCGCTCGGTCAGGTAAAACTACCTTTCCTAATCGACACAGCACATTCGTCACGCTGCAATGTTAAAATGTCTTTAATGCAGCGCATTCTCTTTTTCTTTACAATGCAACAAGAATGACATGTTTTAGCTGCTCCTATTCACCCGCACTTCTCACAAACTTACTTCTTTATTACTTTGCAGCATTTATACACTACATGTTTATTTTGACTGTGAACGGAAAAGAATCTTTGTTATTTTTTTTACCATGATTTGTCTTTTTTTTATTTTTTTGGGGAATACATATTGGAATGTTTTTTTTTTTTTTTTTTTGAGGGGGGTTGTGTGTCTCAAATTACCAAAAACACATTATTAACATTTGTATTTCTTGCTTACATTTACTAGGAGGTTGTTTGTTGTTGGTGCCCCTTGTTAATTCTACTTTAGGATTAGTGAAATGTACCTGCCTAGTCAAAGAAAAACTGTCATTGTAGAAAAGTAAAACACAATAGTCAATGATTATTTCAAATCAAAAAAACCTTTATTTAGGTCACACCAACAAACCAAAGAGGAACGCAGCCATGGTGAAACTTGGGGAATTTGCAAAGTCTTGGCCCCCCACGGCAACCATCATTGTTCAAGCGTAGAAAATTGGGGGCCTGAGGAGTACGTATATTAAGGGGAGTGCAATCTGGTCGTGAAGTCCAAAGTATCCGGAACTGCAGCAGATGCCATCTAGGTCCCCAGGCTCTGGTACTACAAGAGGCTCCATCTTCTCTCAGACCAGACTGATTGCAGGTCGTCACTCTCAGGTCTTCCTTCCACGCTTCCTTCCACGCTGTGGCTGTCATGCTGGTGGGGTGGCAGAAGGAGGAGGAGGAGGAGGAGGAGGCGGAGCATGGTAGCCATGGCAAACATGTGTGACTGGGGTCATCTCCCCAGCCCTACCCTTATTTAGGACATGGAGGATGAGCCCCTCACACATGTTGCGTTGCCTCACCTCCATACCCATCATTTTTGTGACAACCACCGAGCCAAAGGTCTCCTCGTCGGCGGGTGTGGCATGTAGGGAGTCTGAAGCCTCTCTGATCATGCGGAGCGCTGACTGTGCCGCATAACCCCCCCCTTCTCGCCCTTTTGTACAGAAGGCGGAGGGGAGGGGTTTGGGTGTCAGTCAGGCTCCGCGGCCTAGCCCCCTCTTGGCTGCCACTACCCAGCTGGTGGCTGCCACTAACCCCTGCCTCCTCCTGACTGCCACCTTCCACAGCCACCTCCTGGCTGAGGTCTTCCTGTGTATGAAAAAGGGACATAGTTTCAGTTATTTGTTCATCAAACACACACAATTCTCATCTTGTGACTGTTGCAAAATGTTTACAAATAGAAAACCATACAATTCTCAGCCCTGCAGTTTAGATTCTGGCCCCAAATGTCTCCAACACTACTGTCAGTTGATATGTCAAACACGTTAGGAACTAAGCAATTGGGGATCCTGAATTAAGTGAACATCATTCATTATTCCCAGAAATGGTAACAAAACTACTATACCTGGAACAAGCTGGGCTCCTCCACCTCTTCCATACTGGAAGGCCCAGGTTGCTCCTCGGAAGCCTCAACAGGGGTGGGCTGCGCGCAAGGAAGCGTGGAAGGAGGAGTCGAGGTTGGCTCCGTGACATCAGTCTGGTCTTTCAGAAAATGGAGACTCTGATAGTACCAGAGCTTGGGCACATAGACCTCATCTGCTGAAGTTGCAGTTTCCTCAGACTTCACGACCTTCTTCCGCTCCCTGATATACGCACTCCTCAGGCTGCCAATTTTCTTTCTTAGATCATCAACAGTTGCCGTGGGGAACCTTGGCTTGACAAATTCCACAAGTTCCTCCAGGGCTGCGTGCCTCTTTGGTTTGTTGTTGTAATGTGGGTGTTTACCCTGCCATAAAACGGGAAATTCCCTGAATTTGGCAATGAAGAGGGGGAGAAAACTCATGTCGTTGAATCCCTGCATAATCTCTGCAAGACACAACACCACACAAAACCCTCTCAATTATGTCAGGCTAAACTCTCCTAATCTTCTCCATAAAGAAGCCTCAAGTTCAAATCAGTCTAGGCTAGTTATGTACCAACGTCAAATTGTACCTTCGTTTGTAGCGATCGTCTCGTGTGAGTTTTCTCTCCCCTCGTCTCCCAGATCGTGGCTACGACACAGGCGTGTGACGTTTTATATACAGTGCGCATGCGTCAAACTCCGCCCGCCCCTGACGATCTTTCTCGTCTATTCCCCACCCCTTCTCTTTACGGCGCAGTGGGGAGAGCACATGGCGTGGACACAGCAGGTGCGCCCCAAATATCCCACCAACGAGGAGGAGGACGAGGAAAGTCCGGAGGCAGAAACGTCCCGATCCCGGAGCCTGAAATTCAAGGCCTCCAATATGTCATTTGGAGAAATGTTGGAGATGGTGGACATATTAAAGAGGAGCGACTATGATGGGAAGTATGGGCCTTACCTCAACCCCAATGTCCGCAAGGCCAAGATCATGTCTAAAGTTGTGAGGAGGCTGTACAATCAGTTTGGGGTACAACGATCCAAGGAGCAACTGAGGAAACGCTGGTCAGACCTGAAACTGAGGGAGGCCGATCAGTACAGAAAGATCAAGCGAATTCTTCAAAAAAGTAAGTAGTTGTGTTTTGTGTTTGATTTCTTGCTTGCATACTGCTCCATTGTGGTTTGATTTTTACAAAGTTGTACATTCCAAAATGGCCACTTTCAGGTTCGTCTGTGCATTCGATCGCACTCAGCCTCGATCTTTCTGCCACTGTCATGGTTGTGTGTGTGTGTCCATTCGATCGTACGCAACCTCGATCGTTCGGCCACTTATAATACGATGTTTGGTGTTTTTTTGGGGAAAGGAAGTTTGTTCTCACTAGACTCTAGAGCACTAGTGCTGGGACACCCAAACCCCCTTTTATTAGGCTTTTCCACACATGTGCTCCAGTGGATACTAGAGGGGTGTCTCCATCACACAAACTTCTACCAAAAAGCTAGTCAGTTTAGCACCTTTACAAAGTGACTACATTCATGTAGTTGGCATTTGTAACTGGCCAAACTAAAATAGTGTCCGTCACTTTCAACCAATGTTTGTCATTTCCTATTTCTGCCCTCAATAGATTGTGTTGCTAAATCTTCCTTTTGTACATTCTCATAGGGGAGCGAAAACTTGGGCCGTCTGAGGAAACCCCCAAACCAACACCTCCCAAAAAAGGGGAAAGAGCAGAAGCAGAGGAGGAGGAGGAGGAAGGAGAGATCATCGAACTTGGAGAAATTGTCACCACAACAGGTGAGTGTGGGAGAACACAGCTACTGGTAAGCTAATCCATGTATGGCTGCCTCATTTCCAACACCCCATTTTTGTTTGTTTGTGGTTTTTAGGTGACGTGGATGTTGTGGAAGAAAAATCGCACTTTACCACAGAGAGTGCCCACGTACTCATCGGAGAGATAATGGTCTGCAATAGAGATCTAGATTACATAAAGCAAAACATCAATGATGTTCAACAAAAATTGAAGAACATCATTGATGTTTTAGGAAAAATATGAAAACGCACCAAGTAATTAACACACATTTGTGCCAGCTTCTGAACACATTTGCAACTTAAAAACTGTGTGAAATTTGGAACATGCACACATTGTGTCCACATGTACTAGCTCCCATCATGGTGGATGAATGCCAACGTTTTTTTGGGGGTGCAAACACTTTACGAACTACGAAAGTGGTTGTGGTGAAGGGGTTGCACCCCCAAAAAACGTCCATTCATCCCCATGATGGAAAATGGCACCTTTGAAGCTTCTAGGCATGTGTTTTACCATCTAATGACCATTTTCAGTCCCAAATTGTGTGCATGTTCGAAATTTCCACTTTTCGGGGGTGACCCCCCCATGTGATGAAGGCAAGATCAAACACACTTTGAACATATAGTCATGTCTGATCTTGTCTTAACTTTACAAAGTTGAACTTTCCTAGTTCATAGGTTCTGGTTAGCTCCATGCCTGGTTTTACCAATTGCGGAATGTTTGTAAACAATGTTGTAAATAACCAAGATGTTGTCAGTTTTGGCGTGAAGATTGTAAACGCACTTGTGAATGTTTTCCAAGTAAACTTTTTTATTTTTCTAAATGTGTGGCTTCCTTATTTAAAAAACAATGCATTATGTATGTAAAATGTAAAGGATATGGGGGGCAATGGGTGTTATTTACTAAAGGCAAATCCACTTTGCACTGCAATTTCCTTTTCCAGGGAACTTTTTCAATGCACTTGTAGAGCATAGCGGATTTGACTTATGTAAATGACACCCACAGTGCTTTGTACGAAAACACGGAGCACAGCATTTTTGAGAATACACACACATGTCAGACCTGGTGATGAAAAGGAGTATTTTGTCTGTCAGTTATGCAGGACAAACCTTCTCTAGACCAAAGATTAGGTAGCAAACACACAACATGAGAATAATCTTTTTGGGAAGAAGAGACTGTTACCTCCTTTAGCCCAGAAAGTGCATTCCCACTGTCGAAGGCAAAGGGAAAAAATGTCAAAGTTAAATAAGCTAAAAAGAAGACTGAAATGACAAGAAATCAGAGGTTGGTTAAAATATCAGATTTATTAAAAAATGCCTCTCACACATCGTCAGACAGAGCAATGGCCCCCCTACCCACAAAGTACGCCATATATTGCTCGCGGACCACGCGGGCATCTAGAGGGGGCAAGCCTGGACGTGCCACTTGAAGGGCTGTGAGGTCCGCATTTGGAGGGCCCTCCACATCTGGGCCAACGGGCACCACATAGTTCCTGTTATGTCTTTTGAGGAAGTTGTGCAATATGCAACAGGCAAGAACTATGTGGTTCAGTTTGTATTCCGCCAAGTTAAATGCCGTCAGGAACAGGCGGAAGCGGCTGGCCAGGATGCCAAAAGTGTTCTCCACCACTCTTCTGGCTCTGGACAGCCTGTAGTTGAAGACCCTCTGGTCCGGGGTGAGGGTCCTCATCGGGAACGGCCTCATC
Organism: Lithobates sylvaticus; assembly: GCA_028564925.1. NCBI lineage: Eukaryota > Metazoa > Chordata > Amphibia > Anura > Ranidae > Lithobates > Lithobates sylvaticus. The sequence goes on from CM053027.1 coordinate 407,884,706, forward strand.
ACATGGGGAGTCAACGCAAACGCTTCATCTGCGACAAAGACGAAGGGGAGTCCTTCGGCATTCTCCTCTGGAGGTGGCAAGCACAGACTGCCACTTTGGAGACGCCAGTAGAACTCCGTGTGCGTAATGGCACCACCATCCGAGATCCGGCCGTTCATCCCCACGTCCACATACATAAACTCGTATGTTGCCGACACCACCGCCAACATCACTACACTATTAAACCCTTTATAATTATAATAGTAGGACCCCGAGTTGGGCGGTGGGACGATGCGGACGTGTTTCCCATCAATTGCCCCTCCGCAGTTAGGAAAGTCCCAACGGCTGGCAAAGTGGGAGGCCACAGTCTGCCATTCCTGTGGCGTGGAAGGGAACTGTGGAGTGAAACAAGCCAAAAAAATTAGTCACTTTGCACTTAAACATTGCAAGCAGATTAGACAATCAACATCTTGGAACAAGAGCATTGTATAAAATTTGAGGCTGGAAAGTATTTGCACAGAAAAGTAGAGGCTCCCCTTCACAGATGACTCACCCCCCATCAATCCCCCCAATTCTGATGGGCCATTGGCAATAACTAGGGTTTTGGGGGGGGGGGGGACAGGTAACCCTCTGCACTTCATTGATTGGCAAATGGCTCAATAATGTGTGCTAGTTTGGCCAGACCCTCTGTACTTAACACTATTGGCAGCCCCCAGGAAAGATAAAATAACATTTCAACCCCCCCCACCCCAAAAAAAGGCAGGCACATTGTGACATTCTGAAATTACCAAGAAAGCTAATAGGAGGGAAAGAAGACAAAAAAATAGGAAATGGAATGTATGGAGGCAGCCCCTTGCACTACATGCTTTGCTGAATTCATCCCTAAAGATGCCCACTATAAAGAGGTAGGTATATAGTGTGTATGGACCTTGGGAAAGCCAGCAGATAAAGGATTGGTACCATCTGACAGAGCAGTTGGGGGAGGGGGTTCCTAATGAGTTTGCCACCCCCCCCCCCCCCCACCAAAAAAAAAAAATTTCGAAAGGGGCTCTACATGAAGTAAACCACACAGCAAACATTTGTGCATATTTTAGGGGGTGTTTGGGGGCAAACAATACTATGCAGCAGACAAAAGACATTGATTAAGTGACTAGGCCATAGGTGTCTATTGGGGCAGAAGAGCATGCTGGTGAGGTAAGTGAAGGGAAAAATGCATGAAGGAGAAAAGGGGCACAGCATATTAGAACATATTGCAATCATGGTAATTAGGGAAGGAGGTCAAAAATACAAGACATTAGCAAACAGAGCATACATAGAAGGGAATAGTCAAGTAGAAATGTTACCTTAATATAGTCCTCCTGCAGGACCTGAATGATGGCAGAACAGGTCTCTGGAATAATGAGTCCCAGGGCCTGGGGAGAGATACCTGAAGAGAACTTCAAATCCTGAAGACTTCTCCCTGTCGCCAAGTACCTCAACGTGGCAACAAGCCTCTGCTCCGGAGTAATGGCTTGTCTCATGCAGGTATCCTGCCGGCTGATAAAGGGGGTCAGCAAAGCCAAAAGACGGTGAAAATCGGGGTCCGTCATCCTGAGAAAGTTCCTGAAATCATCAGGATTATTCTCCCGGATCTCACGAAGCAAAGGCATGTGCGAGAACTGGTCACGCTGAAGCAACCAATTCTTGGTCCACATACTCCTCGTCACTCTGTTCATGGACGGGTCTTGGGTCAAAGCTAAAAGCCCGACACCAATTCCGCGTACAGCACGAACTCGGCGACGAGTACGCACGGGAAACATCGCTCACAAGGTCACAAAAGGTCGGCTGGTCAGAACGGACAAACAGAAAGCACCGATAAACAGCAAGGCCTGAAAGAACGAACTGAATACCAGCAACGAGCAGACAATAAGCAGTGAAAATCAAAGCGTCCTATATCAAGATATAGGCCGCAATGACCAACAAATGCGAACTGACTACACGCACTAATAAACAGATACGCACGACAAGCACAAACTGAAGAGCAGTAACGATCTGAGTCAGAAAACTGAGAAGCGCGAATCTTAAGTCACCAAACTTCCACTAACTCTCGATAAACACGGGATCAGCAGAAGGAGCCCAACGGGTGCCTGACGTGGTGCTGAACTTCCCTTTTGTAATCTCGTGGACGACGACTTACGTCACGACGTTCTTCCGGACCGGATATTCCGACAACGTAGTCCGACCGTGTGTACGCAACACCAACATCGGACAAAGTACGACGGACAAAATCCGACCGACCTGGTCCGCGGATTGTCCGAGCGTGTGTATGGGGCTTTAGTTTAGCAGGAACAGCAGACAAGAACATTTTATAACTGTTTCTAATATATATCTTTCAAGAATGCATTTCATGGAAGTATTCTGTGCATCAATGCTATACAAAACTGCTCCTGACATGTAATTTCCTGCTAATTTGATTGGCTCACTGCTGTTCGCAGAATTGTTCCTTTTTTTTACCTACAATGGGAAAACTGCAGTTGCTTACTCAAACAAACACCTTTATTTTCCAGCAGCCTGCATCTTCAGGAACACTTCTTAATATCTAGTTCCCTAATTCCTAATGCCTGGAAAGAGATACAAACATATTATAGTACCATCTTCTGAGGCCTAAGCCCAAAAGGGAAAAACATTTCAGCATATTGTATACCACCAGGCCCTCAAGCCTAGAGACTGAACTTAAAAAAAATTGAAATTTGTTATATATAGGGACATTTAGAAATGTTAATTGTGTCCAAGTTGCACCTTGAAAACATATCTTTTCCCTGTAATTTGTACTGAAAAATAGCAGTGAACTTCTTGGTATTTGTAAGTGTGCCTAGGCACTCCTATACGCACAGCCTCATAGCCTTGAGCCTGTGTTCCAATACTATTTACTTCACACATGGGCTACTTGTAGACATGTGCACATACACACAGTTACATCACAAATGGGGGTTACTAAGCAGCAAAGCACCATGCATTCCGGCATCTGAACCTAAAATGGGATTTCCTCTAATGCTTTGTTTTTGTTTTTTTTAGATATAGTATGTTCTTTTAACATACCTTACAGTAACATAAGTAATTTGACTATATTATATCATTGAAGTTTACTGTAAAAAAAACCAAAAAAAACACATAAAGTATAAAGAGTGCAAGTGCAAGTGCACATATGCTGGGTCTGTCAATGGCAAACATGTATACAATTGAATGCACTGCAGCTTTAAATGTATGTTTATATGATCGATAACCCTTCTTTATTTCTCTTGCACCCCTGCCTTGTTTAGTATGAGAGCACAAAGAACAGTTTATTTATTTTTACAGTTTATTTATTTTTATAGTTTATTTATTTTTACAGTTTATTTATTTTTCATGTGGTGCATGTGCCTTTCATACTTTAAAGAGCAATTATGATAATTTTCATATTAACCTTTTTTGTGGTTTATAAGGCATATTATTAATACACACGTCTCTTATCTGAATATAAGGCACAAAAAGCACCTTTTCAATGTTCAAGGCACACTGCATAGTAAGGCCACAACATCTGCATTGACAGTGAGAGTGTCTTTTTAGCAAAGCAGTCAAATCTTTCATATGTAATACAATTTATGGATTTGAACAGTGCAGCTTGTGTGGGATAGCAGTAGCCATTTACTCCTTAAAGCCAACATGAATGACTTGTTTTGGAACACATTAACATGCTGTAATGCAAATTGCATATGTTAGTGCACTGCAGAACCATTTATTGTGAATGCCACCCTAATACCACTTCAAAACCCATGTGCACTGCAATGCACTCCAGAAAAGCACATCAAAAATGACAGCCTGTCTTACCAATCATTTTGAATGGACTATTTAACACAGCATGTTGCAGCTCATATCAATACATGCCAATGTGTGTGTTACAGTGCACTGTGTTCAAGTGTGAACTGACCCTAAAAGTGTATGATCGGTTGTTGAGACTGTTCAGTATGGTGTCCGTTAATGAAACAGAGATGAGCTCTGATCCTGGGGATCACAGCTCATCTCTGACCATTAGCGGTTTATGCAAGTGAGAAGATCAACGGAGAACATGTACTCCGTTGATGTTCTCAGCATGCAGAGAAGCTGTCATTAATGGGCACAGAAATGGCCAGTTTATGAAGCGCCGATGTCAGCACTTCACTGGCAATCTGTGCTAGAATTCACACTCCCCAATTCACCAGCCCAGAGCTGGTGAATCGGGGAGGGGGAGGGAGAAGAGAATTCACCCAAAAATCAGGAGGAAATAGGAAGTTTATTGACTTCCTCCTTCCACCTTGCTGTTTCACCAACCCCCACATAAGCTGTGCATCAGGTTAGACACAGTATATATATATATATATATATATATATATATATATATATATATATATATATATATATATATATATAAATTATATTATACAGTGGGGGAAAACAAGTAATTGATACACTGCTGATTTTGCAGGTTTTCCTACTTACAAAGCATGTAGATGTCTGTAATTTTTATGATAGGTACTCATGAACCCAGAAAATCACATTGTATGATTTTTAAATAATTAATTTGCATTTTATTGCATGACATAAGTATTTGATACTGTCAGGGCTGGGCTCAGCCCTTCCTTCTCTGAGCTGGCCACTCAGCTGTCGGCTAATTGTCAACTCCTATCTCTCCACAGGTACTCAGCTGTTGATGATGTCCTGCCTACTTAACCACTTTCAGACCAATTTGCAGCCAAAGGTCCAGGCCCCTTTTTGCGATTCGGCACTGGTCGCTTTAACTGACAATTGCGCGGTCGTGCGACGTGGCTCCCAAACAAAATTGACGTCCTTTTTTTCCCACAAATAGAGCTTTCTTTGGTGGTATTTGATCGCCCCTGCGTTTTTTATTTTTTGAGCTATAAACAAAAATAGAGCCACAATTTTGAAAAAAATGTTATTTATTTTTTGCTATAATAAATATCCCCCAAAAATATATAAAAAAAACATTTTTTTTCCTCAGTTTCTCCGATACGTATTCTTCTACATATTTTTGGTAAAAAAAATCGCAATTATTGATCGGTTTGCGCAGAAGTTATAGTTTACAAGATAGGGGATAGTTTTATAGCATTTTTATTAATTTTTTTTTTATTATTAATGGCGGAGATCTCCGATTTTTTTTGTGACTGCGACATGGCGGACTCATCGGACATTTTTGACACATTTTTGGGACATTGTCATTTTTACAGCAATTAATGCATTTAAATGCATTGATTTCTGTATAAATGACACTGGCAGTTTAGGAGTTAACCACAAGGTGGCAGTGTAGGGGTTAAGTAGGCCTAGGGGTGTTTTTTTTACTGTGGGGGGGCGTGGCTGTCAGCTAGTGAATGCTGATCTCTGCTCCAATCACAGGGAGCAGAGATCGGCGTCACTAGTTGCTAGGGGGGGAGATGCTGTTTATCTCGGCATCTCCCCGTTTAGCCGCTCCGTGAGACGATCGCGGAGTCCCCGCGGCGATCGAGTCCGACTCACGGGGGTCCCGACCGGCGCGGGAGCGCGCCGCTCCCGGCGCGCTCCCCATGGCACGGACAGGCTAAAGGAGGGACGTATATATACGCCCTCCTGCCTGTACGTGCCATCTGTCGACGTATATCGTCGTGCGCGGGTCGGCAAGTGGTTAAGCCGTCCAGACCAGAGGTTCTCTGCCTTCGCCTTAGTCACATCACAGAGACGCTCTCCTGCATTCCTGTTAAAAGACTTGCTTGGCTGACATCTCTTCTGGCTCCAGATCCTGCTTGCTGTTTTACTACACTTGTCTCCGGCTCCCTGACGTTTGGTTTGTCTGACTATACGTTTTGGTTCCTGAATTCTGGCTATGTTTTGACTACGTTTGTTCTATTTACTTTTATTATTAAACAAGTGGGATTTAACTGTACTTCTGTCTCGGTCTGATTGCATGGTTTCTGACAGATACATCAGAATAGCCTGGATGAGCTGTCTGACAATGATGTCAAGGACATGTTTCGGCTGAACCGTCAGGGGGTCATGGAGGTTTACCACCTCATCAAAAGAAATTGATCCCCTGACGAGGAGAACCCATGCAATCCCTGCCATTGTCAGGTTATTGGCTGTCTTGAATTATTTAGCTACAGGTAACTTTCAGCCGTTATGTGCTCGCATCATTGGAATTAGTCCTCCCAGTCTTTCTAGATTCCTGAAACCGGTTCTGAAAGCTATCAAGAGACATATGTATATGTACATCCATTTCCCTATAACTGATGAAGAGTGGCAAGAGATGAAAGTTGGATTTTTCCGACAAGGAGAAATGCCAAATTGCCTGAGAGCCACATAATAGGAATGAGAAATTTCGAAACAGGAAAAGCTACCACTCGTTAAAAGTGCAAGTGGTGGTAGACTCCCACCAGTGCATTATGAGTATCAGATCTGGGTTTCCCGGAAGTTGCCACGACAGCCATATCTTGCGGCAGTCAGCTCTCTTTGAACGATTTGAAAGAAGACAAATGCCAGAGGGCTGGCTGGTGGGTAAGCAAATTTACATTTCTTTATTATTTATGTTAATTCATTGTTAAATATTACTTTCCACATTCCGATGCCTATAGAAAACTGGTGAGTTTTTACAGCACTCTCCGGAACTGATGTCAGATATCATTATTGTATGTGCAATTCTACACAATATTGCTCTTGCAAACAATGTAGACTTGCACATCAATGATGATATACACCGGCACTCCCTGCTGCCTCTGAAGATTCCTCAGACCTAGGGAATCATGTTCATCAGAGACTTATTCAGAACCATTTCAGGGTAATTATGTAATAATTTACATGTAAATATATATGTTGTTGTAATGTGCTCTGTTTTTTAATTAAAATTTAATGTTATGTTTTCTAGGATTTACAAAGAAGGACGACTAATTAGTTTAATGTTTGTGATCCTATCCTGTTCAAGTGGACTCCTGGCATTTTATATGTAAATCTAATATTTACAATGATTTCTTTATTACATTTTTTACTTGAGGATGTAGCAGGGGGCAGGGCTGAGCCGCTCTCTGTGTGTCAATGAACACAGAGCTGGCTCGGGAGCAAGCACACATGAGTGCCCCCATAGCAAGTGACTTGCTATAGGTTCACTCCGTGGGGGGGAGGTGCCAGAAGTGCAAGTAGGGTACCCCACAAGAGGAGAATCATGGCTGCTCTGTGCAAAATCATACAGAGCAGGTATTACAGCTTAGTAGTGCACTTTGTTCTGCACTCCTGTGACCTGCATTCACCTGACAATGGGCTATAGTCTGCTGCCAGTGAACATCACTGGGCCATTCCATACTTTGGCGGTATCCCGACTTCTATGTTGGAATCCACCAAGATTCCGTAGCAACAGCTGGCTTATCCTCAGTAAGAGACTGAACCAGCTGCTCATGACCCACCCACTGCTTGGTGCTCTAGTGAGAGCTGGAGAGGCAGAACAAAGAGCTGGTAACGGACAGTCACCACTCTCTGCTCACAGAAGAGTGAGAACTGTAAGATCAACAGTCTTCCATCATTCAGTTCTCAGTCTTATAAGCGGCAGGGGACAGATACCTCATCGGACCGATGCTGCATCCACCAAGGTGATTATGATTCACTTTCTTTTTTTTTTAATTGTAAACTTTTGTTTTAATGTAGTCATGTACTGTTAAAAATGTAAAAATGAAAAAATAGAATTTATGTTTATGTTACAGTAGACCGGAAAAGGAATTTATCATTGAAAGAGAAAGTATGACCAATCCTTTTTGGCTCACCTGAGCACTATGCTTTTGCTCTGATGTGATCCTGAATCACTTTCAAACAGGCTAAAGATTGATGTCAGGCCACAGACCCTCTATAGCAGGTATGTCCAAAATCCAGCCCACGGACCAATTGCGGCCCTGCATTCCGGTTTAATAGGCCCCCTGGTAATTTGGATATGTACATCTTTTGTGGCCACAAAATATATATACCGTATTTATCGGTGCTGCCTGAGGGGACAGGGAGGTGGTGGGATGAGTGCCATCAGATTACATACAGGAGAATATCCTGTTTACACCACGGCGTCTGTATTAGGAAGTCCTGTCTCCTGGGCTGCCATTGGATGACTGTCCTGTCTATCATATGAGGCAGGACTTTGTATTAAAGATTCTACTGTATGTAATGTGATGGCACTCGTCCCACCCCCTCCCTGTCCCCATCGGAGACTGCAGATGGGAATTGATCAGGTTGCACTGATGGCGCATTTAAGGCTGCATTCATGGCAATGGTAAGACTGCATTCAAGGCAATAGTAAGGCTGCATTCATGGCAATGGTGAGGCTGCATTCATGGCAATGGTGAGGCTGCATTCATGGCAATGGTGAGTCTGCATTCATGGCAATGGTGTGGCTGCAGATGGGCACTGATTAGGCTGCATTGATGGGCACTGACCCTTATTTTGCTTCACAGTTCTTTATTTAAAATTTAATTTTTTTTCCTGAAATTTCCCTCTTAAAGTGAAGGCGGGTGTTGTACGCCTATGAGTGTTTTAGGCCGATAAATATGGTATATCTAAATAACACACCCAAACTCATCCTTAGTCCTGAGCGGTGCTCTAGGATTAGTTGGAGACCACAAAAGAGATATATATCCAAATAACATGCTCATCTCTTCACTACACACAGCCACAAAGGCAAGAGAATTCTTGTTGGGCAGTGTATTATTGCTCGTACGAACACACTTAGACCAAATTTAAATGGTTCAAAGAATGTACAGCAAAATGGTTGGCCCTCACGCATGTTCACTTCATCAAATCTAGCCCTCTTTGAAGAAAGTTTGGACACCCCTGTTCTATAGCCTCTGTATGGATCCCCAAAAAAATGTTTTGCGTCCATCCAGAGGCTAGATCAGCAGCTGGATTAGCCTCTTCACTTGACAATTAATAAGCAATGAATTGTCATGTCAACATTAATTTCTTGACCGTGGAGCTGGTGATATATTTAACTGATGTTTCAATATGCAGAAGAGTATAAATGTCATATTTAAAATAAAATATTTTCCCTTAATGTTAATATGTACTATATTATGTTATTACATTTACAGATACAGAGCAGTTGAGGAAGATGGCATCATCAGAACCCAGGCACATCAGCCACAGCAAAAAGAAGGCCCCTTTACTGCCTGCACCTACTGGGCTTTGCTGCCTGATGCCCATTTCTCCCCTCACTACACTGTGGAGCATGCGCACCGAGTTCCACCTAAGGAGCAGGCACTGTTGCTCCTCTGAAAAGTGATCCAAGTGATGAAGAGGTGATATGTTGTCTCCTCTCCACTTCATTTAAACACATAAGTTCTGTGTAATGCACGCGATTGTGACAAGGTAGTACGGCAATTAGAGGTTTAAATCAGGTGTGAAGAGGCAACACTGTGCCCGGTTATCTTTGACTTCTCCCATGTTGTTCAGGTACAAATACTGTAGCTGCTGACCTTTAATATTAGGACACTTACCAGTCCAGGGAGCCCACAATGTCGTGTCGGCACCCCGGTGGTTCTTAGGATCAACTCCCAGGTGCTGCCGCTGCCAATCCTGGTAAGGAAACCCGGCAGTGAAGCCTTTCGGCTGCACAGCTGGTCCCCTACTGTGCATGCGCAAAGTGCACTGTGCTTTCTAATTGGCCCACGTGGGAAGGAGGAGGGGGTTGAACTTCTGGGAGATCGGGCCACAGCCCATACTGTATCTGGAAGTGGGGAAGGGGACCTGTCAAAAACAGGTACCTGTTCCCCCCTCCCCCCTGAAAGGTGCCAAATATGGCACCGGAGAGGGGGAGGAAGCATATAAGCGGAAGTTCCACTTTTGGGTGGAACTCCACTTTAAGTTTACTGCTATCAAAAAGCATTATTGAAATTCTAGATGATTTTATTGGTTATATGACAGGCACTTTTTAATAAGATCCCTGCCCTTTACAGTATCTTACCGAGCACAGATTGTTTGGTTTGAGGTTCCCCTGTCTGAACCAGGCAGGAAATGGAGGATCGGAAACCAGAAGTGAAAATTCTGTTTTCTTTCAGAACAGGAAAGATTGAGGCATGATGTGCCTCGGTCTCCCACCATTATTCATCCTAGGTTTGAAATCATGAGGGTTCAGCTGAACTCGCACAATTTTAAATCTGCATTGCAGTCCGACTTTGGGGGCGATTTGAGAGACATCTGTGTGGGTTGCTGCACAGATGTCTATTCAAATCGCCCACGAAATCGGCAAAAGTAGTGCATGAACTACTTTTGGGAATCGGTGCGGCGCCGCAAATTCAGCACCGCACTGATTAGGACAGTGCCATTGCCAGCATTAGGCAGCAATTTGTCATGCGATTTGACATCTCAAATCGCATGTCAAATCGGCCCAATGTGAACGGGGGAAAAATCAGCAATTGTGGTCCTGGGTTCACTTTCAATTTACAGCTGGGTGTTTGCTGAACAAAACCAGCATAGGCTGATTACTGCTACTGTTCAAAGCGGCCCAGTACTGGGACCCAAAATCTGCTGTGTCCAGTGGACACAGTGGTCGTGGGAGGGGCGTGCTGCGCACCATAATGGGCGCGCAATGTGCTATATACTGGATGACGTGCATGTACGTGATTCAAACCTGCCCATGCCGCCCGCCCACAGTAAATGATCTGTGGGTGTGCGACAAGCAGTTAAAAAAAATTAATATAAAAATCTACTTACCATAATCATCAAAAAGGAGCATTGTCTCATTGCCTTGATTATAATCTTCAGTGACATTCTGATCTGCACCTGATGGTTCTCCTAATACTGTGAAAAAAAAATGTTTCAATTACTTTAGAAAAAAATGTAAATTTATATTGAATTTAATTTAAAAAAAAATTACTTACTGTGAGCATCCGAATCATCTTCTCCGGGCACTCCACTGACAATGTCGGGCCCGAGGCACCCCTTTAATTCTTCTTCATAGCAGGTGAAGGTGATGTTTGCTGGAGGTCCTCCACCAGTGCTACATTAATATCTTGCAATATAGGCAAGTTTTTTTTAATCTGTATTTTCATATAATTTATTCAATGCTTACATGTACCTATGTTGCGGGCAATGTCCCCTGCAGCATTGACTTCCTGGACAATGTAATGCCAGATTTTCACTTTCCTTGAGTGCAAACGTTTTTTAGACTGGGAACCATATAATCGGTCCCAGTTGTTTACCACCCTTGACACCAAAATGAAATTCTGCGCATGGCTGAACTTTGCAGTTCTTTTTTTTCCATAAACCCTCCATACTCTTCTTACTCTCCTATCACTAACCCCTCAAATGATTAAAATATTATTTTTCACTTAACTTTTACAAGAGTGTACCACATTTCTATTAGTGGGTGGTTTTGATTGACAGTACATATATATTTATTGAATCAATATGTTATAATTTCTTTTTGTATATATATATATATATATATATACCGTATATATATATTTTTTTTTTAAATCAATATATTTTCAAAAAAAAAATTTTCATCATATTTTATATTTTATATATACTATTTATTTATTTATTTATATATTTTTTGCACCCAGAGAGATGGTTCGAACCCATGGACTGTTCAGTGGACTGTTCATGGACTGTTCAATTTTATTATAGAGGGAAATCTCATTTCACGTTTTTAATTTATTTAAAAAAATGTATTCAATATTTTTATTTATATAATTTTATTTTAATTATTAATTTATATTAAAATTTAATTTTAATTCTCATCAACGGTGTACACCTGGTGGAAAAGCAATCTACACAGGATCATAAACCGGCACACTCATGTGAAGAATTTACACAGAGAATGCAGACGATCTCTGCAGTGATGATTCATCACTTTTTCATAAACAGACGTTTATATCAGTTGAGGAAGGTCCACCTAGTCATGTGGTTCCAAAAGAAAAAATTACCAAGCAATTTCTTCTTGCTCTTGCAAATGTAATTGTACTAAATCAGGCCCGGTGAGTATTATTAGATTTTTTTTTTTTTTTTTAACCTATGATGTCTTTATTAAAGGAAAATGATAAATGCAGCTGACACATGGCAAACACTTTTCCCTATTCTGATATAGATTTAGTATTGGATGGCATTGACAAAGATCAAGCATATAGATACATTTTCAGTTTATAAAAGCAGATTGATGGTACTTGTAAAATGCAGTTTTCATAAATTCATATCTACCTGCCAGATTTTTAGACTACTGAAGTTATAGAAATTAATGAACATTGTTTTCCTATAGCTATGGGTTACCATGTTGTCTCTTTGCTTTATTAAGCTCAGATCTAAAAATATCTAGCAATATGTTATCTCCATGCAACACACTTTTATAAATTACATCTAGAAATTCCAAAAACACAAATGGGCTTTGATAGGGGCAGTAGGGGGGTAGTGTAGTATTAGAGGCTTATTAGTTCCTACTTGATCACTAGTTATTCACATACAGTGGTATTGGCTCCTGACTTCAAGCGTCACTATTCATATGATGTATAAAGTTATACTCACGGTAATACATTGTGGTATTTATTATTGTTATTATATAGGATTTATATAGTGCCAACAGTTTTCTCAGTGGTTTACAAAATTAAGACATTACAGTTACAATACAATTTGGTACAAGAGGAATCAGAGGGCCCTGCTCGTTAGAACTTACAATCTAAGAGGGAGGATCAAGTGATACAAAAAACACAGTGTATTAGTTAGAAGCAGGATAGGCTTCTTTAAACAGAAGGGTTTTCAGGGAGCGTCTAAAGATGGATAGATTAGGAGATAGTCAGGCAGATTGGGGGAGGGAGTTCCAAAGGATGGGAAAAGCCTCGGAAGAAGTCCTGGAGGCCAGCCTGGGAGGAGGTGACAAGGGAGCTAGAGAGCAGGAGGTCTTGGGAGGACCAAAGAGAGCGGTTTGGGTGATATTTTGAGACCAGGTTAGTGATGTAGCTAGGGAGAGAGTTGTGGATGGCTTTGTTAATTGTTGTTGGTACTTTAAATTGTATTTATTGGGTGAGAGAAAGCAAGTGGAGGGATTGGCAGAGAGGGGTACTAGACACTGAACTGGTAAGGTGGCTGAGTCTGGTAGCGGCATTCATGATGGACTGAAGGGGAGATAGCCTATGTAAAAGTAATCCAATGAGGAGGGAGCTTTGTGGTGTCATTGGTTAAAAGGGGTTGTATTCTGGAGATGCTGCATAATGATAGGACTTTCTGATGTGTCTATGGGACATAATACATATTTCTTTATCACTGTCCTAACTGGTTTCCCAGTTGCACCCTCATAATTTTGAATATTTTCATAGAAATGTTACTGCAAGCAATATACCATTTTTTTTTATATTTACATGCCTAATAAAGATGCATTATACATTACATTTCCTTTGTGCAATGACAGTAATGTAAACTGCTCAGTTACAACACGATAGCATTATTACTACCCCATAAAACCTATGTTACATAATACAAAATGCTAAAAATTGGAATCTATTTTTTAAGCAATTAATCTTGAAACACTAAACTGTGTATCAAACTGCTTATGGTGACAGCGTATTTCAAACTATATCCTACATAAATATTTAGGCTAGCATAATGCTTCCCTTTCCTTCTCATTACATATAAGAAGATATTTATGATGCTGTCATGGCTTCATAAGCCATTTCAAATACTTCTAAATGACTTATGCCTTTTTACGACCATAAATTGAACAGCACCAAAGCTATTAACATGGCCATTAACATCTATTGTTATCTATCATCTCATAAAATTAAGTTTCCATCCTAATTGTTTGATGGAAAATATGTTGATGGATTTTTATGGCATAATAATTATCCATGTAGTAAATAATTAAATAATTACAGAAATAAAATACACAAAAGAATAAAAAAAAATATTCATTTATCTACAAATGTCATTAAAACTAAAAAATTTTTTATTTCAAAGAACAAGTTATACTCACTGTTAATACACAGTTTTGTTCTTTAAACTTTGCAATACAAGGCTAATAAATCTATCTTTTGGAGGCTTTTTATCTTTCTTTTCAAAAGAATTTTCCTTTATGGATCGCTTATCACAAGCATTAAAACTATAGACTATTCCTTAACCATGTCCTACCCATAGGATGTCATATGACATTCTAGGTAGTGTTGCAAAAGTTTGGCCTGAACATCCCCTGTTCACCGGTTTGGCAAACTCCCAAATTTGTGGGGCCCTAATTGGATGAAGCCCTGGATGAACTAAGTGATGATGACTTTGCCCACTCATAGCTCAGTGATCATAGTTCCACCCCACACTATAAAAGGTTCCTTCCCACAGGAAGCTTTTGCAGTGTGTTGTTGGAGTGGAGATAGATAGAGCAGGGCTCAGTTTGCTACTAGCAAGTTAGTGTATTCACTTATTGTGACTCTGAGTGTAGAGTGTTAGTGTAGTGTTAGTATAGTTTGAGTATAGTGTCAGCAGTGGTGGCCCGTCCATAGGGGGTGCTCGGGGCCACCCCCCCCCCCCCAAGCTTTTGACAAAAAAAAGGTCACTTTAAAAGTGTCCGGGCACCGGACACAAGGCGGTTTATGGGAAGATTCCCAACTTGCAATCAGCTGATTGCAAGCTGGGAAGCTGATTTGCCTGTGTTCAGGGAGTGTTCAGGGTGCAAGTGATACACCCGCAAATACTCCCACTCTCCAGTGATTTGTCTGTGGCTCTTGTCCATTCTTTTCATTGGCCGGAGGGTCATTGGGCGGTGCTTTTTCAACACTATGGCGTCACTTCCAGTTTCCCTGGGGTCGGAGTGGAGTGTGGAGACTACTTGACTGTAACCTGGGACCCTGTGATGTGAGGCGCAGATCACAGATGCGGTGGGTGGGTGCAGAGTAGGGATGAGCTTCTAGTTCGAGTCAAACTCATGTTCGACTCGAACATTGCCTGTTCGCCTATTCAGCGAACAGCGAACAATTTGGGGTGTTCGCGGCAAATTCGAAAAGCCGCGAGCACCCTGTAAAAGTCTGTGGGAGAAATCTCAAGTGCTAATTTTAAAAGCCTATATGCAAGTTATTGTCATAAAAAGTGTTTGGGGACCTGGGTCCTGCCCCAGGGGACATGTATCAATGCATTTTTTTTTTTTTAAAACTGAAGTTTTTTCAGGAGCAGTGATTTTAATAATGCTTAAAGTGAAACAATAAAAGTGTAATATTCCTTTAAATTTCATACCTGGGGGGTGTCTATAGTATGCCTGTGAAGGGGCGCATGTTTCCCGTGCTTAGAACTGTCCCTGCACAAAGTGTAATTTTTGCAGGAAAAAAAGCTATTTAAAATCACTCACGGCTAATGAATTGCTGACTCCCGTAACACAGAGAACAGTCATTCATTGAAAGTCATTGATAAAAAAAAAATCAATTACCAGGCCCTTCAGGTCTGCTATGGATATTAAGGGGAACCCCGCTTCAAATTAAAAAAAAAAATGACGTAGGGGTCCCCCTAAATATCCATCCCAGACCCTTCAGGTCTGGGATGGATTTTAAGGGGAACCCCAGGCAAAAAAAAAATGGCGTGGGGTCCCCCTCAAAATCCATACCAGACCCTTATCCGAGCACGCAACCTGGCAGGCCGCAGGAAAAGAGGGGGGACGAGAGCGGCCCCCCTCCCTCCTGAACCGTAACAGGCCACATGCCCTCAACATTGGGAGGGTGCTTTGGGGGTCTGTGACCCCTCAAAGCCCAATGTCCCCATGTTGATGGGGACAAGGGCCTCTTCCCCACAACCCTGGCCATTGGTTGTGGGGGTCTGCGGGCAGGGGGCTTATCGGAATCTGGAAGCCCCCTTTAACAAGGGGACCCCCAGATCCCGGCCCCCCCTGTGTGAAATGGTAAGGGGGTTCAAAAGTACCCCTACCATTTCACTAAAAAAGTGACAAAAATGTTAAAAATGACAGGAGACGGTCTTTGACAATTCCTTTATTAAAATCTTCTTTCATCTTCTTTCTTCTGGTCTTCCTTTCTTTATCCTTCGGTTTCTTCATCTTCTTCTTCCATCTTTTCTTCCATCTTCTTCTTCCTCCAATCCACTTCTTCTTGCTCTGGTCTTCTCGTCCGGCATCTTCTTCCACGGCGTCTGCGTCTCTTCTTGGGCCGCTCCGCGCAATGGGAGGCTCCCGCTGTGTGAGGCTTCACTGCGTCTGACAGCTCTTTTATAATGGAGGGCGGGGCCACCTGGTGACCCCGCCCCCCTCTGACGCATGGGGACTTCCCTATGGCTTTCCCCATGACGTCAGAGGAGGGCGGGGGCCGTCCCCCGCTCCCCTCTGACGTCATGGGGAAAGCCATAGGGAAGTCCCCATGACGTCCCTGTGCGTCAGAGGGGGGCGGGGTCAACAGGTGGCCCCACCCTCCCTTTGTAAAAGCTGTCAGACGTAGCAAAGCCTCACACAGCGGGAGCCTCCCATTGCGCGGAGCGGCCCAAGAAGGGACGCCGACGCTGTGGAAGAAGATGCCGGACGAGAAGACCAGAGCAAGAAGAAGCGGATCGGAGGAAGAAGAAGATGGAAGAAAAGATGGAAGAAGATGGAAGAAGAAGATGAAGAAACCGAAGGATGAAGAAAGGAAGAAGGAAGACCAGAAGAAAGAAGATGAAAGAAGATTTTAATAAAGGAATTGTCAAAGACCGTCTCCTGTTATTTTTAAAATTTTTGACACTTTTTTGGTGAAATGGTAGGCCTTACCATTTCACACAGGGGGGGGGGGCGGGATCTGGGGTTCCCCTTGTTAAAGGGGGCTTCCAGATTCCGATAAGCCCCCCGCTCGCAGACCCCCACAACCAATGGCCAGGGTTGTGGGGAAGAGGCCCTTGTCCCCATCAACATGGTCACAGACCCCCAAATCACCCTCCCAATGTTGAGGGCATGTGGCCTGGTACGGTTCAGGAGGGAGGGGGGCGCTCTCGTCCCCCCTCTTTTCCTGTGGCCTGCCAGGTTGCGTGCTCGGATAAGGGTCTGGTATGGAATTTGAGGGGGACCCCACGCCATTTATTTATTTTTTGTCTGGGGTTCCCCTTAAAATCCATCCCAGACCTGAAGGGTCTGGTATGGATATTTAGGGGGACCCCTACGTCATTTTTTTTTAAATTTTAAAGCGGGGTTCCCCTTAATATCCATAGCAGACCTGAAGGGCCTGGTAATTGAATTTGGGGGAACCGCCACACTTTTTTTTTTTTTTTTTATCAATGACTTTTTTTTTTATCAATGACTTTCAATGAATGACTGTTCTCTGTATTACGGGAGCCGGCAATTCATTAGCCGCGAGTGATTTTAACCACTAGCTGACCGCCCACTGTCAAATGACGGTGGAGAGGTGCAGCTATTGTGCCTTTTGGCCACTAGGAGGCGCGCGCGCGTGCCCGCCGCGTAGCTGTGGACCCGATGCGTGTGCCTGCCGGCCGCGATGTCCACCAGGCACCCGCGATTGCCCGGTAAGTGAGCAGGACGTGGATCGGTGTGTGTAAACACACCGATCCACGTCCTGTCAGAGGAGAGGAGACCGATGGTGTGTCCCTTGTACATAGGGACACCGATCTGTCCCCTCCCCCAGTCAGTCCCCTCCCCCCACAGTTAGAATCACTCATATAGGGTATATTTTAACCCCTGCAGCGCCCCCTAGTGTTAACCCCTTCCCTGCCAGTCACATTTATACAGTAATCAATGCATTTTTATAGCACGGATCGCTGTATAAATGTGAATGGTTCCAAAAATGTGTCAAAAGTGTCCGATATGTCCGCCGCAATGTCGCAGTCATGATAAAAATCGCAGATCGCCGCCATTACTAGTAAAAAAAAATTAATAATAAAAATGCTATAAATCTATCCCCTATTCTGAAGACGCTATAACTTTTGCGCAAACCAATCAATATACGCTTATTGCGATTTTTTTTTACAAAAAATATGTAGAAGAATACGTATCGGCCTAAACTGAGGAAAAAATGTGTTTAAAAAAAAAAAAATTGGATATTAAATTATAATAAAAAGTAAACCCCTAAAAAAGTCTATTTTGATTATGCTTTTTTTCAAACTTGTCGCTGTTCTTTTTTTTATAGCGCAAGAAATAGTGTAAAACCGCAGAGGGGGGGTCTCTTGGTCATCAAATCAACCACCAAAATAAAGCTCTATCTGTGGGGAAAAAATGATAAAAATTTTTTATTTGGGTACAGTTGAGCGTTGCATGACCACGCAATTGTCATTCAAAATGCGACAGCGCTGAAAGCTGAAAAATGGCTTGGTCAGGAAGGAGGTGTTCGTGCCTGGTAGGCAAGTAGTTAAATAGCTTTTTTTCCTGCAAAAATGACACTTTGTGCAGGGACAGTTCTAAGCACGGGAAACATGCACCCCTTCACAGGCATACTATACACACCTCCCAGGTACGAAATTTAAAGGATTATAACACTTTTATTTCAGGCATCTTTTATTGTTTCACATTAAGCATTGCAAGTGTTTTTGCCTGCCTTGTTGCCCCATTGATACAGCTTTGGCTTTGTTGAACACTTGTTTGGTGTTTCAAAATGCTGTCAGTTGTTCAGAGCTCATCTTTTTCTTAATAAATTTCAGTTGAGCGCTTCCCGTCCCCCGTGCACCGGACGAACTATCCACCTCCGGGTCTAAGACAAGGTTCAAATCTCCCATCAATATCAAATAGCCCTTTCTAAAAGATCTTAACTTAGCTAGGATCGCGACCATATATTCCGGGGATCTCGTGTTTGGGGCATATATATTTGCGAGGGTATAGGACGTCCCGTAGAGGGTGCCCCTTAAGAAGAGGAACCTTCCCTCCGGGTCCGTCTTCCTGTCTTCTAAATTAAATTGCAGGTCTCCTGCCAACCCTATGGCCACCCCTCTCGTCCTACTGGACACTGTATGCTATAGTACCATGTGGGGTGGTTTTGGGAGAACAATCTAATATTGGACGAGAGAGAGGTGAGTCTCCTGCAAAAAGACCAGGTCCGAGCCATATCTCTTCAGTTCCTCCAAGACCCTATGTCTCTTGCTTGGGGCATTCAATCCTCTCACATTATAGGTCAAACATTTGATTTCAGGCATCCTATTTTTGTTGTCATAACCTCAGCCACTCTGAAGCGACCCCCGGCGGCAGGGTCCCCCTCCCGTGCTCCCTTCTCCCTCCCGACCATCCCCCCTCCCCCTCCTACCCCCTCCCATCCCCCCCTCTTCCCCTCTCTACTCCCTCCCCCTCCTCCCCCCTCCTCGCCCCCCCCCCCTCCCCACACCCCCCTCTATCCTCACTTGCCCCACTCTGGGTCTCTGAACCCGAGGGTGCCAACTCCTCTTGGCCTCCCCTGAGCTCATGATCTCCGGAGAGGGAAGATTTGGTGCCCGTCCCTACAAATCCGCCCCCCCCCGCCCCGATGTAGAGGGCCTTGGGGTGCGGGGCACCAGGCTAAGCCGAGCGTGCCCGAAACGGGGTTGGTCCCCCGTTGTTGGCCCAGTCTCCTCCCCACTCCCCCCCCAGACCCCCCCCCACCCCCCCATGCACCGACTCCCAGCCTAAATTTAGCTCATTTCTGCCCAACCCGGGAGGTCAGGGACCGGGATCTCCAATTTCCTGCAAAACTCTGTCAATTCCTCGGGATGTCTCAGTACAGCCGATCGGCCCTCTTTTGAGCCTACCAGGCATGCCGGGAACCCCCAGTTGTATTTAATATTATTATTACGGAGGGACTCTAAGAGAGGTCTCTGAAGCCTCCTCCTCTCAAGGGTCCTAGCTGCCAGATCGGCATATATCTGGATTTCAGTTTCTTCAAACTTGAGGGGTGTCTTTCCTCTTATCTTTTGCCAAATTTCCTCCCTGTCTTTAAAAAAACTGAATCGAATTATAACGTCCCGGGTTCTGCCCGCCTCTACTCGATCTGCTCTGCCGATCCGGTGTACTCTTTCGATTTTGGGGAACTGGTCTTCCCCTGTTCCGATTGTAGGGGCAAAAATCTTCCTTATAATTGACTCCAAATCCTCCCCCCTTCGTTCGGGGATCGCTCTAACCCTCAGGTTTTGCCTTCTATCGCGGTTTTCCCGATCTTCCATTTTATAGGAGATGTCTCTTTGTTGGGTCTGGATTTTCTTGAGTTGTATCTTTAATTCTAGGATTTCCTGGTCAGTGTTATCGGCCCTCCTCTCCGTCCCCTCCACCCTAGTTAACAGTTGGCCCATATCGTCTCTTAGTTTGCTGACTTCACTTTTAAATACGTTTTCCAACCTCAGCATCATCTCCTCCATTTCCCTTTTGGTCGGGGGTTGCGAACCCACTGGCAGCTCCTCCATCCTGCTCGCGTCCCCCTCGCTTTCTATTGGGGATTCCGCCCTTGAGTGGTCTAGGGCTATGTCAGATTTTCGGGATTTGTCTTTTACCTTTCCCTTGTCCTTTGGGGCCTTTGGGGAGTGATCAGGTCCAGGGGCTGTCGGGCTGGCCCCCTGCCTGAGATAGTGCTTTATGGAGCTTGGGTCACTTTTTTGTGCTTTTGAGGCCCCTTTCTTAGGTAGTTTATTGGACTCTTTGCTCATGGTGTTTCTTTTTGTTTTTCTTATTCTTTTCCCCAGCTTAGCAATGTATCCTTCCAGACGCCTATGTTTATTCCTCTCTCCTTCTCCCTCTCCTTCCTTCTCCTTCCCCCTCCTCTTCCCTTTTTAATTGGGTATGTCCACGCTGTTCAAAGGGGGGGACACTATTCCGAGGAAAACAGAGGCTTTCCTAGTCTGGCTAAGATACTATAATCCCCTCGATGATTAAGCCACCCTCCGGGGACCCTGTCACAAGCCACGATATAAGCCAACCTGAGACACTGTCCGTTCCTGTGATAGCTCCTTGCTCTGGTAGGTTGAAGGCTCTTGTTATGGCCGGTCAAAACCCCACCTCGGGGGGGTGTTGTGTACCCCTCGATGAGTGTTTTAAAAGTTCGTCGATTGGGCCTCTAGGAATTTGTAATGACCATAACGTGGGTTTTGGTACCCCAAGGGGGGGTGTACTACTCGAGGGGTGTTTCGGAGGGTCGTCGGTCGGGTCTCTAGATGTTTGAAAAGCCCATAATAGGGATTCAGTATAAGGGGGGTCGTAGGAGGGCACCGCCTCGCTTATTCCGTCCCACCAACTGTTACTCCTTGCTCCGCCCGTAAAGCATTTATTTCAGTTTGAGGGACGCTTGTCTGGTTTACAAGAGAACAAAAGAGTAGACGGGGGGTCGCAGGGGGGCACCGCCCCACACACTCCGACTCACCCCAGCTGCTGCTCCCAATTCCGCCCCCAAGAAGCGCTTACTTCAGTTTAGAAAGGCATTTTTCTAGTTTACAAACTAGTGCAGGGAAGCATGCAAAAGTTAATCGGTCTATTCCCTGAGCATTTATAGTGTCTGTAAAGAAAGTTGACGCATGGGGAGTCATGGGGAGGCACTGTCTCACAGATTCCATGCGGTCGGGTAGCACTCCCTATTCCACCCATAAAACTTTATTCTATTTAAAACGCCCTGGTATAATTTACAAGTCCCTGGATGTTTATAAGGCAATAGTAGGTTTTGGCGCAAAAAAAGGGGGTCATAGGGGGGCACAGCCAACTAAAACTCCTTGTTCCGCCCACACAGCATTATTCAGTTTGTTTTAATCAAGTATTGGTCTAGTTTACATACAGGGCCTCCATACATCAGGTAGACGTACACTATGTGTTATCACAAAAGATCTTCAGGAAAATTTTCATGTCATTTGGTTGCTTCTGCTGTCTTACCTCGCTTTAGATATGCCCTCTAACCTTGGTCCTGTTTCCAGGCCATATACTCACGGACCAATATATTCGCTCCCGTGGGTGGAGGCTCCGTCTGTTGTTTCCTCTTGTTTTGCTGTGTGCTGCTGAGGCCGATCCGCGTGTGGGGTGGACGACGGGCGGGGGGGGGGGGGGGGAGGCCCGGGAGAGGGTAGTCAGGCCACACGCGCCGGGAATTGGAGCAGCATCGAAAGCCACTTCGTGCGCTCCTCACATCCTCCGGCGGGGCCGCGATGTTCTCTGATTTTCAGGCGGCTCCTACGTCATCCACGGGCTCGCGCTCGTACGATGAGGTGCCGGCGTTCTTCTCTGCCTCGCTCCTATCCTGCCTGGCTGACGGGCTCCAGCCCCTCCCTCCGTGCTGATCGCGCTACGTCAGCACGTCCATCCCTCTGTCACTTCCTCTATCTCTTCTTCTTTTGTTTATAGCGCAAGAAATAAAAACCGCAGAGGTGATCAAATACCACCAAAATAAAGCTCTATCTGTGGGGAAAAAATGATAAAAATTTTATTTGGGTACAGCGTTGCATGACCACGCAATTGTCATTCAAAATGCGACAGCGCTGAAAGCTGAAAAATGGCTTGGTCAGAAAGGAGGTGTTCGTGCCTGGTAGGCAAGTAGTTAAATAGCTTTTTTTCCTGCAAAAATGACACTTTGTGCAGGGACAGTTCTAAGCACGGGAAACATGCACCCCTTCACAGGCATACTATACACACCTCCCAGGTACGAAATTTAAAGGATTATAACACTTTTATTACACTTTTATTGTTTCACATTAAGCATTATTAAAATCACTGCTCCTGAAAAAAATTACGTTTTTTAAAAAATGTTTTGCATTGATACATGTCCCCTGGGACAGGACCCAGGTCCCCAAACACTTTTTATGCCAATAACTTGCATATTAGCCTTTAAAATTAGCACTTTTGATTTTGAACGTTCGAGTCCCATAGACTTTAATAGGGTTTTAAAGTTCACACTTCACAGGTCTGTTCGCAGGTTCTGGTGCGACCCGAACAGGGAGGTGTTCGGCTCATCCCTAGTACAGAGCTGGCAGTGCTGAGTCCGAGCACGGCATACCAGAGCCAGAGTGCAGGGATCAGAGGTGATCTCTCTCACTGTGTCACTGTGAATGGCAGAGAGGTCTGCAACACCTGAAGACAGAGTGTAGCTGCTGCAGTTGTAGCTGCTGCAGTTCTGTTTTTACTGTTGGCAATGGCATGTCTCTCTTTCTCCCTCCGGGCTGCTGCAGAGCTTCATGGAGGGGGAGGGTGGGGCTGCTGAGTGTTGTTGTGCAGGGCAGTGACTAGACGCTATGGGGTTCCCAAACCCCAAATTCATCCCCCCTCCCTTCCTGCATTTTCCCTCCCATCCCCTCCACCCTAAATCAAACCCCCCTTCCTGCCCCTCCACCCTAAAATGACCCACCACCCTAAACAATAACCTCCTCCTCATCTCTCCACCCTAAACAATAAGCTCCTCCCCACCTTTCCACCCTAAACAATAACCTCCTCCCTGCCTCTCCACCCTAAACAATAACCCCCTTCCCATCTCTCCACCCTAAACAATTACCTCCTCCCCACCTCTCCACCCTAAACAATAACCTCCTCCCTGCCTCTTCACCCTAAACAATAACCCCCTCCCCGCCACCCTAAACAATAACCTCCTCCCCACCTCCCCACCCTAAACAATAACCCCCTTCTCACCTTTCCACCCTAAACAATAACCTCCTCTCCACCCTAAACATTAACCTCCCCCACCTTTCCACCATAAACAATAACCTCCTCCTTGCCTCTCCACCCTAAACAATAACCTCCTCCCTGCCTCTCCACCCTAAACAATAACCCTCCTCTCCACCCTAGACAATAACCTCCTCCCCACCTCTCCACCCTAAACAATAACCTCCTCCTTGCCTCTCCACCCTAAACAATAACCTCCTCCCTGTCTCTCCACCCTAAACAATAACCTCCTCCCTACCTCTCCTCCCTAAACAATAACCCCCTCCCCATCTCTCCACCCTAAACAATAACCCCCTCCCCACCTCTCCACCCTAAACAATAGCCTCCTCCCAGCCTCTCCACCCTAAACAATAACCCCCTCCCCACCTCTCCATCGTAAACAATAACCTCCTCCCTACCTCTCCATCCTAAAAAATAACCCCCTTCTCACCTCTCCAACCTAAACAATAACCTCCTCTCCACCCTAAACATTAACCTCCCCCACCTCTCCGCCCTAAACAATAACCTCCTCCTTTCCTTTCCACCCCAAACAATAACCTCTCTCCTGCCTCTCCCCCCTAAACAATAACCTCCTCTCCCCCCTAAACAATAACCCTCCTCTCCACCCTAAACAATAACCTCCTCCCTGCCTCTCCACCCTAAACAATAACCCCCTCCCCACCTCTAACTCTAAACAATAACCTCCTCACCACCTCTCCAGCCTAAACAATAACCTTCTCCCTGTCTCCCCCCCAAACAATAACCCCCCTCCCAGTCTCTCCACCCTAAACTATAACCCCCTCCCCACCTCTTCACCCTAAACAATAACCCCCTCCCCGCCTCTCCCCCTAAACAATAATCCCCCCACCTCTCCACCCTAAACAATAACCTCCTCCCTGCCTCTTCACCCTAAACAATAACCCCCCTCCCTGCCTCTCCACCATAAACCGCAACCTCCTCCCCACTCTAAACAATAACCCCCTCCCTGCCTGCCCATTCTAAAAAATAACCCCCCTCCCCACCTCTCCACCCTAAACAAATAACCTCTGCGTTTAATGATGGGGTTAGTATGAGGGAGGGGGTCCTGTGTAACAAGTGGGGGTAGTGTTGAGGAAGGGGTCCTGTGTAAATATGGGGAGAGGGGTGGTGGTATTGGGGGATTCATTTTGTTTAAACATGTTCCGTAAGCACCTTGCACTGTTACCTTTCTGGCCACACCCAATTTTTGTGTGACGTGCCGCATGCTGAGCTGTATACTCTGTCCTGTGATGCTGGGGCTATATACTCTGTCCTGTGATGCTGGAGCTGTATACTCTGTCCTGTGATGCTGAACTCTATACTCTGTCCTGTGATGCTGGGGCTGTATACTCTGTCCTGTGATGCTGGGGCAGCATACTGTGTCTTGTGATGCTGGGCTGTATACT
The DNA here is from genome assembly GCA_028564925.1 of Lithobates sylvaticus. Classification (NCBI taxonomy): domain Eukaryota; kingdom Metazoa; phylum Chordata; class Amphibia; order Anura; family Ranidae; genus Lithobates; species Lithobates sylvaticus. The sequence continues at coordinate 407,909,627 of CM053027.1, forward strand.
CTGTCCTGTGATCCTGGGGCTGTATACTCTGTCCTGTGATACTGAGCTGTATATTCTGTCCTGTGATGCTGGGGCTGTATACTCTGTCCTGTGATGCTGGGGCTGTATACTGTGTCTTGTGATGCTGGGATGTATACTCTGTCCTGTGATGCTGGGGCTGTATACTCTGTCCTGTGATGCTGAGCTGTATATTCTGTCCTGTGATGCTGGGGCTGTATACTCTGTCCTGTAATGCCTTTTAGTAGCAGGGCATAGGGGAGGGATCTGGGATTCTGTCTGGCTGCTGTCTGCTGGCTGCTGGCTCCTCCAGACTGACACTTTCCTGTGTATGAAAATGGGACATAATTAGAATCTTTTTTAGGGTTTGCTCATTAATCACACACAATTTTGATCTCCTCACTGTTGCAAATTGAATGTGGAGAAATAGAAAAGACACCGCAGCATTTTTCATTCTTGTTCAAATAATTTTTGGTCACTACTGTCTATTGATATGGTAACCACTTTGTTAAGGCAGAAATATTTTACCAATAATGTCTAGTTATCAACATTGTATTTTTGGATACAAATATGTTCAACAATGCTATACCTGGGTCAAGCTGGGCTCCTCCACATCTTAATCCTGTGCATCAGGACCTGTGCGGACCTCAGGAGCTGTGGCCTCAGCAGACGTCGAAGGGAGCGTAGACATCAATGGCCTGGGTTCTGTCTGGTCTGTCAAAAACCGCAGGCTGTTTTAATACCACAGCCTGGGGATGTATAGGTCATCCGCTGCTGCTCCTGACCTCTCAGATTCCAGGACCTTGTTCATCTCCCTTTTAAATGTACTCCTCAGGTTAGCAATCTTATGCTTTATGTAGTTGGTGTCTGCCCTGGGGTACACTGGTTTGACCAGTTTCTCCAAAGCTGCCTTAATATTTTATTGGAGTAGTCACTACTCTTGACCTTGCAGAGACAGGGCAGCTCATGGTACAGGTCAATGAATTGGGGTAGAAATTCAGGCAAAGTTCATTTATTCGTCATTATAAATTATATGATGCCTGCAAGACAGAACACAAGACAAACCATAATGTCTGGTTTAACCCATAAGCTGGTCCCAATATAGGCCTCAATCTAAGCAGTAAAGCCACGCAGTTCCCACTTATGCCCCAATTTCCAATTGTACCTTTGCTTTATGCCTCCTTTCTTGCGTTGGTGATCGATTGTTCATCCTCCACTCCAAGATCGTTCCTATGGCTGTTCCATCGACTGTGTGTTCTGGCTTTATATACACTGTGCATGCGTCAAATTCCGCTCTCAGTGTGTCATGACGCTGGGGCGTGACCCTCTCTCTTTTGCATGTGACACACACGGCAGAACATTCGGGAGGGACAACATGGTGGATTCGGAGGATTACAGCCAGCCCCGTGGTGGTGGAGCTCATAGGAGGCACAAAGCAACCCCCATGAGCAAGGTGGAGATTGTGCGCATCCTAGAGAAGCACAATTACGACTGCAAGCTGCGCAATTACGAAAGGCCCAAAAGCCGAAAGGACATCATCTTAGAGAAGGCCATCGCTGTTTTGCAGTGCACATTTTCAGTGGAACGATCAAAGGACCAAATCCAAAAATGATGGTCTGATCTCAAACACTGTGAACAAGACCAGAGGTAGTATATATATCAGATCATAAAAAAAGTAAGCAATATTTGGATCTAAACAATATGTATATGTGTAAATTAGCTGTCTATATATGTTCTTTCTCCAAGTAGCTCTAGAGAATTCCATATAAGCTTTCCTAAAATCTTTGTATGACTTGTGATTCCAAAGATGAAGGTAAATATAAAGCATATATGAACATTCTTATTTGGTCATGTTTTTGGACATTGCTTTTTTTTTGGAACTTATTGTTTTTTCTTCTTTCAACAGGGAGGCACCAAAAAAGGAGGCTCCAGCCAAGCCACCACAAGGGACGAAGGGAGGCTACCCTCGCTTGGACCCCGACAGGGGAGGCAACAAGGCCACCACTACCTTCTAACAAGGCCATCTTCCCTCCAAAAATGTAAGTGCCAACTTAAAACACATTAATTTAGCCACTGACAAGGGTGTTTCTAGGTGGGCCAAAGGCCATGGGCTTAGGGCATAACTTAAGGGGTAAAGAACACTTTCTGGTTGCTGCCTAGCTCATCGGTGCCCATTAATGCAGCATTGCCAGTGTAGACATGGATAGAGGAGAGGCCCCAGGGCTCCCAGTCACACAGAGTCACACCTGCTAGGATGGTCATCATATATCCCATATCCCATAGGATACCAGTGGGGAGGGGGCAACTGCAGGACTTTTTCAAATGCTGGTACTTGTCAAGTGTTTGCCCTCTGGAAATTGCCATCACCTTCCCTTTTCTATGAAATTTTTACAGTAAAAAAAACTGAGTTCGGCATGGTGGAGTCCAGTAGTCAGGAGCAAACATTGAAATCAGACCAAGTGCAAGGTTGGTCAACTAATGCAGAAAAATGGATGCTAGAAACAGATGTGACTTGGGGTGGCTTAATGAATGGTGTATTATTTCTTTTTAGAGGAAAGTGAGTGTGGTCAGCTCACCCAGGATGTTTCTTTGGAGCCATGGGATCTGACTCCTGGACCCAGCACAGACATTACCATTGTGGTCGTCAAATCCCCTGACGCGAGTCACAGTGAGGGCCAAAGCGAACCAGAAGAGGAAGAAAGTATTTGGGAGCCTCATATTTGTGCAAGTAAGTTTTCTTAGAATCTTGCTTCAAATGTGTATACATGGCGAGTGTTTAGATGTCCAAACCAATCACCCACTCCACACATGTATTGCCTTAACATTAGCATGGAGAAGGAAGAGGTGGAAGGAGCTGGCAGTGTTGCTAGGTACCCAAGTTTGGGAGACCCAGGCCCCAGGGCCAAGATTACAGAGTAGTTGCAGTGTGTACATTCCTAGTAGTGTAGGTGTCTAAAGGGCAAGCAGGTTGCAAGCAACAATAGATTGGGTAGGTAAGTTTTTCCTGAATTTGACTAGTAACTTGACCATAACTAGCTATGTAGGGCCTGAGCCACTTGACCATTGTTCCCTTAATACTTTTTACTCTTCTTACTGGGTCATGATCTTCCACGATGCACTATTGGCAGAATGAGTGCAGATATGTTTCATTGTTTGAAGGACCTGGAGAAAATCAAATAGGCTGCCACTGCTTTACAGTGAAGAATAAGAGATTTTGGCACATGCTTGCCAAATTTTTATTTCCTCTTGCCTGGTCTGAAGTTTATTGTTCCAATTGTTGGCTCCTGTTTGCCCTTTTAATAATTACCATGTTTTTATGACTTTTAAATGTGAAAGTTTAGGGACAGAACTCAGTGTTTCTACACTCCACTCTGCTAGGTGAACCGATGACGATGACAATGACAACGAAATGACAATCTCACTTGTGCCAAATTCAAGAAATCTCGAAAACATGACCTGGGTTTGCATCTTGAGGAGGAGAGTTGGGAAACACTGCCCTAACTGCCCTATGTGAATTGTAATGTTTATGTGTTTTTTAGAATCTAAAACCTCAAAATTTAAGGTGCCCCCAAATGCGTTAACATTCTTATTTCCCCCATGATCAGTGTAGTTCCATATATCTATTTAAAAACACTAAAACACACAGTGTGTCAACATGTACTATCTCCCATCACAGGGTATCAATGGACGTGTTTTGTGAGTGTAACCCCTTCCTCATAACTAAAGTAGCTCAGAGGAAGGGGTTGCACCTCCGAAATGCATCCATTGATACCCCGTGATGGGAGATAGCACATGCTGACACACTGTGTGTTTTGTGGGTTTAGAAAAATAGATGTTTGTAACTACACACATTTTTGGCATGGGATCATAAGGGACATTTAATTGTTATGCCTCTATGTGTGCGTGGCTTCAAATTTTGGCTTTTAGAGGGGTAAGATCACCCCATCTGAGGAAGGCAACATCCACACAGTCTTGAGATACTAATGTCTCATTCGGCCTTCACTTTACCAAATTCAAACTTTGTAAGTTACTGAGCTTGGGATGTGTATATAATGTTTTAGAACATGCCTGTTTAGCCACAAAAAAAGGAGAAATAATGCAACACATATATGTTATACACCAAGATGTTGGTTTGTTTTAAAACACACATGTGAATGTGCTTTGAATAACATGTTTTTTTACTAAACAATGTGTTATTTCATTGCTCAATACTAGTGTATTTTTCATAAATTGTTGTAGTTACAGTGACAATGTGCTCTTAAATGTGGACAACTCTTGCAATTTTTAGGCCTCCAAAAAATTTAAGGAGTTGTAAAGGCATAATGTTTTTGAACTTCATGCATTAGATCCATTAAGAACAAAAACATTGTGTGTGTTTAGCAGACCCACAGCACACCATAATAGTTAGCTGAAGAAGATATTGTCATCTCATGTAGCAATTAAGGTACATTTGCACTGTTAATGTTAACTGGCCAAAATAAAGCCCATTTGGGAACATATTAGACATAGGAAACACAGACAACAGTAGTTCAAATGAAATAGAAGTTTATGATCTACAAAATTCTAAATGATCAGCTACAATTTGCTGCCAAGCCACTGCCCCTCTACCCACAAAATATTCCAGGTATTTCTGCCGTATATCTCGGGCAATTTTTGAGGGCAATCCAGCACGGGCATTTTCAATAGCCGTCAGCATGCCCACTGATGGACGAGCTGCAGCCTCTTCAGCTGGGCCTGCCACTGCAGGGTCTATGTCACTTGGCAGTGAGGCTAGGTAGCTGGTAGCATTCATTTTTAAAAAATGATATACAATACAGCAGCACAGGACCACATGGTTTATCTTGTAGAGTGCCAGGTTGAGTGGAGTAAAAAACAGCCTGAAACGACTCGATAGGATGCGACAGGCGTTTTCGACCTCCCTTCTGTCATGAGAGAGCCTGTAATTGAAGATTCTCTGCTCTGGGGTGAGGTTCCTCATAGAAAATGGCTTTATCAGATGTCCACCCAGAGCAAAAGGCCTCATCTGCCACAAAAAACAAAACTGAAGCCCTCAACATTCTCCTCGGCGGGTGGCAAGTTTAAGGTGCCATTCTGGAGCCGCTTGTAGAACTCTGTCTGCATAATCACTCCTCCGTCAGAGTTGTGGCCGTTCTTCCCAACATCCAAATACAAGAACTCGTAGTTGGCAGACACTACAGCTAGCATGACTATGCCGCGAAAGCCCTTATAATTAAAATAATAGGAGCTGGAGTTGGGCGGTGGTACAATCCAGACATGCTTGCCATCAATAGCACAGTTGGGAAAATCCCACTGATGATGGAACTGGGCGGCAACGTCCTGCCATTGCTCTGGGTTGGAAGGAAACTGTGGATTAAAAAAATAAATTACTACTATTGCAAGCAGATTTGACACAAACATGCTTTAGCCAACAAAAGGATACACTTAAATGAGTATTTAAAGACAAAAGTGGAAGGTCAACTTATCTGATTCCTCCCCCCTCTGGTGGCCCATTAGACACATTTTAGGGGGGGTAATGGGTAGATGTTTTGGCACCATTGGAAGCCCAGTGGACAGGTAAGAAGTGTCATAATCTAAAAAGCTGGATACACACTGTCCAAATTGCAGCCCATTTTGACATTATGATTTAAACAATCAATATAATAGGAGACAAAAAGGTAATACGTTTAAATTTGTAGGTAATCAGGCAGGTCCTTGCACTACATGGTTTGGTGAATTTATACAGAAATTTAAACAGAGGGATATAGAGGGATAGTTTGTATGGTTCTGCAAAGTCAGCAGATAGAGTATTTGGATCTGTTGACTTTTTGAATTTTTTTGGCCTCTTGCACTCTGCCTGAATTTCAGGACAACAATAACATGTGTACACATTTTAGTGGTTGTTTAGGGTAAGCCCCAAAATGTAGCTCACAAAAAACATTGTTAAGTTACTAGGCTATGTGTGTATGGGCCCAGGTTAGCAATATGGGGAGGTTAGTGAAGTAAAATATGCATGTAGGCCAAAAAAGGAGCAGGAAAAGCGTACAGCATGCATTAGGTCAAAGAGGACATTCACAGCATATTACAATATTGATAATTATGTAATCAATAAATTAATACAATACATTAGCAAACATAAATACATAGAATGTGATCTTAAAGGTAAAAACTTACCCTAATATAGTCCTTCTGCAGGACTTAAAGTGGTTGTAAACCCTTATAAACCACTTGGACCTACAGGTAAGCCTAGATTAAGGCTTACCTGTAGGTCAAAGAAATATCTCCTAAACCTACATGGTTTAGGAGATATTTGCCAAAATACAGGAACCGATGTCTACGACGCATGCGCCATAGACAGCGGCGCGCAGGCGCACTGAGAAGGGCACTCTCAATGGCCATATGCCGCGAGTGGCGACTCACGTGCGCATGCGCGGGAGTGACGTCATGGCGGCGCCGTCGAATGACAGCGACGGAGCCGCGAGACCCACCAAGAAGATGGAGGCGCTGTACACAAGGGGACAGCGGTGACTTCGCTGGCTCCTGTGTCAGGTAAGTGACACATAATGGACTACTATGCGATGCGATATCCTTTTTATGGCCAATAACTTGCATATAAACCTTCAAAATGGGGACCTTTGATTTTCAAGTTCGAGTCCCATAGACTTTAATAGGGTTCACGGTTCGGGTCCAAATGTTTGTGATGTTCGAGAGTTCTCACGTGAACCGAACCATGGGGTGTTCGGCTCATCTCTAATCCTGGGATTGAAGTGGTTATACTGGGATGATGCCTGCAGCTATAGGCATCATCCCCGTATCAAAACTTTCAGTGAGTGATTATTTTCTGTAGAAGTGATTTGAGTGGCCCTACAGCTGCTCGATCACTTCTATAGGTATCGGAAGGTGGCACCCCTCCCGTCACTGCAACCACCTTTCCCCGGCTCTCCTATTCCATTGGGGAGCTTGGGACTACACTGAATAGCACCATCCAGTGCATTGAACAGAGAGAGAGGATCTGACGTTGTTACGCCCCCCCACCCTGTGAGATCAGAAACTGGTAGCGATGAGGATTTAGTCACTTATAGTTTCAGTCTGATGTAAACAATCATTACCAGCTTGTGAAAGCATCTGATCAAACTGATTTCTATTTGATCAGATGTTTTGGGGGCCAGAGACCCAAAATATCTCCATATAGAGGACCTGTCATGGCCCATGCTGTCACAAGGGATGTTCATCCCTTGTGATAGTAATAAAGTTGATAAAAAAAAAGGTACAGTATTAAAAAATGTAGGTCCTGCACGCATATGTAAATGGCGCACTACACATGTGAGGTATCGCAGAGCGAATGACATTTTATAATTTTAGTGTCAAACCTCCTGTGTAACTCTAAACTGGTACCCTGTTAAGGCTTTTAAAGCATTGCCTATAGAAAATGTAATGTACAGTAGTTTGTTATCATGCTGGGCATGAGCAGTTTTAAAGCATGACATGTTTGGTATCTATTTACATACTTGGGTATTATATTGTGTTTGTGTGCACTAAAATTCATTAAAGTGTATTTTTTGGTATTTTTTAATTGCATTTAAAAAACTGTTGCGCAAGTACCGTATGACATAAAAAAAATTGCCACACCCACCATTTTATTCTCCATGGTCTCTGGCTAAAAAATGTATAACGTTCGGGGGAGCTAAGTCATTTTCGAGCACAAAAATTATGATTTTTACATGTAGGAGAGATATATTAGAATTGACCTTGGTGGAAAGTGGTTAAACTATAAGTTCAAGTATCCTTTTTGCCCCTTTGTCCTTTTTTTTTATATTTTATCTCTTTTTTGAGCTTTCAAAAAAATATACATCAGAATAACAAAAAAAAAGAAAAAGACAGGAGGTAAATCAGTACAATCCAATACAAAGACATTTGTCAGGTATAATAATACATAGTTTCTTCTTAGGAGTGCATAAACGATAAACAAGAATGTGTTGTATGATGATACCATGGTGAGCACTAAACCCAGCATGGGCCTCATCGTGGCTCCACCTAACATACTAGTAAGTAAGTAATACAGTAAACGTTGCAAACTATAGAAGTTTAGAAGCCCAGGATGGGGACAAAAAGAAGGTATGGTATGTATGAATAGCAGAACCAATAGATGTCCCCATATGTCCTGATGTATCAGCAATGCATTAGTGAGTACAATTTTGAGGATAAATGGGCATTATGAGGATGAATAAGATATTAAGTATAAGAGAAGCGTTACTCCCCATTTGCTAAATGCAGTCAAAAAATTGATACCTAGATTTTGGAAACAGTCTGGATGTTCCACTATAATGGATTGGAAAAAGGAGGTAGAAAAAATAATGGAAGCAGAGAGATGGATACATATGGTTAAAGACTTTTTTTAAAGTTTGAAAGTGCATTATACAGATTAAGCTCACTTAATAAATTTGGCAACGTAGTTTCTGGAGATGTAATAAAAAACAGTATATCATCCACAAAAGCCGCCGTTTTATGGTCCAACTTACCTATTAAGAAACCCTAAATATCAGCACTTCCTCATATCGCAGGAATGGTTCTAAGGTTAGTACAAAGATCAATGGGGATAGAGGACATCCTTGTCTTGTACCGTTACTCAAATAAAAATATGGGGAGGTCACCTCATTAATTCTAACAGCTGCAGATGAAGCTGATTATATCGGCTCTATCCATTTACTAAACGACTTCCCCACACCAATATGGGTTATGGTCTCCTTCAAGAATGTCCAGTCCACCCTATCAAAAGCCTTTTCTGCGTCGGAGGATAACAAACATAAGGGTATTTTGTGAAGATGAGCCAAATGAATAATATTTAGGGCTCTAGTAGTATTATCCTTTGCCTCCTTAGTAGGCATAAAGCCGGCTTGGTCAGATTGGATGACATCTTGAAGGTGAGGTTGTAGTCTTGATGTCAATATACGAGTAAAAATGTTTTAATCTACATTTAGTAGGGAAATGGGTTGATAGTTCATACAATGGGCATGGTCCTTACCTTCCTTAAGGATCACTGTAATATGTGCCCTTAGGGTGTCTATCGGTATAGGCCGATCTTCCAAAAGAGAATTAAATGTCTTTATAAACTTTAAAATCAAACTTTAAAATCAATATCCAAAAATCAGAATTGTTCAATATTACGCTGCCCCCTGCTCGTGTCCAAGCTCTTCAATCTTCATTCCCTTTTCCTTGGGCAGCCTCCCACCTGACATACTTAGGGGTCAAATTGTTGATGGGGACAAGGACCCCTTCCCCCAACCCTGGCCAGTGGTTTTGGGGTTCTGCAAGCAAGGCGCTTATTGGAATCTGAAATTCCTTTTAACAAGGAGGCCCCAGATACCACGCCCCCATAGAATAAGTATAGGGTACATAATACCCCTATCCATTCACCAAAAAAGTTATTTATTTAAAGTCCTTTATTTAAAAAAACAAAAATAAAAAAAATGGCCTCCAGTGTAGATCCATCATCAATCATGATGCCCACGCCACCACCGACCCAGAAAAAACCCCCACTCCAGATGAATATGCCGTCTGCCAGCTCCGCCACCTAACAGATCCTAAATAACTAAGAGGCAGTGCCACCCAGTGACATCACCAGGTGGCACCTACCCAGCATGCCCTAATAGGTGATGTGACAAGGCAGAGCCCTCCTACCCAAAAGCACCCCCCATGTTGAGGGTATGTGGCCTGGTATGGTTCAGGAGGGGGGCACTCACTCACCCCCTTCCCTGAACAAGTTTGGGGGACCCCACACCATTTTTTTAAAAAAAAATTGGCGTAGGGGTTCCCCTCAAAATCCATACCAGACCTGAACAATCTGCTATGGATTGGGGGGACCCCATGCTGTTTTACATTCAGCTGTCAGTGAGGAACCATGCTGACAGCTGATGACTCATTAGTTGTTAAGGATTCATCCAGATCCAGCACACTCCTAAACCCATAGAGGACACATGATGTACATTACGTGATTGTGCCTGCATGTGCCGCCCCCCCAACAGTATATGCACTGTGGTGGGTCGACAAGGGGTAATCACAAGGTCTGTCCTTCAGGGTCATCAAATCTACTTCTTTCTCCACAGCTAACTATAAAACTATGCTTAGCCACAGCTACAGATTGCTTTTTTTCTTTTATAGGACATTTAGCTGGGTTTCAGCCTAGACAGCTTGTGCTTTAATGACCAATGCCATCTTGATGCAATAAACTTCTGCGTTTGCTGTAAGTGGGACCTGTCACGTACCGGGTACGGCGGGGAACAGGAGGTGGATCCCCTATGCCAATGGGGCGATAGCACGGGTTGTATTGGAGGACCGGTTCTAATGTTGCTACTGGTTTTCACCAGAGCCCGCCGCAAGGCGGGATGGACTCGTAGCGGTGGTAGCAACCAGGTTGTGTCTTCCAATAGCAACTCGACCCCACTGACAGCTGAGACAGGCGCGGTACACAAGGATTAGGCAGAGGCAAGGTCAAACGTAGCAAAGGGTCAAGGCAGGAGGCAAAGGTTCGTAGTCGGGGGCAACAGCAAAGGTCTGGATACACAGAAGGAGCAAAACACACAAACGCTTTCACAGGTCACTAGGGCAACACAAGATCCGGCAGGGGCAGGAAGGGGAAGTGGGTTCATAAAGGTAACGGTGGATCATGATTGGACCAGGCACCACTTAATGTGCGCTGGCCCTTTAAGAGAAAGAAGAGCCGCACGCGCGTGCCTGGAGAGAGGGGGACGAGCGCGCAGGAGGAGGCAGAGGACAGAGCCGGCGGGGACGGGTAGGCAGAGCGGGATGCGATCCACGAGCGGACCGGGGACGCCGCGTGGATCGCATCCCCGAGACAGAACAGCGCCTACGGCCAGGGAAGCTGGCCGGGGCGCTGCAGGGGGAGAGACGCCGTGAGCGCTCCGGGATGGACGGGACACCCGGAGCGCTCGGCGTTACAGTACCCCCCCCTTGGTTCTCCCCCTCTTCCTGGAGCTCAAGAACCTGAGGATGAGACTCTTGTCAATGATGTTACCCTCCGGTTCCCAGGACCTCTCCTCAGGACCACAATTATCCCAATCAACAAGATAGAACCGTTTACCTCGGGTGGTTCTGGAGGCAAGGATCTCTTTGATGGAAAAGATGTCGGAGGAGCCGGAGACAGGAGCAGGAGCGGTGACCTTGGGGGAAAAGTGATTAAGAATAAAGGGCTTGACGAGGGAAACATGGAAAGAGTTGGGGATGCGGAGGGAAGGGGGAAGATGTAGTTTGTAGGACACGGAATTGATCCGGGCCTTGATCTTGAATGGACCGAGGTAGCGGGGACCCAACTTGTAGCTGGGGATGCGGAACCTGATGTACCTGGAGGAGAGCCACACCCTATCACCCGGGGAGAATATAGGAGGAGGTCTTCTTTTACAGTCCGCATGTTTCTTCATGCGAGAAGAGGCCAGGGCAAGCGACTTTTGGGTCTCCTTCCAGATGGACGACAGCTCTTGGGTGACTTCATCTACGGCCGGGACTCCGGAAGAAGTGGGGATGGGAAGGGGGGGAAGAGGATGGCGGCCGTATACTACAAAAAAGGGTGACTTGGAGGAGGACTCAGACTCTTTCAGGTTGTAAGAAAATTCGGCCCAGGGCAGGAGGTCAGCCCAGTCGTCTTGACGAGCAGAGACAAAGTGTCGCAGGTAGGCCCCAAGGATCTGATTGACTCTCTCCACTTGTCCATTGGACTGAGGATGATAAGCAGAGGAGAAGTCCAGTTTGACTTTCAGTTGAGTGCAGAGGGCCCTCCAGAACTTGGACACGAACTGAACACCTCTATCCGAGATGATGTGAGATGGAAGTCCATGCAGACGAAAAATCTGGAGGAAGAAATGCTTAGCGAGGCTAGGTGCAGAAGGGAGGCTTGGAAGGGGGACAAAATGTGCCATTTTAGAAAAACGATCAACAACCACCCATATGGCTGTATGGCCGAGGGAAGGAGGAAGGTCCGTGATAAAGTCCATGGCTATGTGGGACCAAGGTCGTTCAGGCACGGGCAGAGGGTGAAGGAGACCAGCAGGCTTTTGGCGAGGGGTCTTGTCTCGAGCACATATAGTACAGGCCTGTACGAAGTCCATCACATCCTTCTTTAAGGAGGGCCACCAGTAATACCTGGAAATCAGTTGGGAGGACTTCCTAATCCCAGGATGACCGGCCAGATGAGAGGAATGGCCCCATTTAAGGATCTGAAGACGAAGACGTGGAGGAACCAAGGTCTTCCCAGGAGGAACTTGCACCAAGGAGGCAGGAGCTGCAGAGATCAGACACTCAGGAGGTATAATGTGTTGTACAGGGGACTTGGACTCAGAAGAATCGGTGGAACGTGACAGGGCGTCGGCCCTGACATTCTTGTCCGCAGGACGGAAATGGATCTCAAAGTTGAAGCGGGCAAAAAACAAGGACCACCTAGCTTGGCGTGGGTTTAATCGCTGGGCCGACTGGAGATAAAAGAGATTTTTGTGATCCGTGAAAATCGTGATGGGATGAACGGATCCCTCAAGAAGGTGTCTCCATTCCTCAAGTGCTAGCTTAATAGCTAGTAACTCACGGTCTCCGATGGAGTAGTTCTTTTCGGGAGGGGAAACGGTCTTAGAAAATTACCCACAGGTGATGTTCTTGCCCTTGGAGTCTTTCTGAAGAAGCACAGCTCCTGCTGCCACAGAGGAGGCATCGACTTCCAGGAAAAATGGTTTGCAAGGATCAGGCCTGGACAAAACGGGTGCAGAGGCAAAGACAGATTTGAGGTGGTTAAAGGCCTCCTCAGCTGGAGGGGGCCAGGATCTAGGATTAGCATCCTTTTTGGTTAATGCCACAATAGGCGCGACAATGGAGGAGAAGTGAGGGATGAACTGGCGATAGTAATTGGCGAATCCAAGGAAACGCTGGATGGCCAGTAGTCCGGTAGGACGTGGCCAGTTCAAGACGGCAGAAAGTTTCTCCGGGTCCATTTGGAGACCTTGTCCCGAGACCAAGTAACCCAGGATAGGAAGACTGCAATGTTCAAAGAGACATTTCTCTAGTTTGGCGTAAAGACGGTTCTCCCGAAGCCGTTGGAGCACTTGACGGACCTGAAGGCGGTGTTCCTCCAAGCTAGAGGAAAAAATCAGGATATCATCCAGATAGACAATGACACAGGAGTATAGCAAGTCTCTGAAAATCTCGTTCACGAAGTCTTGGAAAACCGCCGGAGCATTGCACAAGCCGAAGGGCATGACGAGATACTTGAAGTGTCCGTCCCGGGTGTTAAAGGCGGTTTTCCACTCATCGCCCTTACGGATGCGGATGAGATTATATGCGCCCCGGAGGTCCAATTTGGAGAAAATTCTTGCTCCGCGCAAACGATCAAAAAGTTCCGAGATAAGGGGCAGCGGGTAGCGATTTTTTACCGTGATCTTGTTAAGACCACGATAGTCAATGCAGGGACGTAAGGACCTGTCCTTTTTGGAAACAAAGAAGAATCCTGCTCCAGCAGGGGAAGAAGACTTGCGGATGAAACCTCTTTTGAGGTTCTCCTGGACGTACTCCGTCATAGCTTCTGTCTCCGGGACGGAGAGAGGGTAGATCCTGCCACGGGGCGGCGTAGTCCCAGGAAGAAGATTGATAGGGCAATCAAAGGGTCTATGTGGCGGCAAGACCTCGGCTTGTTTTTTGCAAAACACGTCAGCAATGTCCCTGTACGGTTTGGGGAGACTAGACCGAGAGGTAGCGAGGAAAACTTGCTTGGTGGGTACCGCTTTGAGGCAATGCCTGTGGCATGAGGGACCCCAACTTTTGATGTCCCCCGAGGCCCAGTCGAGGGTAGGGGAATGCAGCTGGAGCCAGGGTAGGCCCAGAAGGATCTCAGAGGTGCAGTTGGGCAATACAAAAAAGTCAATCTTTTCGTGATGGAGAACTCCAATTCTCATGAGGAGAAGTTCGGTGCGGTAACGCACGATACAATTCAGATTTTGACCATTTACCGAGGTGATAAAAAATGGCTTGACAAGACGAGTGACTGGAATATTAAATTTGTCGATGAGTGAGGCTTCAATGAAGTTTCCTGTAGAACCCGAATCCAAAAAGGCCACGGTGGAGAAAGAGGACTTCTTGGACCAAGAAATCCTTACTGGAACAGTCAGACGTGGAGAGGAAGAGTCCACACCTAGCAACACCTCCCCCGCGTTAGCTAGGTGCGAGCGTTTCCCTGACGCTGAGGACGGATAGAGCAATCCTTTAGAAAATGGTCAGGACTGGCGCAATACAGGCACAGATTATGGTCACGGCGGCGAGTCCTCTCTTGTGAGGTCAGGCGTGACCGATCCACTTGCATCGCCTCCTCGGCGAAAAGGTACAGGAACAGATTGGAGAGGGTTCTGGAAAAGAGGTGCCAGACGAGGAAACCATTTGGCGCGACCAAGGTCCTTTTCTTGGCGTAGCTCTAGACACCTCTCAGTATAACGCATGTCAATACGGGTGGCCAGCTGGATGAGTTCAGACAGGGTAGCAGGAATTTCTCGTGCGGCCAGCACATCCTTGACGTGGCTGGATAGGCCCTTTTTAAAGGTTGCGCAGAGGGCCTCATTGTTCCAGGAGAGTTCGGAGGCCAGGGTGCGGAACTGAATGGCGTAATCGCCTACTGAAGAATCTCCCTGGACAAGGTTCAGGAGAGCCGTCTCGGCAGAGGAGGCCCGGGCTGGTTCCTCGAAGACATTGCGAACTTCAGAAAAGAAAGCTTGAACTGTAGCAGTGGCAGGATCGCCACGGTCCCAAAGCGGTGTAGCCCAGGCTAGGGCCTTGTCAGATAGCAGGCTAACCACGAACACCACCTTAGACCGTTCGGAGGGGAACTGGTCAGACAACATCTCCAGATGGAGGGAACACTGGGATAGGAACCCTCGGCATAGCTTAGGATCCCCATTGAACTTGTCAGGAAGGGACAGGCGGACTCTAGCAGCAGCAACTCGTGGAGGAGACGTAGGAGCTGGTGGTGGAGACGGTAGAAGCTGCTGTAGCATAGCAGTCAACTGCGCCAATTGCTGTCCCTGTTGAGCGACCACCGTGGTCAGATCCGAGAAGCTTGGCAGAGGGACCTCAGCGGGATCCATGGCCCGATCTACTGTCACGTACCGGGTACGGCGGGGAACAGGAGGTGGATCCCCTATGCCAATGGGGCGATAGCACGGGTTGTATTGGAGGACCGGTTCTAATGTTGCTACTGGTTTTCACCAGAGCCCGCCACAAGGCGGGATGGACTTGTAGCGGCGGTAGCAACCAGGTCGTGTCTTCCAATAGCAACTCGACCCCACTGACAGCTGAGACAGGCGCGGTACACAAGGATTATTCAGAGGCAAGGTCAAACGTAGCAAAGGGTCAAGGCAGGAGGCAAAGGTTCGTAGTCGGGGGCAACAGCAAAGGTCTGGATACACAGAAGGAGCAAAACACACAAACGCTTTCACAGGGCACTAGGGCAACACAAGATCCGGCAGGGGCAGGAAGGGGAAGTGGGTTCATAAAGGTAACGGTGGATCATGATTGGACCAGGCACCACTTAATGTGCGCTGGCCCTTTAAGAGAAAGAAGAGCCGCGTGCGCGCCTGGAGAGAGGGGGACGAGCGCGCAGGAAGAGGCAGAGGACAGAGCCGGCGGGGACAGGTAGGCAGAGCGGGATGCGATCCATGGGCGGACCGGGGACGCCGCGTGGATCGCATCCCCGAGACAGAACAGCGCCTACGGCCAGGGAAGCTGGCCGGGGCGCTGCAGGGGGAGAGACGCCGTGAGCGCTCCGGGATGGACGGGACACCCGGAGCGCTCGGCGTTACAGGACCTTAGAGACTGTTTCCCAAATATGACCATGTGGCCATATTTGGGCAATTATGTAAGATTCAATTCCCTGCCCATTTGTTTACATGGCTGGAGATTTCCAGGCATGTAGCCTGGTATGGTTCAGGAGGGGGGCACTCGCTCACCCTCCCCTTCCCTGATCAAGTTTGGGGGGACCCCACACCATTTTTTTTTTAAATTGGCGTAGGGGTTCCCCTCAAAATCTATACCAGACCTGAACAATCTGGTATGGATTGGGGGACCCCACGCTG
Source organism: Lithobates sylvaticus (assembly GCA_028564925.1). NCBI lineage: Eukaryota > Metazoa > Chordata > Amphibia > Anura > Ranidae > Lithobates > Lithobates sylvaticus. The sequence goes on from CM053027.1 coordinate 407,925,733, forward strand.
TTTTACATTCAGCTGTCAGTGGGCAACCGCGCTGACAGCTGATGACTCATTAGTTGTTAAGGATTCATCCAGATCCAGCACACTCCTAAACCCATAGAGGATACATGATGTACATTACGTGATTGTGCCTGCATGTGCAGTATAACACAGCTACAGCTACAGCTTTCTTTCTTTTTTCTTGTATAGGACATTTAGCTGGGTTTCAGTCTAGACAGCTTGTGCTTTAATGACCAATGCCTTCCTGATGCAATAAACTTCTACGTTTGCTGTAAGTGGGACCTTAGAGACTGTTTCCCAAATATGACCATGTGGCCATATTTAGACAATGATGTAAGATTTACTTCCCTGCCCATTTGTTTACATGATTGGAGATTCCCAGGAAGCAACCACTGATTCCTTAACATTTATTGACAGCAGGGATAGTGGTGACATCATTGCCCAAATTATCACACCTACCAGACACTGCACATGATGAGAACCAATGTTCCCATGCTGATTAATACTGACTGAGGGAAGAAGCAGGGAGTCTAGCTGGCCAGAATAAATTAGCACAAAACAGGGGACAACAATGAAAGATGCCAAATACAAAAGTTTGTACTACAAAGTAGTAGTGGTGCTAAACTACCACTAAAAGGCAGTATACATTAGAACACCAATAAAAGTTCAATGCAAGGTGGGATGCAACATACATTTTTTGCTTTACTCCACAGCTCTCCTCTTTGTTCATTTGAATGCATGAATGAATAAATGATTAGTAGCTACATACCAAGAAATGTAATGAGAGGTGCATTAAAAATTACTGCTTGTGACTTTCTATGGCACCATTCCAAATCAAAGTATGTTTCTGCATTGTGAGAAGTGAAGGAACAAAAAACAATGCATGCAGTTATTTTGTGCATTCTTGAAAGGCCGATTTGAATTAATGCATTGTGGTTACATGCATGTTTGTGCAAAATGTGTGGTAAAACATATGACGTGTTATTGCTCTGCAGTGCCATTTATTTTGAATGGCACCCAGATGTAGTAATGCAATGTCCCTGGATTGCAGCTTGCCGCAACAAATGGCCACAGATGGTAATGCATTGCTGTGCGTTGGAATATAAAAATGGGTCATGTCTGATTTTCAGCATGTAAGGGTGTATTGGCAGCAGAGATATTAAAATTCTTATGGTTGAATTAGATGGACTTGTGTCTTTTTTCAACCTGACTAACTATGTAACTATGAAATGTGTGACTTAAAGAAACATACATTGACATATGTCATAATGCATGTTAAGGTACCAAAAAGATAAAAATGGGTCCTTAGAGGGTTGTCAGAATGCTTTTCCTTGTCCTGGTTTAGTCTGATTTATACTTTTCCCTATAGTATGAACAATCCTTGAATGATATTTATATGTATTTTAGGTGAGTCAGTTAGTTTTGTTTGTTTATTTTAATTTTTTTAAATTAGGAACCCTGATTTACCTGTAAAATCAATTTATTGGTGTACAGTATGGGACATTGGATCTTTACTATTTACCATGGGTTATATGCATCTATCTTCAGGCAATTAGACTCTTTAGTCTTCACCATGGGATGTCCAAAAGAAGTACAACTGAAGGGTGGGAAACACAACAAACAACGTGTTTTCCGCCTAAAAATGACATCAGAAGAGGACGGAACATGCACTTAACTAAATGTTTGAGCATAAACTTGACAAAAGATCAGGCAGCAGCTGTGCAAATCTGAGAAATTCACAGGAAGTACTATTCCTTGAGCTATTCCTATTACTTGAGCAGGGAGGAAACATATCTTTAGACCAGTGGCGGAGCGAGAATCCAACTGCCTAAAAATGGCAGCAGCTGAGAAGTAGGCTCTCACAAAGCATACTGCATCAAGACAGTGGAGAGGTTCTTTTCTGAGCAGGAGTAGAGGACAATGTCCTGATTGAGCTGGAAGCAGGAAACGTTATGGAGAAAAGAGGCCTTATTGACAAAATCGTCCTTGTGTAATGCTAGAAAGGGCTCTTTGCTGGATGCGGCCCCTAACTCAGAGACTCTCCATGTGGAGGTGATAACAATGAGAAATCCCAGTTTGTGAGTACGTTTAGATAGGGTTACATCCTTAATATGTACTGAAGGGCCAAAAGAACCAGGATAAGATCCCATGGAAACACAGGGGAGCATACAGGGAAAGAGATGTGTGTGACATCCTGCACAAAAGCCTTACCCAAGGAATGAGAGGGCAACAGCCTGCAAAACAGAACAGAAAATGTTGGGAATTGCCCTTTAATAGCATTCAACACTAGATGCTGATTTAGACCACACTGGAGGAAGAACAGGGTGCTTTCCATAGAGTACTTCCTAAAATGAAAACGTCCTTGTCTTGCACCAAGCAAAATAAGCTTTCTAGGTGCAATGTTAGACTTACTGAGATGTTGAAGTCCTAGCCTTCAAGGTAGGGATGACCAAATCCAATAGGCCTCTGTCCCTTAGGACCGGGGCTTAAACAGCCATGCTGTCAAAGCTATTGACTAAGAAGCAGGATGGTGTACTGGCCCTTGGCACAGAAGGTTCAGAGGATTTGAGAGGGCTCAAAAAGAGTCCGACAGGAGCCTAAGTATGTCCAAATACTATGTTCTTCTGGGCTAGTTTGTCTCAATGAGAATCACCTGCACACCCTCTATCTCCATCCTATGGAGCATACAAAGGAAAATCTGGTGGGGTGGAAGGTAATAGACCAGGTTGAACTTATTTCTTGGTATCATCAGAGCATCTACTGAAAAGGGCCAAAGATCCCCGGACATGATGAAAAACATGTCCGGTTTGTTGTTGGATCAGAAAAACAGAACATCCATGTCTGGTGTCCCCCACCAGTGAAAAAAGGGCTTAAATTCCTTTCCGTTAGAAAGCCAGTTCTCGAGATCACAACTAGTGATGACTAATAAAGTCTACCTGTCAGTTTTCTAAGCAGAGGTTGTGGATGTTAGAATGCACAGTTCTTCCCAGGAGAGAATCATATCTGCTTCCTTACAAATGGTGCCCCCTTGATGGTAATTTAGACCACAGTTCTGACATTGCCTGACTTGATTATCATTGGGTAACCTCACAATTAGGGGTCTAGAATTGAAGGCAGGCCCGTCGCAACAGGACAGGCAAAACAAGCATTTGCTTGGGGCCCGAGCTGGCCTGGGGCCCCAGCCGCTACTCGTGAATTGGGGCCCCGATGACGGCTTTGCAGAGTGCACAGAGGACACGGGAGGCTGTATTCCCGATCTAGCCAGCAGTAAGGGGGCGGGGCCAGGAGCTCCACTGACGTGCTGACTCCGCCCCATGTAGCCTGTATGCTCAGAAAAGAACGGCTGTAGTCAGAGCAGTGATCGGAGTGGGTGTGTCAGTGGAGCTCCAGCCCCCTCTATACTGGTTGGGGAATATAGAGGTCCGGGGGCAGGGCCAGAAGCTCCACTGACGTGCCCACTCTGATTACTGCTCCAAATACAGCCGCTCTGTTCCGAGTGGAGCTCCCGGCCCCGCCCCCTCTCTGCTAGCTAGCGTGCGAATACAGCCTCCTATGTCCTCTGTGCAGTGCACTTTGCAAAACTGTCATTGGGGTCCCAATTCACAGGTAATCTCATGCATGTATCCACAGTCTCTGATAATCTTATGCAGTATATCCACAGTCTCTGATAATCTCATGCAGTATATCCGCAGTCTCTGATAATCTCGTGCAGTATGTCCGCAGTCTCTGGTAATCTTGTGCAGTATATCCACAGTCTCTGATAATCTCGTGCAGTATATCTGCAGTCTCTGGTAATCTCGTGCAGTATGTCCGCAGTTTCTGGTAATCTTGTGCAGTATGTCCACAGTCTCTGGTAATCTTGTGCAGTATGTCCGCAGTCTCTGGTAATCTTGTGCAGTATGTCCGCAGTCTTTGGTAATCTCGTGCAGCATGTCCGCAGTCTCTGGTAATCTTGTGCAGTATGCCCGCAGTCTCTGGTAATCTCGTGCAGTATGTCCGCAGTCTCTGGTAATCTTGTGCAGTATGTCCGCAGTCTCTGGTAATCTTGTGCAGTATGTCCGCAGTCTGGTAATCTCGTGCAGTATGTCCACAGTCTGGTAATCTCGTGCAGTATGTCTGCACTCTCTGACCCACACCTGTAGTATGTGTATTATGTGCGCTTTACTTGCTCAATTATTTGGGATTGCTCCACTGCTCAGTGAGTGGTAATGATGTGCATTAACCTATAGCAACCAATCAGTAAGCGCTAATAATGTGTAGTAACCCCTTGCAAACAATCGGCAAGCAGAAATTGTTTGTGAACATAAACTGTATCGCTATGCTGTGATTCCTGTAGGATTTGCGTGCGCGTGCGTGCGGGGGGGGCGATTGGGGGGGCCTCCATGTGCATTTTGCTTGGGGTCCCCAAATTCCTTCAAACGGCCCTGATTAATGGGACAAATGCATAGCTCTGAAAGGCATCCACGACTGCTTTCCTGCTTATAAGGCTGGTATCCATCATCATAACCTTCCATTTATTTGGAGGAAAGGACTTCCCTTACATCCACCACAGCACGGAAAGTCTGGCTTTGGAAGTCAGAAGCATGGGGTGGTCAATCAACAGGAACTGTTTTTCCCCCGCTTGCAATGGTCTTCAGTGAAACTTGGAGTACAACACTGGCTCAAAGGGGGAAAACAATAGACCCAAGACCTTCGTGCAGGCATAAAGCAAGGGTTTCCCTTGGGGACAAAGGGCCAGAGCATGCGACCAGAGGGACATAAATTTGTCCTGTGGCTGTAATACCCTGGACAGAGCTGTGTAATGTCAGGCCTAGTGACTCTAATCTTTGAGATTGCTCCAGTGACTTCCACAGGTTGAGGATCCAGTCAAACATTTGCTGAATCTGCACCGTCTGCTGGATATAGGGCTGACAGGGTTAGGGTGAACTGATCAAGAGATTGCCCAGTTAACCCTCAACATGAATCCATTGAGCATGAAGCAGAGCTAAAACTGTGAAAACCACCTTGGCGAAAACCCAGGGGTGAGTAGAAACCCCAAAGAGAATGGTGACAAAATAAAAATGCTGATGACTGACCACAAAAAATGAAGATAGAAGAGGTCTACCCCAGAAACTGTCCACTTTCTCAGAAAATTGTCCTTAATAGGATATTGCTGTGCAAACTGTTTGGAAAGCAAGCTCCACGACCGAGTGGACTGAGAAAGACAGTTTTGGCAACTTTAGGGACCACATTTTGGAGTCATTGGGGGTTAGAAGACTCATGCTGCTCTAACATTAAGCAAATGCATTTAGTGCAGTAAGGATAACAATGGTATCTTTAAAGCCCAACTCCAGAAACCCTAAAAACTCTGAGTTGCAATGACACAGCATCCACACTGCAAGGATTAACTGCTTATTTATATTTTAGGGACAGAAAATCATTTGTACTTACCACATCCTCCACTCCACCTGCAGATTGTGCCCCCCCCCAGTGCTCTGACAGTGGACTGTTCCTCAATATCCTCTTGTCTGATGCAGGGCTATTGTTTATGCATCAGTCTTAATGATGCCAGGGCACTTAGACACTGGAGTGTAGATGATGGAGAAAGAGGAAAGCTTCTCAGTAGACAGAAGTGGTCCATCAAAAGGACACTAGTAAAAAACTGAGGCTATCTGAAATTGGGAGTGATTATATAGGGCATGTCCCAGCAGCTTTCTTTTTGCCAGTTTTGCATAGTGTAGGGATGCTTTTAACATTCTGTTGTGCATTTATTCTTGTCTGTGACTATATTTCCTCTTCCTATGACTCCAGGAAAATAAATGAGAGGAATAGGGGTCACTGGTACCAGAAGACAAAAAGTAGTTTTAGCTTTTCCCCACTCTAATAAGAAAAAAAAAACAGTTTTTACGGCTGTCTTTCTGCTTAACAGAGAGATGTTATACCATTTCCTGTCTATTTGATTTCCTGTCACCAGAATAGGATGTGAGAAAACATCTCCCCAGTAAAGACACAGGCAGCAGAGCATACCAATGCAAAATTGTGAAAGAAAGCTTGGCTTGAGTTATACTTTATGTAATGTTTGGTTTAAGCATAAAATAGACATTTTAAATCAGTTCTTTAAGTGAAAAGTAAGTCTATCTTTGTATTGCATGCTCACATTTATCTACATACAGGGTTTCATCCATTAACAGATTCTCAGTTTGATATGTGTTGAAATAAAGGGCAGCTAACAGCATGAAATACTTAATCTAATTACTGTGTTCAGCTTTAAAAAGAGATTAAAGGCAAAATATAAAATGTTTAATTTTATTCCCCCAAACCATTTTGACATAGTTACTGCCTTTCATAACCCTATATAAATTCTGTAATTTGTAATAAAATGTGTTGTTCTATTCGCAACACTGTAAACTGACCCTAGAGAAACAGATGCTTGACTTCTATGAAATCAAATTGAGTTATTTTATATAGCAATGTTTTCTACAGTCCATTATTGTTAAACAAATAAAAATGACATTAGTGAAAAAAAGATCTACATGATACCTGGAAACTCCAGAGATTAGGCCAGATGGTCACTTCTAACTGATGTAATATAGTAAACTCTGTTGAGAGTCAAGATATTGATTGAATTTCTGTGTTTAAATGCAGGCCCCATACCTACACATGTCCACACAGATATCAGTTGCTTGAAATCAAATACAGAGGTGTAGAATGGGAGATTATGTTAGAGGCAGCCTATTAAGCCTGTCAATTCCATCTGTCGGCTAATATTTTAAAATGTCATCTATATTTTTTAATAGATTGGAATTATATTTAGAAAATGTATATTTAGTGAAAGAAAGATAAAAGCTATGGTGTGTAAAATGAAAAGGCTGTGTTTCTATATACAGTATGTATATGGGGGAATTGCTCATGACAAAGGCTTTGCTTTCTGCTGAGAGTGTGACTTAGTGGTTGCTGCTCCTGCTAGCAATACAAATCTAAAGCTTCCATAAATGTATGAGGATGGTTTAATGTGCAGGCAAGCAATTCAACCTAAGAGTGGGAGGTGTTGTCCAATACCTGGATCATGGTACCTTTGAATACTTCTATATAATTACACTTTATATGAGGCAAAAACTTTTCTTTAAATGGGAGGAACAATACAAATTTTAGCAGGGGGGGGGGGGGGGGCACTCCATGTACCACCACTTAGAAGGTACATCAGTGCAGTCGCCAGTGACATGGAGAGTGGCATCAATGTTCAAATGTCAGATAGAGTGATCTCTGCCCAGTAGTAGAACTACAGTCTCAGTCCGACTCCCATTCCCAGCATGTATGATGCTTGATTATCTGATTATGATTCAGGAGGTAGTATTAAAATATGATCCTCTTTGAGTGCTAGAAAAGCTAGATACACAGTTGCCCGCCTGATAGATTTTTCCCTTTTAGGCATTGTTGTGAGGTGGTCACTTGAGGTATGACATGAGATTGTAGTCCATTCCAGCCAACAAAAACCACCCCCCCCCCCCGACATGCACACATGCACACGTTGCAAAGGTTAAAGACTCATTTAGTCTAGGGGATGATAAATATGCTGTTACACTTCTCTCAGATGCTCCTACAGTATAGGACTACTAGTCTTGCATTGTATGTGATGAAGTGAGAAAGCCTATAACTGGAAGTGAAAGGAAGCAACTTTGGGGGATCGGTTGCACGTGGTGAAAGCCTGCAAGAGCGAGGAATAGGATTGTACAGCTTATTATGCTGCTCCTAGATTTAACAAGCATTTCACTCTTGCTGTGTGGGGAGGTCCCACTGCAGGGGTCATTTTTGACAGGGGTAAATTAAAAGAAATGGCTGCACATTGGTAGATTCCAAATGCCGTTTTTTGGTAACCAAAATGACACCAGGAGACACCAACACACAGTCTTGTAGATGCGTTTCACGCAGTACAATTGTGCTTAATCATGTGTACACAAATTATATCACATGCAAAACTGAGGCAGTAACTCAAAATGTGTACTAACTGGAAATACTTTCCTAGTAAATACAATCTATAGTATCATTTTAGGATTTGTGGATTTTTTTTTTTTGGTCAGGCTAAAGAGACACTCCTTGTGATATTTTTATTTTAGTTGAAATCTGGTGGACAAAGTCACATGCCGACTTCTTCTACATTTTGGGCTTTCCAGGAATGAAACCTCTCCATCATACTTTATGGCTTTGTGCCTGTATGCCATTACGTTTGGGTGCTTCTGCCCACCTTGGATTTTTCCAGTTCTCATGTTCCATTGTAAATAATATAAAATAGGTTAAAATACAGCAGGAAAAATTTGGGTTAAAGGGTTAGTTCACCAGTTTTAAAAAAAATGTGCAGTCAATGGACCCCAGTAGTTTAAATACAATGTCCAGCCTAGAAAAATGGAGTGTACTTTATGTGACATACTGTACCTGTAGGCAAAGCTTTGCTTCCCCCAAAGCCAGGCCAAAAAACGACTAACCTGACTGATCCAAATTGACCCAGTATAGAAGCTTAAATGTGTTGTCAGTTGAGAATGCCCCAGCAAAGCCTGGCCCAAAATCGACCAACCTGGCTGTTTCAAATTGACCCTTGTTAGTACCTGGTTGGACCTACTTTTGCCTTCAGAACTGCCTTAATTATTTGTGGCATAGATTCAACAAGGTGTTGGATAAATTCCCCAGAGATTTTGGTCCATATTGACATGATAGCTTCATGCAGTTGCTGCAGATTTGTCGACTGCACATTCATGATGTGAATCTCCTATTCCACCACATCCCCCCCCCCCCCCGGTGCTCTATTGGATTGAGTTCTGGTGACTGTAGAGGCCATTGGAGTACATTGAACTAATTTTCATGTTGAAGAATCCAGTTTGAGATGGTTTGAGCTCATTATCCTGCTGGAAGTAGCTATCAGAAGTTGGGTACACTGTAGTCAAGGGATGTACATGGTCAGCAACAATACTCCAAGTAAAACTGTCACTCAACAACCCTTTTTTATTGTCCTCTCGTGTAAAAGAGTGTAAATAGTGCTTGCAACTTATTGTTGCTGGTAGATGTACAGCACTGTTCTGTCTCTGTGTTATCTACTTGTTGGAGAAGAATACAGAGAAAAGTTATGGAGAAGTTTTGGTAGCAAACAAGCTTTAAATCCGTGACATTGACCAAAAGTTGGAGGCTGAGGAGAGAAGGAGAGAGTTAAGAAGATCTTCTAATGCTATGTACACATGGTAGGATTTTCCAACAACAAAACCGTGGATTTTTTTCCGAAGTATGTTGGCTTAAACTTGTCTTGCATACACACGGTCACACAAGTTCAATAGCTTGATTCCGAGCATGTGTGGACTTTTGTGCTTCAGAATTGTGTACACACGCTCGGAATTTCCGATAAAACAAATGTTCTATGGAGCATACCATAGATACATTTGTTGTCGGAAAATCCTACCGTGTGTATGGCCCATTAGAGTACTGAATATTTAGAGGTGTATTGTTGGGGGTATCAAGGGCAAACACACCGGGCATAAAAAAGAGTTGTTTTTTTCCTAAAAATTTTGTGAAAATAGGGGATCACAAGCTTAAAGTATTTTGCTGCTACAAGCCTAAAGTTTTGAACGCAAAGGTTTGTTGTCATAAATAACTGGATAAGGCCTTAACAAATCTTTTAAAGTGGAAGTAAACCCTTCCATATGACTTTGGCCTACAGGTAAGCCTAGATTAAGGCTTACCTGTAGGTCCAATAAATATCTCCTAAACCTACATGGTTTAGGAGATATTTAGCGATGAAAAGGCATCGCTGTCTACGGCGCATGCGCCATAGACAGCGGCGCGCAGGCGCACTGAGGGCGCACTGAATATGCAGAGATCACGGCGATATGCCGATCTCGTGCGCATGCGTGGGAGTGACGTCTCTGGGAGCGGCGAGACCCGGAAGTCACTCCGGCCCTGGATGGCGGCGAAGAAGATCGAGGATAAGGACGGCTTCGGGGGCTTCGTTTTCAGGTAAGTTTTTCATAATGAGCTAGTATGCTATGCATACTAGCTCATTATGCCTTTGCCGTGCAGGGTGTCTTTTTTTTTTTTAAGAGGCTTTACTTCCTCTTTAAGGCTGTTACAACATCTGCTAGTAATTTTTCTACCAACTAGTGCATTAACTCCTGATCTATTTACATGCAATTTACAAAGAATACTGAACTGAACTGCAGAAGATATGTTTAATTTATGACAACTTACACTTTCTATAGTTCTCTAACCAACTATTTAAAAAGTTTGTGCAAATAGACTTCCAAGTGTCAAAGAAATTTGGGACTCAACAGAAAGTTTATTTAATTGGTTTAAATATATTTCTGTTCAGGAGCAGTTTGGTTTACAAAGAAGCCCATTGGACTTATTTATTAACTTGTTGTAAAATATTATTTTGTTGTTGCTGTATGGAGACAGTTTTCCCTTTTTGCTAATAAACTACTATGAGTGTCGGTTCACACTACAACGACTTGGGATTCGACTTGTCAGCCCTCAAGTCGCCCCAAGTCGCTTGACATTGGGAATTACATTATAGTCAATGAGAGCCGTCTTAATGTACACTACTGAAGTCGCTCCGACTTCAGAAAAGGTTCCTGTACTATTTCAAGGCGACTTCTAGGCGACTTGTACCCATAGAATTCAATGTAAGTCGCCTCCAAGTCGAATCTCCATCAATTTTTTTTTAATTAATTATTTGTATTATTATTTTTCATACAAAGGTTAAGAGCATATAACATCTTGGGTTAACTTATTATTTCAAATAGTATAAAAACATTATTAATTTTATATAATCCCCTGCCCTCCCTCCCTCTCAGCCTAATCCCACCCTTATACCAAACATCATCCAATCATTATCTACACGTGTCTTCTTACCTATTGTCTATTTATATAGACAAAGAGATCGAGAGAGTCTACTTTATAGAAAAATAGAGAGCATAGAAGAGAGGCCTCAGAGGGAAGAGAAAAGGGGGGAGGCGAGGGCATGATGGTAAGCGGAAGTAAATTCACCTCAGCTCCCCCCATCCCCCTCCACGGGGCACCTCACCCCCTCCAGCCAAGGTCTCTACATTCTCTCAAACTTTGTAAGGTTATTTTGTCTAATATATGTCCCTCTCTCACTCCAAACCAATGAATTAATAGTTTCAATCCAGTTCTCCACCCTCGGGGAGTCTGTGCCTGCCATTTCTGTGCAATTCATGCTTGGAACAGGCATCTTAACACTACTTCAGTGGTACTGGACAAGACTATCTTCCTCTAAACCAGGGATCCTCAAACTATGGCCCTCCAGCTGTTGCAGAACTACACATCCCATGAGGCATTGTAAAACTCTGACATTCACAGACATGACTAGGCATGATGGGAATTGTAGTTCCAACTGGAGGGCCGTAGTTTGAAGACCCCTGCTCTAAACTCCCTAATAAGCATGTCTTGGCTTCAGGTTCCAGTGAGCTCCCAAAGATTTTATTTATCCTATCAACTATCTCCACCCAATATCTAAAAAGCTTTGGACACCTCCACATCATGTGAATAAGGTCTCCTGTCGCTTTACACCTGGGACACTCGTCATTTTGTTTCCATCCAAGTTTAAACATTTTTGGTGGGGTATAATAGACTCAGCCAACGCTGTAAAAAACAGCTAGGACAGATGGATTGCGGTGTATACCGCTGTATGCGATGGTGAGACGCTAGTGACTCGTCAGCTACTCACCCGCGTCTCACCATCGCATACAGTGGTATACACCGTGGTCCATCTGTCCTAGCTGTTTTTTACAGCGTTGGCTGTTATCTAAAAAATGGATAGTAAAAAATTCAAGCAGTAATGTTCCTGAGAGATAAAATACTAAAAACAGCGCTAAAATGGAAAATTCCTATCAAAATACTTACCGTAATTTTCCTTTCCTGATGGACTCCATGGCAGCAACGTGTGGGTTTAGCCCCGCCTCCATTACCCTATAGGACACTACTCCCATAAATCTTTGCTCCCTGCCCACGGCCGTGTTCGATAACTAGTACTACTCCAGCCATTTGGGAGGGAACTCCTGCTGCCATGGAGTCCATCAGGAAAGGAAAATTACGGTAAGTATTTTGATAGGAATTTTCCATTTTCCTGACAGACTCCATGGCAGCAACGTGTGGGAAATAACTCGCCCAATAAACACACTTGGGTGGGCAAAATGCTGAACAGAAAAGATTTATTTAACACTGTCAACCGACAGGACTTTTAAACCAAATTTAACAGAAGTTAAGGATGCAGGTTCAACACAGTAATGGGTCATAAACGTATGTATTGAAGACCAAGACGCTGCCCTGCAGATTACTTCCGGCGCCACGTGACGCGAGGCTGCCCATGATGTGGAAAGACTCCTGGTGGAATGTGCCGTCACTGCCTCAGGAGGAGCCAAGCCCTTCTCTCTGTAAGCCCACTGGATGGCTTGGACTACCCACGCAGCAATGGATCTAACAGAAGCTTTAGAGCCCTTATTCTTTCCATGAAACAGAACAAAGAGGGAGTCAGTCTGACGAAATGAAGCTGTAACGTCCAGATATTCCTTTAGTGTAGCACCCATGTCAAGAGGATGTGGATCCGAACTTCCATCAGACATGAAGGTAGGTAGAGTGATTTCCTGGTTTTCATGGAAAACAGTGGTTACTTTGGGATTTGATCCCAGCATTGGAATGAGGACCACTCTGTCCGGGAAGAAGGTGAGGAAAGGCTCCTTGGAGCCTAGCGACTGAATCTCTGAAATTCTCTTCGCCGACGTTATGGCCACCAGAAAAGAGGTTTTAAGTGTTAGTTCCTTAACTGAAAGTGATTTGTTGAGTTGAGTAAAGAAATCCAACACCAGAGGAAGGTCCCATTTTGGGAACCTGGGTTTCTTCTGTGGCCTAAGCCTGACTGCACCTTTGAAAAACTGTTGAATCAAAGGATGATTGGCCCACGTGACTCCAGAAAAAGCTGAGATAGCAGAAACTTGGACACGCAGGGAACTCACGGACAGTGAGATATCCAATCCTGTTTGAAGGAAGCTTAACACATCCTGAACTGCCAATGTATTGCAGGAACTAGACCTGGAAGCCATGTGACTGGTAAACTTCGCCCAGATCCTTTCGTACACCCGATTGGTACTACTTCTTCTAGCACTAAGGAGAGTGGGAATAACCTCTAATGGACAGCCTGACGCTTCCAACCTTCCCCTCTCAAAAACCAGGCCCTTAGGTGCAGGTGATCCGGACAGGGATGTAACCTCGAACCTTGGGACAACAGGTCTGGTCTGGATGGTAACGGAACCGGATCCTTGACACTGAGGAGTGTCAGAAGCGGAAACCAAGGCCTGTTGGGCCAGTAGGGAATTACTGCAATTACCTCTGCTGTTTCCGACCTGAGTCTCTTCAGGAACTGTAGGATGATCGGAATTGGAGGAAAGGCATACGCCTTGAGGAACCACCATTTCTCCGTCAGGGCATCTACCCCGTAGGCTTGCGGATCTCTGTACCTTGAATAGTACTTTACTATTTTCTTGTTGCATGGGGAGGCAAACAGGTCGACCTCTGGGCAGATCCCCAGTGTTAGGATCCAATCGAATACCTCCTCGTGGAGAGACCACTCGTTGTTGTCTAGAGATATTCGGGAGAGGAAGTCTGCCTGGACGTTCTGAATTCCTGGCACATAAGACGCTGTCAGATCCTTCAAGTTCTTCTGAGCCCAAGACATGATCGGTTCCACTTCTTGGAGAAGGGAAAAACTTCGGGTGCCCCCTTGCCTTCTGATGTATGCCACTGCTGTGGTATTGTCCAGTCTGAGATGGACCGATGCCCCTGGGATCAGGTGACGAAAAGCCAGAAGGGCCTGGAAGGCCGCCCTCAATTCCAGGACGTTTGACACTGTCCTTCTGGAGGGAGTATCCCAAGTGCCCTGGGCGACTTCCGCCAGGCAGTGGGCCCCCCATCCCCTGCTGCTGGCATCTGAGGTTATAGTTACCCATGGGATGGGACGGATGGAATGGCAGTTGCAAAGGTTCTCCCGTTGTAGCCACCATAGAAGGGAGTTCTTCATGGATGAAGTAATCCGAATCGTCTGAGCTTTGTTGCCTGTCCATTGCTGAAGGAAGCCCTTCTGAAAAGGCCTCATCCTCCACTGTGCCCATCTCACCATCGGGATTGTTGAAACCATGGTGCCTATAATTCTCAGGCACTGGAGAGCTTGAAGGTAGGAAGCCGTAAGAGCTGGACGGATTCTGTCCCTTACCACTGAGATCTTTTCCTCTGGTAGTGAGATAGTGCCCCTGACTGTGTCGAACAGAGCCCCTAAGAATAGTAGGGTTTGTGATGGGGTCAGTTGGCTCTTCTCCAGATTCAGTATCCACCCGAACTCCTGTAGAGTGGAGATAACTTGCCGTCTGTGAATTAGAAGCTGTTCTCTGTCTTGTGCCAATAGTAGAAGGTCGTCTAAATAGTGATGTAGACGAATTCCCCTGGTTCTCAGAAGAGCTACCACTGCCAACAGAGTTTTTGAAAACACACGCGGAGAAGTTGATAGCCCGAAGGGAAGGCACGTGAATTGAAAATGGAGCTTGCCTACTGAAAAGCGAAGGAATTGTTGATAGTTTTCGGCAACGGGAACGTGAAAATAGGCGTCTTTGAGATCTATGGAGATCATCCAATCTCCTGGTTGGACGGAATGTTGTATTGTGGACAGTGTTTCCATTTTGAACCTTTCCTTTCTTATGAAGGTGTTTAGATGGGTCAGGTCTATGACCGGCCTCCAGGCCCCGCTTTTTTTCTGGACCAAAAAGAGGGGAGAGTAGATCCCCCTGCCTCGCTGGTCGGCCGGGACATGGATAACAGCGCCTTGAACCAATAAAGATTTTATGTAAGTCAGAAGGCTTTGTCTTTTTTCTTCTGTAGTCGGAAGGGAAGTAGGGACCCACCTGAGCCTGGGGGCTTCCCTGAAGGTCCAAGCATGACCTGAGGAGACCGTATTGAGGGTCCAAAAGTCTTGGATCGAAGCCGCCCAGACATGACGAAAGTGGAAAAGTCGAGCCCCCACCTGACCTGTCTGAGCGGGCCCAACCTCAAAAGGATTTGGTCGGCTCCCTCTCTCCTTTGGAATCACTTTTTGCTGTCTTCTTAAAAGACGATTGTCTTGACTTCCAGGATCTGGAAAATTCCCGGCCAGGTCTGTAACTGCGAGCTTCCCTAGCTCTTTCCTGGTACTGCCTTTTTGGGAAAGATCTTCTCTGACCTTGGGGTCGACGATCTTGGGGGAGGAACCCCGACTTCCCACCAGTGGCCCGGGTAATCGCCTCGTCCAACTTGTTCCCGAACAGGGAGGACCCCTCAAAGGGGATACGACACCAGACTTGTTTTGAGGCTGGGTCGGCTAACCAGGGGCGGAGCCACAGCGCCCGTTTGGCAGTGACAGATGAAAGCATTATCCGAGCCGTCAGGCGTATGATGTCAATAGAGGCTTCCCCAAGAAAAGCCGACGCAAGCCTCAATTCTTGAATAGGCGAGCATCTAACCGTATCATCCGAGATACCTCTCAGTGTCTCATCTACACTGTCAGTCCACACTTCCATCGCTTTAGACAAAGCGGCTAGGGCAAGAGCTGGCTTACAGGCCATGCCTGCTGTTAGGTACACCCTCTTCAGGTCTGCATCAATTCGACGGTCTAACACGTCTTTGAAGGACACTGTGTCCTCTAAAGGGAGAGTCACATGCTTCACCAACCTCATGACTGCTGCATCTATCAAGGGAGCAGACTCCAAGTGCTTCACTTCTTCCTCCTTGAAGGGATAGAGTTTTGCGATTTTGGAAAGCATGGAATTTTTCTTCTCCACCTTGCCCCATTCGTCCGTGACGATTTCGCCAAGCTCTGCAATAAAAGGAAAATTAACACGCTCTTTCTTTAATTGTTTAAAGAATTTCCTCTGTTTGGGAGCAGCTTCTACTGGGTCTTCCCAATTAAGCGATTCTCTGATAGCCTTAACCAAGGGTGGGAGCAGAGCAAAATCAAAGCCCACAGGAGGGCTCTCTTCCTCTGAGTCACTGTCGGATATGGCAACCGAAGGGTGGCTCTGAACCGAGGACTCCCAGGTATCTTGCAACTGTGTCTCCCTTACTGGAGAACGAGACTGCTCCGCTGGAGGTGTATGGGAATGATCATCCATGTTCCTGAGCGACTCCTTCACAACCCTTTCCACCAGGGATTTAAGATGTTGATCCGTATCCCCTCTTTCTTTGGAGGCTTTGGAAAAACAAAGGTCGCATAAGGATCTTCCTGGGGGAGCTTGACTTCTGCAACCCCAGCAGGAATTAGTAGAGCGACTGGAGTGAGAGCGCTCACCACTACGGTGTCCTGATTTAGAGGAGGAACCACCATGTTTTGAATTGGAAGAGGATTGCCGGTTTTGCGACTTGGAGGAGTCGCTTCCTCTATGAGAGCTGCGATGCGTATCTGATCTAGAAGGGCTGAGGAAAAAACAAAAGACAAAGACCACACACAAAACAAAACATCAGGCAATAGATAAGCAATCAGGCACACACCCTCCCCTAATTATCAGACCATCAGGAAAAAACACATTCCCAATACCTTTTTTGAGAGGGCTGGCCACAGACAGGCAGTGGTGAATCCATGTCCTCAGCGATGTCCATCTGAACTGAGAATGACAAGAGATCAATGCAAGGGACAGGAAGATTCCTCTGACCTGTCCCAGAAAAGCCACTTACCAGTAGCTGCACACACAGGAGCCTGGGGATGTCACTGGAGAAAACCTGCAGACATTCCCAAAGCTTGCAGGCTATTTCCCTAGTTTAAATAGCGCGCCCCTGTGACGTCACTGCCGTCCCAATGCGCATGCGCGAATAGCGGCAAATTGCCGCTATCGCGCATGCGCGAACCAAGCCTCGCTCTCGTACCGCGCTCGCGCATGCGCAGAACGCCCGAAAAACGAAAGCGGAAGTGATACGGCGGCTGGAACGCAGGAAGAACCAGCCGCCATGCCTGAGAAACACACATGCTACAAACAAACAAGCAACTACAGGAACCGCACAGGAGGTAATAACAAACACTGCTGCCATGAAAAGAAATATCGATACTCTCACCACTCCACCACGATCGACCAGGCCGAAGGTAAGACCGGACTTCTCCAGGGCAAAACGGGTCACCTGCTAGTAGCTGGCTGTCTGACCAGTGCGCAGCCTGCCTGCCAGTGGCTAGGATAAGGGCTTCTTCCTTGCGCCTCTTCCACTGCCCACTCCATACCCTGCTAATAGCTAGGGCTTAGCGGAGCCATGCGACTTTCCCATCCAGAGTCGCAGATCGGCCAATCAGGATCGTGGGGAAAATTTATCTTCAGGTAGAAAGACCACCAACTAGGTCCTTCGGAGGAGGACAAAAAAAAGAACACGGCCGTGGGCAGGGAGCAAAGATTTATGGGAGTAGTGTCCTATAGGGTAATGGAGGCGGGGCTAAACCCACACGTTGCTGCCATGGAGTCTGTCAGGAAAGTTCCAGTATCAATAAAAACTTAAACAAGATACTGGGTTCACAATCAAAAAATAAAGTGCAAGATAAAACTGAATAAATAAATGTTTGTTTTGTGCAGAAAATGGTGGTAAGTGGACAGTTCAAAATGGCATCAAAGTGACTTCCTCTATGTTCAAATGTAGACCAGGTGATATCCCGTGTGACTTGTTTCACCACGTGCGGAGAAAATCCCCCTATTATTTTTTATGGCGAGTTTATTTGGAGTCAATTCCCCCCTGGACCCCTGATGCAGTGGTGTTTTGTGATGCTGAGAGGTTAAGAAGGTTACCAGGCCGATTGGTGTCCATCTTTGCTGAGGAATAGTGGATGCAGTTTAACCATTTGATGACCTTTACTTGACATGCCTGTTTAATTTGTATTTCTGGTGAGTTTAAACCCCTGAGGGGGATTTTCTCTGCACGTGGTGAAACAAGTCACACGGGATATCACCTGGTCTACATTTGAACATAGAGGAAGTCACTTTGATGCGATTTTGAACTGTCCACTTACCACCATTTTCTGCACAAAACGAACATTTATTTATTCAGTTTTATCTTGCACTTTATTTTTTGATTGTGAACCCAGTATCTTGTTTAAGTTTTTATTGATACTGGAACTTTAGCGCTGTTTTTAGTATTTTATCTCTCAGGAACATTACTGCTTGAATTTTTTACTATCCATTTTTTATATTCTGTATTTATTTAAACAGCTGCTTTTATATATATTTATTCATTGATTTTTATATATATTTACTACTATCTATACAGGTGTGTCTAGCCACAATATAGACTGTATTTCAAACATCAGGCGCCGAGTAGTGTACATTAGGCCCTTTAGTCACACTCTCTTTATTTGTTGGCTGTTATCTATTCATTCATTAAATTTTTTGGCATTTGCCCTCCTAAGAGAGAAGGTCTTGTTGCGCTCTAGTGTATTCACTCTTATACTTGCTGGACTCATTTGGCTTGTATGCTTTGTAAGGCACACATGGTGTGTTGCTTACATGTAAGCATTTTTTTATGTTTTTATCATTTTTAAAATAAAAGAGAAGTTTTCAGTCTACACTTAGATTGCCTGCTTTTTCTTTTTTGAGGGATTTTTCCTGGATCCATATCACCCATGGTCGTTTTGATCGCATGAAGTTATTTTCTTGGGAGAAAAAGATATCCTCAAATTTCCTGATCATCACACAGTTCCAGATCGCATACAGCTTGGATTGGAACTTCATATATATTCCTGATTGGGTCCATGCGTATGTGCATAGCACACTTGGTAAGAGTACCTTATACGTTTTTGGTGGAGGATTTATCACTTCAAGATTTGTATGAATTCTGATCTACAGTCACTTGGGTGTTCATCCATATTACTTCACTTATTCACATTATTTTTGTATCTTCCGGATATGAACTTTGGTCACGTTATTTAATTGAATATTATTTTGTGTAATTTTATTTTATGTGCTGCACTATTTTCACCTTTTATATTGTACTGTGAAGGATTCGTGATTTGCCTTTTTTGTGTTCAGCTTGCACTTGTTATTTTTAATTTTTGGTTTGTGCTGATTGTTTCATATATTGCAAGTTTTTGTTATACCATAAAGGGGTATATTCAATTACCCCTTTATAACCTATTAGTGCCTTTGTTAGCTGCCACACTTTACTAACTAGTTTTATCGTCGGATGTCTGTAGATAAAAGAGTCTGCTTCTAATGCCTCCACCAGTGTATTGTGTGGGGCCCTCATTATCATCATTCTATTACTAGATTTCCTACCACCTACGGTTCCGCAACCTGCAAGATGTTGCAGCTGAGATGACAAAAAGTATAGTTTCGGGTGCAGGATCGCCATACCTCCTTCTTTAATCGGTAGTTGCAAAGTTTACAAGCGAATCCTAGACTGGCCCTTTTTCCAAATTAGTTCCCTAAAAAGGGTTTCTATTCTCTTAAACCACTTCTGACCTATCCAGATCGGAGAGTTGTGAAGCAGATACAATATCTGCAGTAGCCATATCATCTTTATTAGGTTGCAACGACCTGCAACAGATAGGGGAAATCGGCACCAGGTCTTTTCCTTTTGTTTTAATTTCGATAGCAAGGAAGCTAAGTTATTATTAACATACGGATTTATAGCGGTCATAATCCAAACACCTAAATATTTCAGCTTGGCCACTACTTTCAAATGGGAGGTTCCTGGTAGTATCTGGTCGCCAAGTGGGTCAATTGATAATAAAGCCGACTTGTCCCAATTGATAACTAAACCGGAAATAAGCCCAAACTCACCCACCATTTGTATTACTGTGTTTAGTGAGGGTTCAACATCCCCGAGGAAGAACAGGACGTTGTCTGCAAACAGTGCTATCCTGTCATCTACTGACTGGCGCCAGAACCCCTGTATATCTGGCCTTGATCTACTCATAATGGCAAGGGGTTCCATTGCAGGGCAAACAATAGAGGAGACAGGGGGCAACCCTGTCTCGTCCCTCTCTCAACTGCAACACATCTGATTATTCGTTGTTGATTTAAATTTTTGCTCTTGGTTCACTATAAAGTAGCCAAACCCAAATCGCACTAGCACCTTCCATAGATAGTCCCATTCTGGACTATCGAAGGCCTTGGCGGCATCCAAGGCCAAAATGGCTTTAGAGCCTGGATTGTCAGTGGGGATCTGCAGGTTCAAAAAGACTCTTCTGATGTTGATGCTAGTTTATCTGTTGGGGATAAAACCCGACTGGTGCGGATGTATCAACCCTTGGATACATCTGTTTAGGCGGGTTGCTAAAACTTTAGCCAAAATTTTTACATCAGTACATAGTAATGAGATTGGGTGATAAGAGGAGAAATCCATTTGGTCTTTCCCTTCCTTGTGTATTAGAGTAATGGTGGCTTCCAACATTGAGGTAGGGAGTCTCCCATAGGTTAACGCCCAGCCCAATGTTTTCAACAGTTCTGGGAGTAGTACCTTGCCATATCTTTTATATATTTCTACGGGAAGCCCGTCCGGTCCTGGTGATTTTTGGCTGGGCATTCCAGCTACTACCTGTTTTAGCTCCTCTAGGGTCACTGGTGCCTCCATATCTATTCTATCCTGCTCTGACAAGGTCGGGATTGATATTCCTTGGAAAAAATCCTCCATTGTTACGCCCTCTACTCCCCTATTAGATTTATACAACGACTTGTAATAGTCGCTAAATACCTGCATTATCTCTGTCTCGTCAGTGGTGATGTCTCCGCTTACTGTCCTAATCGCCAAAACTGTAGAGGGGGGAGTATTGGATTTAATCAATATGGATAACATACGACCAACCCTCTCCCCCTCTCCGAAGTGACACTGTCTCTGGAATATTCGTCTATTCTCCGTCCTAGTAATAGCCATTTTATAGACTTGTTGCTTTCTGAGAAATTCTCTCTGCCAATCCGGGGTTGTATCCTCAACATAACGCTTCTCTGCCTGTGTTGCCTCTTTCCTAATATTCACATTTTCTAGATTTGCCCTTAATTTTTGTCACTTGTTGAATCAGGCGGCCTCTAAGATAGGCCTTCAAGGAGTCCCAAACCACACCTGGCAGCGCTGTACCTGTATTGATTTGTAGAAATTTGTTTAATCTAAGCATCACATCTCCAGAACTGCCAATCAGTTCGAGCCAACAAGTACTAATTTTCCATTCTCTAGATTGGGTCTTGCCCCCAACATTAATGGACAGCACAAGCGGGGAGTGGTCGCAAACTCCTCTTGGACCATACTCTATGTTACATACAGATGATATTACCTCCCAATTGCCCAGGACCATGTCAATTCTAGAGCGAGTGAGATAGGAGCTTGAAAAACATGAATACTGCCTTTCTTGTGGATTGCGCATTCGCCATATATCACTCAGACCCATTTCCTCCAGAAATCGAGACAGCCGACCCTCACCTAATGTATTGGACCTATGACCCGGCAGGTCATAGGGTCTAGAGTCTTGTCCAGTACTTCATTAAAGTCTCCCACGACTAATATCGGGGTCCCTGCCTTATCCAGCACCAACTCCAATAGTGTATATAGGACCTCTAGCTTGAATGGGGGGGAATGTAAATATTTGCCAACACGAATAGTTTGTTTTCAATTGAGCAGAGCAAGAAAACATACCGGCCTTGTTCATCAATACTGCTTTCCCTGCAGGAGAATGCCACTCCTCTCCCAACAAGAATACTCACAACCTAGAGTAGGAGGAATAGACCGAGTGGAATTGGGCTTGGAACTTCCGATTGCGAAATTGTCATCGGTCAAATGCGTCTCTTGCAGGCATAGCAGTCTGGGCCCACTCCCTTCTAATGCTGATAAAACCGTAGCTCTCTTAACTGGGTCCCCTAAGCCCCGGACATTCAATGAAGTTATAGTTAGTCTCCTTTTTGCATGGTGAAAAAAATAAAAATAAATCAACAATAGCAATCAACACTAGATTAAATAAAAAAAGTGATCAACCTAATAATCACCCTTGCATCTCTCAATCTAAGGTAGTTTCTCAAATCTGTGTATTTTTCCCTCTCTCCCTATTCTTCCCCTCTCTCAATTTGTGCCTTTCTATATGTTAATATTAGTGATGTGTGTTTCTGTACCCACAACGTATGTCCATCCCCATCTCCCATAACTACCCATCTATCTCCATCTATAGTGAAGCAACTTTACAGGAAATAGAAAAAAAGATCACCACTACACATGCTGCCCCCTCCCTCACACAGAGCACTTCCTGTATGCTGTTGTCTCTGTATGCTGTGGCCGACTTTTGTGCTTGTGATAGAAGAAGTTTATGCAGAATGTCTACCAGAGCCCACAGGGAGGTAGTTCACAGAGAGCCAATTGATAATGAGACTCTCATAAGGCTTGTGAGGCAGCGCCCATGTCTTTATGATAAAGGTGATCAATACTACAAGGATCAAATGAAGAGGGACAATGCCTGGCTGGAGATCTGCCATCAAAGTTTTAAAAATAGGGACATCATGACGTTCAACGAACGTCGTGAGAAATGTAAGTTAACACCTTTATTTTAGTTATGTCTGTTTGTTATCCAGGTGTTGCGCAAATAAACATCCTATGAGGCATTGCGATTGCGATTTTTTGCCATGATTTTACTGTGATTTTTTGCCGCGACTTCAATGTCTTTGTATTCTTGAGGTCTATGGAGCTCAAGTCGCATCAAAGTGGGACCAAAGTAGTGCAGGGACTACTTTGAAGTCGCTGCGACTTGAAATAGCACAGATATGAACGGTACTCATTGGAAATCATGGGGTACGACTTGTCATTCGACTTTTCAGTCCCAGATCGCATGAAAAGTCGCACTAGTGGAAACCTAGCCTGAACCCTGGTGCAGACTATCACTCATCTCTAGTCCTATTGCAGAATAGGAATCATGCTAGCTTTATGTTGTTGAATAACTTACCTTTGTTAATATATGTAGATAATGAATGATCAATATCAATACAGCCCAAAAAAATTTTGGTTTATTTTATTTTCACATTTTATTTATATGATACCAAAAAATAGTATGCGATACATTAACGACAGTATAGCATAGCATTAAGAACTTAAACTCAATACCTCTATGGGCTTTAGACAAACAGCAACAGCAGCAAAATATATATTTAAAGAACTTATCAATGCAGTTAGGAAATAGCGTCCAAATGCCATTCTACTTTAACAGCCGGTGAAAGGAAGTATGAAGCAAATTGATCGCGAACAGTGGTACCATTGCTGGATCCCCTAGTAGCACTGAGGTGTGCACTTTCCATGTCATGCATAAGGGAATCCTTGAAACAGTACCCATCACATAGCTGAACATAATTGTGGAGCACGCATGCTGCTTTGACAGCAGTAATTGCGTTTTCAAGGTTTAACGCAATAGGCGTGTGTAACAAACGCCATTTATTGGCAAGGATTCCAAAATTGCACTCAACCACCCTTCTTGCTCTTGTTAGATGATAGTTAAAGACTTTCTTAGGTGTACTCAGATTCCTGTTGGAGTAAGGCCTCATTAGGGGGGTTCCCCCAACGCAAAAGCCTCATCTGCGATGAACACATAGGGTAGCGGGGGTTCAGTTGTGTCAGGAAGTGGACAGTTCTCAGGAATATCTAGCCGATTATTTAGTAGCCTTTGACCAAAAGAGGAATTTGAAAAAATACATGAATCACAGCTACTTTCATAGGATCTTATATCTATATAGGTGAAGCAGTAGTTTGCATCGGCCACGGCAAGCAGTACAAAGGAGCAATATTTTTTGTAATTGAAGAACATACTTCCGCTACCAACAGGCTTAATGACACGTATGTGCTTCCCATCTATAGCTCTGATGCAATTCTGGAAATTGCACAGCCTCCAAAAGAGTCTTGCAATATCCCGCCAATTCTCTTGTGCCGGTCTCTTCATAACTATGGTGTTAAGCACATCCCATATGCTTTGGCAGGTTTCTCGGATGATGTAGATGATTGTCGACCTACCCACCATGAACTCATAATGTAGGCTAGCTAGGGAATGACCGGTTGCCAGGTACCTGAAAGACAAAATACATAATTGATTATGTTCCTATTTCTTTTTTGCAGTGGGTCTCATACAAATTTGATGGAAGGTCTTGAGAGACTGCTTCAAACGATACTTAAGAAAGATAACAGAGGCCAGGAGTGAATCAGGATCAAAAAGGGTGGTACCCTACGTCCACGCCGACGAACTTGACTTTCTGAGACCTTACATGGAGCTGACAGAGTGAGATAACATCTTTCATATTAGTAAAGTGCTACTATACAGATATATAAATAAGGTTGTGCCTTAACAGTATTATATCTTTATTACAGGACACAATCCAGTTGGGAAGTGGGAGAGAAAGGTCACGAGGCATCTCAGGAACCTCAAGGGTTGCAGGAGCAATGTTGGAGGAATATCCGACGCAAGAGAATAACCCCTCCGAGCCTTCTGCAAATACGCAGGAGCCAGCTAGGCCTAGTTAGGTATTAAGCTCTGGGCATAGTCAAGTTCTAAGCCAGCATCCCAGTAGACCACAAAGAGGAAGGCATGTTCAGAACATAGAAAGATTTGCTGACCTCGTTTAACGTCTCAACAAAAAATTGGATGATCTGGAGTCCGAGGATCACGGATTCAGGATCATGGTGGCTGGAATCCTCAAAAAAATTACACAAGAGCGGAAGAACCATGTAAAGAAGGCAGGGCCAGTCTTTGCGATGGGCAATCAATTTGCTCATCACCTATGTTTGGACCGCCGCCACCATCCGGTCCATATTATTCCTACCTACACCATCCACCACCCAGAACCCACCCCTACTATCCCCCTCGCTTCCGCCCATACTCAAATGAGTATGGCAATATGCTAAATGCTTCCCATCCACCGATCCCATATCCATCACCGTCCCCGATTCCCTCCACCATTGGTGCACCATGTTTTCCAGCAACACCATCCCAAAGCCCTTCCACCAGCACTGCAACCTCCCATTCTGAGTACCAACCCATGTACCACCAATTGTAAATTTAAAAATTAACAAAAGTTACTTTTTCTTAGATCTTTTTCTACAGAAAATGTTATATTAACATTTTGAAGTTTTTCTAAATTATATGGATGTTTGTGTGCTAAATTCTACAATATATGTTCCATGTTTTTTTTTGTTTTTTGGAAGAATGATACTTACCTAGGTGGATGCAGCATCGCACCGATGTTGCATCTGTCCACTGCCGCTTCTTCACACAGAACTGAGTCAACAAACATTGTCGATGGGTCTGTTGTCTACCCAACCCTAAGCAGAGAGCTGCTGACTTTCAGTCAGCAGGTCTCCTGCTCTGCTCCTCCACGCTCATTGAAGCGATGAGCTGTGGAGGGGCATGGAGCGGCTTGCTAAGAGGAGTCCAGGCAACTGGTGGATAAAGAAGTTTGGAAGTCAGGATGATGCGCTGCCTCAACTGATCTAGGTGATGTCAGCGCAGAGCGGACTTCTGACCACTGAAAAGGGGTCACAGGAGTGCCATAGAATTGCACTCATGTGACCCATTGGAGAAGCACAGCTACTGTTGTGGCTAATGTTGTGCATCCAATAAAATATGGATCACCTTAGTGTAATAATCAGTCTTTCTGTAGGTGAGATACTCCTCCGAAATTATGTGTTCTGTCGGTACAGATGGATGGAAACCAGACCAAGCAATTTGTCAAAACTGTTAAGAAAAAATTATTAAAGGAGGTAATTTACTATATTGAAAACAAGCACACACACATTAACCCCTATTCTCTAGGGTCAATGATAAAAAAAAAAAAAAAAACATATATCTAAGATTTGGGGCTCAGAAAGACTTTATCTAGTAAAAGATACAGAGTAAAAAACAAATATATAAATGAAAGGCTAGGTAATATATGAATATCCACATATAGCATATGTACTTACCTTGCAATAGACATCCGGGTATCGTTGAAAAACTTGTCCTCATAAGCACGCAAATTATCAAACATGGCCCAGAACTGGCCTCTGTTATCTCCATTAGCAATGATTGGATGTATCCAGTAGTGACGTCTTCTTCTCATCCTCATCCTCCGCTTCTTCTCTTCCTCTTCAATCAATACTGCCACACCAGCTGTTATGACAGCTGTCATTAAATAACGCAAAGAGAACATTGTCCTCACAGGGAACTTGGAACCAGGAAGAGAACATGAACAACAATTATGTCACAAGAGCTGATTAAATAAAAAAAATAAGTGTTTTCATTTTCTTTCCACGTTTTCCGAAGACTTGTGGAAAAAAATGAACTGTTCAAAAGACTCATTATGCCTCATAGAATAGACATTGGGATGTTTGCTTTCCAAAATGGGGTCATTTTGTGGGTAATTCCATTGTCCTGGTGCTCCAGGGCCATCACAAATGTAATAGGTCGTTAGGAAATTAGCGGTGTCACTTATGCTCCTTGAACCCCTGATGACGCTCCTTGCATGTTGGACCTCTCTGTGTGGCCAGGCTGTGTAAAAGTCCCACACATGTGGTATCGCCATACTCTGGAGGAGTTGCAGAATGTATTGTGGGGTATAATTGGAAGTATGGATATGCTGTGTGTGAGAAATAACTTGTTATTTTGACAATTTTGTAAAAAAAAACGAAAAAAAAAAAAACATTCTTCTTATTCCCAAGAATTGTGGGAAAAAATTACAACTTCAAAAAACTCACCATGCCCCTTACTAAATACCTTGGACTGTCTACTTTTCAAAAAGGGGTAATTTGGGGGGTATTTGTACTTTCCTGACATTTCAGAGCCTCAAGAAATGAGATGGGCTGTCAGTGCATCAGGTGTGATCAGATGTGATCAATTTTCAATGATTTGCCCCATAGCTTGTAGACTCTATAACTTTCAAGGAGACTAAATAATATCCACTAATTTGGGTTATTTTTACCAAAGAGATGTAGCAGTATAAATTTTGGCCCAAATTTAAAAAAAAAATGAATTATTTGCAAAATTTTATCACAGAAACTAAAAAAAAGTGTTGTTTTTTCAAAGTTTTCGCTTTTTTTTTCACTTATGTCGCAAAAAATAAAAAACCCAGTGGTGATTAAATACCACCAAAAGAAAGCTCTATTTGTATGAAAAAAATGATAAAAATTTTGTTTGGGTACAGTGTTGCATGACTGAGTAATTGGCATTCAAAGTGTGAGAGCGCTGAAAGCTAAAAATTGGTCTGGGAAGGAAGGGTATATAAATGCCCTGTATTGAAGTGGTTAATGAAAAAGTTATAAAATAAATTTTGTAAACCTTTTAGTATGTACTTGTCATCTGTCTTTATGTTATCATAGTTTCCACATACAATATAATATAACATACAGTATAAGCAGGATGCTATGCAATCTGAATCAAACAGGCTTTACTGTATTGCCCAATTCTGTAAACATATCATATTTTCAGGTTCTAGGAAATGTAAGGTGCGTATACAGTGAAAATATGAAGAGCAAAAAAGAGGCTTGTGTGTGTATATGTGGGTGTAAAGATAAATTAGATAGCTAGCTATTCAACCCCTGCGTATATAGGTAAAAAGAAGGTTTCCAAAGGTAGGAAACAAGAGATAGTGGGGCTTATTAAATAGTTTCATATATCATATTTATCTATAGATATTCATTTAGGTACAAAAAAGTTTTAAGAAAAATATCCTTTGTATATTTATTTAGAACGTTATTCAGCCACATATATAGATAAAACTTATATTAAAGCACAACAGTTAGACTAGACGATTGTACATTTGCTTGTTGGTTCATGTGTGGACCAAATCAAACAACCACATACAGGGGGGACATAACAAACATGTAACATATATAACAAATTGTCGTCCGGACGCCAGGGAAGACTCGCAATGTATTAGCCCAACCTTGAGCCATACGGCTGATATCTTAATGAGTTTTATAAGGTATGAATGAATGAATGAATGAATGATTTGTATAGCGCTGCAACTGCGAACTGAATCGCCTCGAGGCGCTTGATCCGACCTGCGTTGATTCCTTCTTAGAAGAGGTAGGTCTTGAGTTTTTTCCTGAAGGCCCGATGGTCTTTTTCCAAGCGGATGTTCATAGGTAGGGAAAGAACTCCCATAGAGCCTAATTATTTGGGTTAAACATTGCAAGTACTCCTTGGGGGCTCGAGCCTGTGGGGGGGGGGGGGGGGGGGGGGGGGGGGTTATCACGGAAAAGGTAAAACTAAGGCAAGGTTCCTGCTGAAATGTTTCCGAATTGGTACAGCGGGGGAAGGGAACCTAAATGTTCAAGAGTTAATGATGTATTCATTTGTATGTTATTATACCGGGTGTTGCAATCTTAAACAGCTGCTACTTAAGCATGATGTGTACAATCCTTGGTGTATAAATATATTTCTTGCTTTGGTCATAAGCTCAAAGGGGATACTTCTATTGCATGTCTGTCCATTTTGCTTGTAGTTTGAAAAAAAGACAAGAATATTTGGCATACAGAGTCTCTTAGAATCACTTAAAGTTGCCTAAGGCTTCCAGCATACATTACCGCCTCCTCTATATGGTGTATTCATCTATCATGGGCTATGGGATGCTTAGAAAACCCTTTTCTGTGCATTGTGAAAAGCCGAACAGCCGATAGTGATTATAGTTGCGAGTATCAAGTCCGTGATATGCAGCGCTGCTGGTTTCGAACGGCTGGGCTTAGTAGTTCCACCTGCGGGGGTTTATGGCATTCCTCCCAAGGTGTATAGGGTGCGGATTGCTGGTTTGTGCCTGGGTCTGCTGGTTTAGGTTATCAGCAAGACACCATGTTCGTTTCCGTGTCGCTTCATCCCGAGATCTGGCTCGTGCACGCCAGTGAGTGATTGCGTCCTGGCGTCCGTAGGACAGTGACGTCAACGCGTTTCACAGGGGGGGTGTGTAGCTTCTTCTGGACGTTGTAGCGGCGTCGGAGGACTCCTTCTTATTGATGTCCGGTCCTCATTCACGCCTACCACTTAGAGCAAATTGCTCGATCGTAAAGGATTGCCCCATGTATGTGAATATTTTGTAGCTTTAAAAGTTTGTTATTTAAGCTCTAATCTGGATGATAACCATAAAGGTTTTGAGCATCCGTTTGCAGGGAGTTCATCAGGGTCCATTGTTATTCCTTATGACGGAACCCTTAATGGTTGTACATACGGTTGGGGATTTCTTCAGGTTGTTAGGTAAAGACAGCTGCATTGCTTCCCGGTATGCATGGGGATAAGTCTGTGCAAAATTAGCGGTGTCACTTATGCTCCTTGAACCCCTGATGACGCTCCTTGCATGTTGGACCTCTCTGTGTGGCCAGGCTGTGTAAAAGTCCCACACATGTGGTATCGCCATACTCTGGAGGAGTTGCAGAATGTATTGTGGGGTATAATTGGAAGTATGGATATGCTGTGTGTGAGAAATAACTTGTTATTTTGACAATTTTGTAAAAAAAAACGAAAAAAAAAAAAACATTCTTCTTATTCCCAAGAATTGTGGGAAAAAATTACAACTTCAAAAAACTCACCATGCCCCTTACTAAATACCTTGGACTGTCTACTTTTCAAAAAGGGGTAATTTGGGGGTATTTGTACTTTCCTGACATTTCAGAGCCTCAAGAAATGAGATGGGTGCATCAGGTGTGATCAGATGTGATCAATTTTCAATGATTTGCCCCATAGCTTGTAGACTCTATAACTTTCAAGGAGACTAAATAATATCCACTAATTTGGGTTATTTTTACCAAAGAGATGTAGCAGTATAAATTTTGGCCCAAATTTACGAAAAAAAAATGAATTATTTGCAAAATTTTATCACAGAAACTAAAAAAAAGTGTTGTTTTTTCAAAGTTTTCGCTTTTTTTTTTCACTTATGTCGCAAAAAAAATAAAAAACCCAGTGGTGATTAAATACCACCAAAAGAAAGCTCTATTTGTATGAAAAAAATGATAAAAATGTTGTTTGGGTACAGTGTTGCATGACTGAGTAATTGTCATTCAAAGTGTGAGAGCGCTGAAAGCTAAAAATTGGTCTGGGAAGGAAGGGTATATAAATGCCCTGTATTGAAGTGGTTAATGAAAAAGTTATAAAATACATTTTGTAAACCTTTTAGTATGTACTTGTCATCTGTCTTTATGTTATCATAGTTTCCACATACAATACAATATAACATACAGTATAAGCAGGATGCTATGCAATCTGAATCAAACAGGCTTTACTGTATTGCCCAATTCTGTAAACATATCATATTTTCAGGTTCTAGGAAATGTAAGGTGCGTATACAGTGAAAATATGAAGAGCAAAAAAGAGGCTTGTGTGTGTATATGTGGGTGTAAAGATAAATTAGATAGCTAGCTATTCAACCCCTGCGTATATAGGTAAAAAGAAGGTTTCCAAAGGTAGGAAACAAGAGATAGTGGGGCTTATTAAATAGTTTCATATATCATATTTATCTATAGATATTCATTTAGGTACAAAAAAGTTTTAAGAAAAATATCCTTTGTATATTTATTTAGAACGTTATTCAGCCACATATATAGATAAAACTTATATTAAAGCACAACAGTTCGACTAGACGATTGTACATTTGCTTGTTGGTTCATGTGTGGACCAAATCAAACAACCACATACTGGGGGGACATAACAAACATGTAACATATATAACAAATTGTCGTCCGGACGCCAGGGAAGACTCGCAATGTATTAGCCCAACCTTGAGCCATACGGCTGATATCTTAATGAGTTTTAATGAGTTTTATAACATCTGCGGGGGTTTATGGCATTCCTCCCAAGGTGTATAGGGTGCGGATTGCTGGTTTGTGCCTGGGTCTGCTGGTTTAGGTTATCAGCAAGACACCATGTTCGTTTCCGTGTCGCTTCATCCCGAGATCTGGCTCGTGCACGCCAGTGAGTGATTGCGTCCTGGCGTCCGTAGGACAGTGACGTCAACGCGTTTCACAGGGGGGGTGTGTAGCTTCTTCTGGACGTTGTAGCGGCGTCGGAGGACTCCTTCTTATTGATGTCCGGTCCTCATTCACGCCTACCACTTAGAGCAAATTGCTCGATCGTAAAGGATTGCCCCATGTATGTGAATATTTTGTAGCTTTAAAAGTTTGTTATTTAAGCTCTAATCTGGATGATAACCATAAAGGTTTTGAGCATCCGTTTGCAGGGAGTTCATCAGGGTCCATTGTTATTCCTTATGACGGAACCCTTAATGGTTGTACATACGGTTGGGGATTTCTTCAGGTTATTAGGTAAAGACAGCTGCATTGCTTCCCGGTATGCATGGGGATAAGTCTGTGCAAAAAGATACAGTAACCATGATGTCCGACATCTGTTTCATTCGAGTTAGAGGTCCTCTTATTAGACCTTATTATTTTATCATCATTATGTAGGGTTGTCTAAGTCAGATCAGATGTTGTATGACATAAATACAAATGCAGGGATTTAGTACAGTCTATATATACATAAAAGAATCACCACTTGTCCGGTGACCACATAGATCCATAATAACCATATTGTGGCATTATAGATGCCAGTGCCCTAGGGAGAGAGTCTCTCCTATCTTTTAGGTTTCAATATGGGTCATGGCTAGTGTATCTAGGGACCGGACTTGAGGATAGTATAACGTATATAGGGGTCCGATCGCTTCACCTAGTGTCTATCAAGGGAGGGAGGGAAGGAGAAAGAGAGAGAGAAAAGATGGAGACACAGTTGTAAAAATCATTTCTGTGTATAATATATTTTTTTTTTTTGGTTACCTAGGAAGACACCTATTACAGATCAAGGTTCAGATCCTGGTACATATATGCTTATCGTGACTGCATTTCATAAGTGACTTTTATAAGGTTAAAAATGGTTGGAGGTTAAGTTCCGTGTTAAGGCCCAACGGGAATAGAGTTCCGAGGCGGAATATCCATCTTTTTTCCTGTTGTTGTAGGACCTGGTCAAAGTCACCTCTACGGGGGGATAAATTTAGGGCATAAATGCCCTTCACCTTCATGCCACTTAGTTTACCCTGGTGGAACCTTGCGAAGTGCTTCGCTACTGTTTTTTCCGGATTCTTTTCTCCTATCTCTCTCATATGTTCACCTATTCGGATCCTGAGCTGGCGTTTCGTTTTCCCTATGTATTTTTTGTTGCATGGGCAGGTAATCATGTAGATTACCTTTGTTGTGGCGCAATTAATCAGGCTTTTAATTTTAAAGGCATTTTCATCCCTGGAATCACTGAAAGTGTCAGTTCTGTGTATAAACGGACAGATCTGACAGTGTCCACAGGAGAGGAGAACATACCCTTTGTTCTAGGGAATTGTGATAACCACAACGTATTTAGATTCCTCATGTATTCAGACTGGATAAGTTCATCACTCAGATTGCGTGCACGTTTCGCCACCAATTTTGGTTCTGGGCCTACTATTTTTGCTATGCCAGGAGTGTTAAGGAGAATTTCCCAGTGTTTGCATAGGACTTTTCTGACTGTTTCCCATTGGGTTCCAAACTGGGTGATGATTCTTACCGGACCTGCATCTTGTTGAGTCACAATGGAAGTTTTCTGTTTTATTTTTTTCCGTAAAAGTGACACCCTGTCGCGTCCTGCTGCCTTTTGTTTCGCTCTCCTTAATTGTTTATGTGAGTAGCCTCGCTCTCTGAATCTGGTGTATAGGTCAGCACTTTCTCGTCTGTAGCTCTCTGCACTGGAGCAGTTCCGTCTAATACGGAGAAATTGTCCTACAGGTATGCTATCTATTTTTTTGCCACTGTGGGTGGTGACTATCTGCCCGTAATAGTGTATTTGCAGATGATTCCTTGCGGAAAGTGTGTGTCACTATTGTGGAATTTTTGATGCCTATCGCCAGATCCAGAAAGGAGATTTCCTCGTAACTGCATGTAAACGTGAGTTTAATATTGCGGTCATTTTGGTTGAGGACAGTGATGAATTAATTCAGTGCATTCTCATCACCTCTCCATAGTACTAGCACATCGTCAATGTACCTGAGCCAGGTGTGTACGTGGCTCAGGTACATTGGCGAGGTGTACACCAGATCCTCCTCCCACAGTCCCAGATGTCCCAGATGTAGTACTTGCAATGTTTAACCCAAATAATTAGGCTCTATGGGAGTTCTTTCCCTACCTTATAAAACTCATTAAGATATCAGCCGTATGGCTCAAGGTTGGGCTAATACATTGCGAGTCTTCCCTGGCGTCCGGACGACAATTTGTTTGTTTCCTACCTTTGGAAACCTTCTTTTAACCAAGGTGCGTATACAGCATACCAGAAGAGAAGAGCACAGGGAGGACTTCTGTATTTTGATGATACTCATACATGGTGAAAGGAACAGGCAGGCAGGCACTGGTGTAGTGGCGTCACTGCAAAGTCTAGGTAGTAAGGCAGGGGTGCAAAAGTCGTATGAATGGTTGAACAGTATTAGATCTGTTTTGCATGGAAAAGATTCACATGTATATATTTCAGCTGCTATTTGGCTAGAGTTGTACATTAATCTTATGTGGATCAATGATCCAGCTGGTATAATAAAATCCCACAACTTGATGAAACTATTGAAACAAATCTATGTACTGTATACACTTACCACAAACTAGTGATGGTATAACCAGATCCAATATACATCGAAGAAGTGGGTGGCATTAGCTGAAAATTTCAAAATACACAACAAATGCTGTATATAAAAACTGCTCAGTATTTTGAATAATCCATTAATCATAACTATAAAAGGGATAAAGTTCCAGGAATATAAAAAACAAATTACATTTTTCATTTAGAAAGTTTAGTTTTACATACAGATGTCAAGCTGTTAAATATTAACCTGTATTTAATGGCTGCTCAAATATCCTATTTGCAAAATAATATAAATTCCAAAATAATTCCAATAAATAAAAAACGCATGCTATATAGTTAAGCATAGTAAATGCACAGTTGTTATTTTAAATATTTGTTATTAAAATCAATTTGGGATTTTATGGTTTATTAAATCATTCTTCAAATCCCAATAGAGTAAGTGCTGTAATTATAATATTGATGATAAAAACCCTCTGGAAAAAGATAATTCATGCATTTGGTGATGCCATCCGAAGTCTTAATTTTGCATGACTTTCCCCCTACTGGAAAACACTTTATTCTGATATGAGAGGTCATTTTCATATAATTTGACAGACAATGCATAATCCCTTGAAAGCTTTGTTTATAACACCTATACACACATTTATTTAAAATATATATCCATTGACAGTTATTTCTTATCCAGCAACTTATATTTAGTTGACACACATATACATAAACATTTTTTCTTCCCTGGGGGACATAGGAATGTAGAAATGCGTCTTTTTTTTTTTAGCACCATTCATTTTGGCTATAATATGTAATGATGCAATGTATTCTTTAGATGCCAGAAATATTAAAACATCCCAAAGCAAGTATAAAATAAATACTATAAACATAAATGCAATGTAATAAATTAACCATTTATTGTTACTGGTGTTTATAGGTGTAACTGAAATTTCAAAGTGAAAGTAAACGTCATGCAACAATTTCACATCAACATCAATGCATAGGTGTCTGTTTATGAAACTGTGAACAGTGGTGATCCCGAGGATCGTCACTGATCACAGTCCATAAACGGTTTATGAACCAGAGATAATCGGGGGAGAATATGTTTGAACATGTTCTACTGCCGATGATCTCCACACACTGAGACTCATCTTTATGAAGCTGTGAGCTCAACGTTTCACTGGCGATCTGAGTCAGAATTCACTCTCCCCAATTCACCAGCTCAGAGATGGAGAATCGGGGAGTGAAGAGAGAATCTTGGGGGAACTGAGGGAAAGAAGGAAGATTATTGACTTCATCCTACCTCGATCAGACCCCCAAGACAGTAACCATGCTCCCCTGTCATATTTATGTGTATACATATATATGTATATATGAATGAAGCAGTGACATTTTTTCACTGCTTCATAAATGGACACCATAAAGTTTTTTTGATAGCTAATATGTGTCAAGCCAGTTACATTTAATTTCCAGGCGAAGGACCATAGCTAAACTCATTTGGGGTCCCAGTACAAATAATTAATCCATACTCTCCTTATTAGTAGTATCACCTATCATGCACATATGTGCACTCCTGAGCAAAAAAAAAAGATCTTCCAACTGTTAAAAAAAACATGATGTTGTTCCAAATTGAAAATTCCAATAAAAGCTGTCCATGTAAAAAAAAAAAAGTAAATATTATTATTATTACTATACAGGATTTATATAGCACCAACAGTTTGCGCAGCGCTTTACAACATGGGGGCAGACAGTACAGCTACAATACAATTCACAGGAGGGATCAGAGGGCCCTCACATTAGAGCTTACAATATAGAAGGGAGGGTCAAGTGGAACAAAAGGTAATAGCTGTGGGAGAGGATCAGATGGAGAAAATTAAAATACAGTTGTTAGGTGTGGGTAGGATAGGCTTCTCTGAAGAGGTGGGTTTTTAGGGATCGTCTAAAAGCTAATAGAGTAGGAGATAATCAACCAGATTTGGGTAAGGAGTTCCATAGGATTGGAGAGGCTCTAGAAAAGTCCTGGAGGCGAGCATGGGAGGAGGTGATGAGGGAGCTAGAGAGCAGGAGGACTTGAGAAGAACAAAGAGAACGATTAGGTTGGTATTTAGAGACTAGGTCAGTGATGTAGCTGGGGGCAGAGTTGTGGATGGCTTTGTAAGTAGTTGTTAGTATTTTGAATTTAATTTGTTGGGTGAGTGGAAGCTAGTGGAGGGATTGACAGAGAGGAGTAGCAGACACAGAGCGGTTGGTAAGGTGGATGAGTGGTTGGTAAGGTGGATGAGTCTGGCAGCAGCATTCATGATGGATTGAAGGGAGGATAGACTATGTAGAAGTAAGCCAATGAGGCTTACCTCTACAGTAGTTGCAGTAGTCGAGGCGAGAGATGACCAGGGAGTGAATTAAGAGCTTTGTTGTGTCATTAGTTAGAAAGGGGTGTAAATATTTACCTCTTCTGCCACTGTTGCCCAGTGGCAAAGGTTGGCCAATGCCTTTCCCCTCCCACATTTTTCTATTAGCCTACTACTAGAAAAGGCACTAGAAAAAGTACACCCTAACAAAAGGAACGGATAGGATTTTCAGGGTACCCCGACCCAGTATGAATATTAGGTATAAAAATGTTATTTGTGCATGTTTAAAACATTCATATTTAAAATACCACATATACATCTTGGCCTTATACAGGTACATCCACTGTATAGTATAATCATCAAAGAGATAACTTGTTGATTGATGAGATAACACAAATTAGATTTTGATTATGGGTGACTTCAACATGCCTGACATTAACTGGAATTTTTAAACTGCTATTACAAGCAGGAGCAGGTATGTATGGAAACACTGAATATAGTTTCTCTAAAACAGTTAGTAAAAAGCCCAACCTGAGGTGATCATATTCTAGACCTAGTACTGACAAATTGGGATCAACTGTCTGATGTTGAGGTGGGAAAAAATGTGGGTTCTAGTGATCACCAATGTCTTTGGTTTGATATTAAAAACGAGAACTGAAAAAATCATATACAAAAACAAAAGTTTTAGATTTCAAAGGGTACACATTTTGATGAAATAGGGACATATCGAAAAATTAAATGAAAAGGTTGGAGTAAAATCACAGGAATAAGAAATCAGTGGGCACAATTAGTCTACCATCCTGGAGGCAACTAGATTATATGTCAGACAATTTCGTAAGAATAAATGGAAGAAAAAAAAACAATATGATTCACTAAAGAGGTAAGTAGGATAGTAAAGGGAAAAAAAACAGTATTAGAAGGTTTAAGGAAACAGGAGGTGTAGCCAGAAGAAAAAAACAATATGGTTCACTAAAGAGGTAAGTAGGATAGTAAAGGGGAAGAAAAAACAGCATATAAAAGGCTTAAGGAAACAGGAGGTGTAGCAGATAGTAAAGAGTATAAAAATAGACAAAAGGAGGCCAAACACATTATCAGTCAAAGCACAGAAAGTGGAGGAAATTGCTAAATCTATTAAGAAAGGAGAATTTTTTTTTTTCAAGTACATGAGTTACTGTATAGAAAAAATACAATGGGATGTTCAGTTCTTTTCAGTTTTTTCAGAAATAAATTGTACTAACAATAACAAGTTAGGGTATTATACTGATTCTAGTAATGACAATTCATTTTTAGGATTTCTGAAGGCAGAGGTAGCAGAGGAACTGGCTCGGGTAACGCTTAATAAGCAATGGGATCTGATGGTATTAATCCTATAGTTCGAAGAGAACTTTGAGGTATAGTTGCTGGACTATTAACGGATCTTTTTAATCAATCTCTTCTAACAGGAGAAGTTTCCCATGACTGGCAGACAGCTAATATTGTACCTATCCACAAGAATTTCAGCAAGGTAGAGTCTGGCAATTACAGGCCAGTGAGTTTAAAATCGGTTGATGTCAGGTTAATAGAACCACTCCTGAAAAGAAGGATCATTGATCACTTAAAAATACACAAATTGCTGGACCCAAAGCAGTATGGCTTTCCTGAGGGCAGATGTCAGCCTAATCTGATTACATTTTTGGACTATGGGGTTAAATCACTAAAGCCCCATACACACGCGCGGATTATCCGAGGACCAGGTCCGTCGGACCATGTCCGTCATACTTTGTCTGATGTTGGTTTTGCGTACACACGGTCAGACAAAGTTGTCGGAAAATCCGATCATTCTGAACGTGGTGACGTTTGTTGCCTACGACGGGACTACGTAGAGGCTAGTAGCCAATAGCTTTGGTCTTGTAATGTGATCTGAGCATGCGTAGCACTTTGTCCGGTCGGACAACCGTACACACGATCGGATTTGGTGTGATCGGACCGTGTTGTCGGCAAATCTATCCAGCAGGAGATAGGACTTTGTCCGTCGGACAATCCGACGTACACTGTCCGATGGTGCATACACACGGTCTGATTTTTCAACAACATTGTCCGATCGGACAGAATCCATGAAAAAGTCCGACCGTGTGTATGGGGCTTAAGAGTTAAATAATGACAAATAAATTGCGGTAAAATAGCTCTTGCATTGAATCAGTTTTAAAAGTGCAAAAAAAAATGTTGAGCCCTTCGGGTCTGGTATGGATTGTAAAGGGAACCCAATGACAAAATCCATACCAGACCCTTATCTGAGCATGCAGCCCGGCAGGTTAGGAAAGGGAGGGGATGAGCGAGCGCCCCCTTCCCCTCCTGAACTATACCAGACCCCATGCCCTCAACATGGGGGGTGTTTGTTGGGCACAAGTGACGGTTCCCCAGAGCCCTGGGATGTGGTTGTGGGGTCTGTGGGCAAGGGATGTATCAGAATATAGGAAGCCCCCTTTAACAAAGGGGGCTCCCGACTCCCACCCCCCATGGGAATGAGTATGGGGTATATTGCACCCCTACTCGTTTATCAGTAGATTGCATGTTCCTAAATCAAATATAAGCCCATACACTTAAGGTAGGGTGAGGACATGAAAAGGTGTGTGTGTGTGCTGCTGATGTCATGGGGTTGATTTACTGAAACTAGAGAGTGCAAAATCTGGTGCAGCTCTGCATAGAAACCAATCAGTTTCCAGCTTGAACAAGCTGAAGTTAGAAGCTGATTGACTACCATTCACAGCTGCACTAGATTTTTCACTCTCCAGTTTTAGTAAATTAACCCGCAAGTCTCATCCCATATGGATGAAAATAACATTTAAATGGAAACCTGTCAGATGTTTTTAAACTCTCTAAAGTAAAATCCCTGTCTAGAATTCTTCTTTGCAGCCCTGAAAGCCTGTTTCCCTTTGTTACTAAAACATCAAATTTCCATCTGTCCAGTGAGTGAATTTCAGGTGAAAACGAGGGTGTTTTCCTTAGATGGTAGGCAATCGCTGGGTAGAGTTTAGCCCATGGCTTGGTCCAGAGGTTGGGGTAATCCAGCCACTAGTATTAAAGTGACTCTGTGATCAAGGGGGTACAAAGAACAAACTTTGATGGCTAATTGAATTAACAGCAGGCACTTGTGATATCTACCCTTAGCCAGTACATTCAAAACTTTATTATAGTTGGTAGGTTCACTTTAAAATATATATGAAATATTTTAATTTAAAAATTAATGCATTTCTTTATGCTTTCTTTATTCTTTTCTCTCAATATCATGCTATTCATACTTGATAAAAATACACCAAGAGAAAAGATAACAAACTGCTAGCATTTTTTTTTTTTTTTGCTCTCTTGATTGAACCCATGGTAAGGATCAGGCTTAAGTCTTCCATGTTCATAAGTTCAAAATCTCTGGAAATTCCAAGTAAATTGTCAACAGTTTTTACTGCATATCTAATTGGACCAGTCATTTTCCTACGCCATGAACTATACCAGACAGCAAATATGCACTAAACTAAAACCTTTGTAAGAACCCATCATCTATTATTTAGTATGTGCTAGATGCTTGCCTTTTCTTTTTACCCCATGTGAAAATAGTTAACCATGGAATGAGTCCCACCCCTCCACTTTACAAAATGGTGAAATTAAGTTTTCCTACAGCTACCAGGGGACAGCCGTAAATCACCACGGTAACAGAGTTTACATTGATTCTGAAAAAAGCACTTGTCCATATGTAACAATGATAACCTTTTAGAAGGTTTGGAAAACAAATCTGACACCCCATTAAAAGGCAAATGATTTTTTCTCCCGACAAGAAAAAGAAACTTTTAAACATAGAAGCCTATTAATAAATAATGGGCCTTTTTTATAGGAAAGACTGACATGAAAGCTTAAGCTATAAACTGTATCAGAGGCCATATTTTGACTTGTGTGGCTTATTTGTTGAGGGAGTGAGATTGAAGCTCATTTTTATTAGCTGCACAAAAGATATTTTATTAAATGTCACACTGTAAATTGATTTTTAAAAAGAACAGAAAAAAATTACATTTTCTCGGATGTGTAAAGCGGCAAAAACCTGATACTCATGAAAACCACTAAACCACAAAGTGAAGCTGACTTGTAGCTCAAAAATCTGTAGACGTATCTTTACTGTGATGGGGTTTCAGCACCATTGCTTTGTACTTCGAAATTTGTGTTTTCATATTACCTTTACAATTCTTTTTTTTAATTTGGATTTACATTTTGACCCTAATAAAACATTTTGTTTCAGGAATTGAGAAAGAAATGTTTTTAGTTGACCTCCTTGTTTTCCTAAAGAACAGTTTTTTGACTAGGTTAATACATTCTAAATTCCTGTGCGATTCCTGTGTGATACAGTGCATTGTGATTTTCAGCCCATTCATTTGAATGAGCTGAAATCACACAGGAGCACACCAAAAGTAGTGCATGCACTACTTTTAAAAACACACTACAACCGGATTGCATGGCACTGCGTTACCAAGAGATCTGGTGCAGGAAAATGCACTGTATTTGTGATCTGTATTTGGGGTATCATTAGAAATACATTGACACCTGCAGCAGATCACACACCCGGTATGTTAAGAGTACATGTAAATATATTTTAATCACTATAAGAGTATAGACATAAACACACCTAAATCTGAGAAATCATGGACAAAATAAGTAGTTCAATCTGAAATATAAATGCATTTATAAAGTTACATAATATTTACAAATAACACGTTAAACAATGTTTATAAGACAATGTACTGTATACATACGGTAAGTTGCATTGAATATATACAAACTGCACACAGAACCATTTTTACAATACAGTGGGGTAGATTTACTAAAACTGGTGCACTCAGAATCTAGTGCAGCTTTGCATGGTAGCTAATCAGCTTCTAACTTCAACTTGTCCAATTAAGCTTTGACAATGAAACTGGGAAGCTGATTGGTTTCTATGCAAAGCTGCATCAGATTTTGAATGTTCCGATTTTAGTAAATAACCCCCGACGTAAACTATAAATATGAAGTGAGTTTACCTTTAAGCTTTATGTCTGGGCACACTTTTTACTTTGTGTCCCTGGAAAAAGATAAATAGCATAGCTTGGTAAGCATACATATGACTCCCCTGTTCTTCCTCTAGAGTTCAACTTTAGTGTGGTGTAGGAGAATTTGTCCACATCCCTAAATGTACATAGAACAAACAGAGAACCTCTGGTGGGACTTTTAAGGGCAAAACCTCCAATTGAGCATATGACAATTGAGTATAATAAAAGTATACATTTTGTCAGGCACAATACAATTGAACATGTACATAATATGTAACAATGCTCATGAAATCACAACCACTAATTTTGGATCACTCTTGGACACATGAACAGAGTGATACCCAATGCGTTTCAAGGGTCGTGCATTTTTCCTCTTTATCAGTTGTGTGTATAATATAGGTTTACATTGCATACATGGATGTTAAAGTGGTTGTAAACCCACTTTTTGTACTTTTACCTATAGGTAGTGGAAATATCTCCTAAACGTGTGCCGTTTAGGAGATATTTCACTTGTAGTCCACGCATGCACAGGGAAGAAACAAAACTAAATGCCGTTTCTTCCCTAGCATATGCCGCTAGTCACGGCTCCCGTGCGTATGCGCGGGAGTCACATCACGCGGTTCCGGCGAATCACAGAGCCGGAGTCTGCGGCACCGAAGGAAGAGGGCAAGAAGATGGACGCTGCTCACACAGCGGACATCGCTGGATTATTTTGCAGGTAAGTGGCACATAATGGGCTAGTATGCGATGCATACTAGTCCATTATGCTTTTTCTTTTACCGGCTGCAGCAGCTAGCAAAAGAGGAAGTAAAACCCATCAAGGTTTACTTCCTCTTTAAGGTATGCCTTAGCTGTATATGTCCACAGATATGGGGAGACTTGCTCTCTGTACAGCAATTAATATGAACGATACATATTTGGTCACTTCACCCAGCAAATGTACATGGGCTCAGTCTGATTGAGGGTCCTATGTGAGTTGTGATAACTAAAAACACAAACAAAAAATTATTGTAATGAACCTAATAAATATACAGTATTACACAAGCACAACGTTATATAGTAGCAATGTTAAATATCACAATTTATTTGAAATTATGATTTTTTTTTTTTCATGAAATTCCTTTGTTCAGTTATTATGGCCCCTATATGTAGTAACAAAAAGAATGACACTACCTACATCCATCAAACTATATAGAATTTTTTTTTTGTTACACTTAAAATGATTGTAAACAATCACCTTGCAAAACAACCTGTTCGTTTTAAAATAGAAATGAAAGGCAAAACATTTTTGTATAGATATAAAAAAAACAATAAAAATATATTGTTTCCCTTTTTTATATATGATCACATTTCCTTTGTGCTCTTCTGCATAAGAGCTGGGGGGAGGAGAAGCGGCACTGAACTTGCCAGTGAATGGCTGTGTGGGGGGGGGGGGGGGGGGGGGTTGTCAGGACAAGTCTGGTCATTAGAGGAGAGTATACTGAGTTCTCAGCATAGCTAGAGAACTGACCAAGTTGTGCTCTCCTGCTTAGTGTGGTCAATTTTTAATAGGAAGGCAAGGGGGCTGGCAGGAACACCAGGCTTTCACATAAAGGAAGCAATACAAAGAGAACAGGATACTTTCCGATACAAGTACATGGTACAGCAGGCACATATTCAAGAATATGAAGTGTTGGGGTAACAAACCCTTTAAGCTGGCCATTTATTACTTATTGGCTAAATGAAAAAAATTGAAGCCAATTTCCCCATCCACACATTCAAGTTTTATAAGGAAATCCTCCCCACTGTGTAAGGTATAAAAGGTGAGATAAAAGAGAGCAATCCCACTGTATCACACAGCAGTCCAATGAAGGATGGGTGGATGAACAGCCACAGCCTCTCTTTAGCCGGCTGACAGATGGAGAGCTTCACCAATTGCCTGGCGTCTTGGTTCCCATTCGGCTTTCTTGTTCCCATAGACAGCACTCGGGGGACGGTGGTCTCCTGTGATTGTTGGGAACACAGAAA
Source organism: Lithobates sylvaticus (assembly GCA_028564925.1). Lineage (NCBI taxonomy): Eukaryota > Metazoa > Chordata > Amphibia > Anura > Ranidae > Lithobates > Lithobates sylvaticus. The sequence continues at coordinate 407,968,698 of CM053027.1, forward strand.
GCATTTTAAGGACCCTCCCTCTTCTTCAGCCTACACGTCATGCGACACTGTCTAGGGGAATGAGAAAGCCAAGTGGGAACCGAGACACCAGGCACTTGGTGAAGTTTTCCATCTGTTATCTGATACACAGCAGCCCGGACACTGTGGCTGCTCATCTACCCATCCTTCATTGGACTGTGGGCTTGCTCCCTATGACTATATGCATCTTTTATCCTTATTTTTGTAAGTATATTTATTGTGTTCATAATAAAGCTTTTGAGTACCTTACTACACTAGAGGTCTGTACTGTCTTCCCCCGACCATGGCTTATGTAGTTGGATTTAAAACAGAAAAAGAAGAGACATTTTTCAATGGGGGGGGGGGGGGAGGGCTTGTTCCAGTGACAACTAAATGGTGATTTCTTTCACTTTGGAAAATTGTTCACTTCTTTTTGTCTGTACAAGACAGGAAGTGAAGAGAAATTTCTTCAATGCCATCCCGATTGCAGAAAAATGGTCAGATGGGTCGACCTTTTCCTTCTTTATCTAAATGAAGCATTAAGCATTAACATTAATAACATTATTAAAATGTATTTGGAATAGTCATTTTTATTATTTTGTAAATATGGAAACATTTACAAATGTTCTTCCTTTTGTCCTTTTCATATTGTAATGATGTATAGCTTTGTATATACAACTCTATGATTAAAATACAAACTGACAAAGTTTTGATCTGAGTGTAGTACTTCTGAGCAGTCATCAGGAGGTGAAATCAAGTCTGAGGGTCTCATTTCCTCTTACTGTAAATAGGACTTTAATAGCAATAGACGGTGCAGCGATTTGTCTGCTGTGAACAAAACACGTGTGTAGCACCTTTCTTTCTTTCTTTCTTTCTATAGCATTTAAATCTGACACAGATGAATTTGAAACCAGCATAAGTAATACCCTGTAGTAGTAAAATGTTGAATGAAAACCTCTCAGAAATTAGTAAGCTTGTCATGTCCTAAATTTGCATTAATCAGCATCTAAAGACAAACTAGAAAAAACAGGTCAGATTAAAAGTTCATTCACAGCTACAAGTCAAATAAGCCAAATCATTTGCTTCATTACGCAAAGTAAAATTTGATTTTTCCAGACACATTCAATCAGTGACTGATTTCAAGACAATGGGGTTCCTTTACTAAAAGAGTATAGGCTGTTCATTTAGCAAAGTGGATTTTCACTCTGTAAGGTAACTTTCACTTAGCTCAGTTAAGTCACTATCTTTATTAGTACAACATCCCAAACATCAGCAATAATAGAGAACAAAAGGGACTATAATGCTACAATGATGTCAACAAAGTTTAAAGCGTAATTCTGAGAAAATAACATTCCCCTCTGGGTGATCTATGTACATTACAAGGATTTTACAAACTTTGTTGCAGATTCCTACCTTTTTTTATTCTGAAGTAATCCCTGTGTTTTTCTGTATCCATGTGGGAAAGTGAGACTAATGGGAGTGGTTTCATAATTATTAATCAGCTGCAGCACCTGCAGGGCTCTAGTGAGGAAAGCTGCTGGGCCTGTATCCTTTTAGATGTGATTTTCTATTGGAAGTATCTCACCAAAAATGTAGATTTTGTTGCAGGGGATGCCTGAAATATAACTTGTATCTTAGGGCATGCGTCTGGAAAAATTGGTGAGCCAATCACACAAGCAGCAAATTATGTTTATGGGTGGGGGGGGGGGGTGGGTGTTCTGTACACATTCTTCTGTACACATACCTTCAAGTAGCCATATTGCATTGCATTTTCAGAAAATGACAGAGCTGCAGATTGAAAGGGAAAATTACAATATAAAAAAATAGCTGCGCTGGAAATTTACAAACGTGAAAATCAATCGTGAAAATAGGTGAAAATGAGTTCAACCTTGAACTACTACTTTGTGCATAAATGTGCACATATTGGGCAACCACTGGATGCAATCTTTTTGGCCCAATATTCAATCTAACTTCAAAAATTATACTACCCAGACAGTGTATAATCAAACAAATACAATTCTTATAAACATGTGGCCATAAAACAAAACTTCATGCAACATCATCATAAAGGGTTAAAAACCTGAAGAAAATTTTCTTTAAAAATAAAATAATCATGCAAGAAAGTCCACAAGGGGTATTGGGATTCTGTTGCTGCTATTTCCGTAGTGCTCCTATACTTGACACCCTCGGAAAGAAAGTGATTGAAAAGAAGAGAAGGGTCCGCCACCAAGTAAAAGCACTGCAGCTTACCAGCTGCTTTGATCTCTGTGTCAGAGAGATCAAAAAGGCCTGTGGCTTATCCCCCTGCCAGGGTCTCTATCCGGGATCCTCCAAGTATCTCTTACAGAGTGCAGGCATACATAAAGGTCCTGCCTAGATCCTCCTTGCTCTCTTTGTAAGTGGGATTCTGAGACCTTTTGCTAATACAGGCTATATTATGATAGTGGGACGTCCGTGGGCACAAAACCTGCACTGTGTTTTCTGGGTTTAATATTTAATGAATATTGGGCCAAAAAGATTGCATCCAGTGGTTGCCCAATATGTGCACATTTATGCACAAAGTAGTAGTTCAAGGTTGAACTAATTTTCACCTATTTTCACGATTGATTTTCACGTTTGTAAATTTCCAGCGCAGCTATTTTTTTGCTTTGTATTTTTTGTGTGTATCTCACATTAAGTTGCGGCAGGAATTATTATTTATTGAATCAGTTTTTTGTATTTACACATCAATTGAGATAATATATATAGATTATCCACACATTTCACAAGTTAGACAGCGCTGTTACTCCAATACACAAAATTACAATATGACTTGTGTCACAATTGTATACGCTATATTCTTTTTTCTTTATTTGATTCCCCATGAGAGTTACCCTTTAATATAAATATCTGAATGTTAAAATTGTATTTATACAAATTTCCATTAAAATAACCTGACCATAATGACCATTCCTTAACATATTCCAAAATAATGCATAATTTTATATGATTGCATTGCAGTCAGGAATCCAATTATATGCTTATTGTTCCACTCATGCCTAAGAGTTCCACCCACATTCAACACAAACAGCATCTTAAATTTTAAAGCCTAAGTTTTGCTAAAGTTAAAAAAACAAAAATCAGCATAAGGGTCAGTGCCTACATTTAGAGAAGTGTACTTTGTGTTAGTGTTGGCTGTCCTATTCAAATCTTCCATCGTTTACCTCCACAAAACTTCAATTTTAATCATCCTGTTCTGCTGGAGTTATTACAGCTCCTGGACCTGTCATAATCACTCATCAAGAGTGCTGAAGTTGCCTGCCCTTTCTGCCCCCTCCTCAATTATTAGAATCTGTACTATAGCTTTAATCAATGTAAAGTGCCCTGTAAATGGAGGATGGGTGGATTAGAAAAAAGCCATTCATAAAGTGTGTTACATTTTTCTTCATGGTAGCTCTAGTACAGCTTCTATGAATGGAGGAGGGGGTCTAAAAAGGCATGCATGGTCAGCACTCTTTAAGAGTACGTATAAGAGGTCCAACAGCTGTATTAATCCCCCACAGTACCTGAAGATTACTGGTGTGGGGGAGTGAGGGAGTCAGAGGATGGAAGATTTCAATTGGGACAGCTGGCACCAGCCCAAGGGACATGTCTAATTAAATGATTAAATGTGAGTGCTGTCCCTTGTGTTGATTAAAAAAAACAACCAAACCTCAGACTCTCAATTTCTTCTGAAACCCCACCCAACCAGGTTTTATTTGTTTCTTTTAATCAGCCAAAATATCTACATTACATTATATACAGTAAAAAAAAAAATTAGGGAAAGTAATACTGATAAACTTTTAATAGAATCCTTTAGAAAGATCAAGTTAATAAATAACAAATTGGTATATTGTGTGCCTCCGGTGCAAAACAAATGCCACATTTTTTGTATTATATAATATAGGCCAGGGATATGCAATTAGCAGACCTCCAGCTGTTGCAGAACTACAAATCCCATGAGGCATAGCAAGACTCTGACAGCCCCAAGCATGATACCCAGAGGCATGATGGGACTTGTAGTTTTGCAACAGCTGGAGGTCCGCTAATTGCATATCCCTGATATAGGCTATGCTGCAGCTAATATTCACCACTAAACCAGTGAAGAAAATGTGAAAAAAAACTATTGTTTGTGCAGCTGTGCTGACCCTTTAAATCAAACAGTGTGTTATTATAATAATGATTTTCCATAGAAAACATATTTATACAAATAAAAATGACATATATAATAAAAAATAAAGTGAATTAATCCTCCGTGCTGCACAAACGGTGACTTCCAAAATGATTGTGCTGTGATTAACCACCACCATCCAATCAATTTTCTTACCAAAAAGCAGTAATAAACAAGCCTGTATGTATATAGACAAAAAAACGGCGCTGGGAAAAACGTGTACAATGTGAACGTGAAAAAGAAACAAAAGATGTGCAGCTGCTGGTACAAAAAGTGCTAAAACTTTCAAATATGCTTAAACCAATAAAACAGCGCTGGCAAACAAAATTGTGATCAAATAATAAAAAATTCCCACAAAATTGACTTGCATCAAAAATTGTGTATGATGAAACTATTATATATGTGACCAAAATAATAAGATGAGTGACATAATAAAAAATGACCATAAAACGAATTCCATGTGTATCAAATTAGTGATAAACCACAAACAAATATGTGATGAGAAATAAAAAAATGTGAATGTGTCCAGTAATTAACCCAAAAAAACAAGACCAAAGTACATATGAGCTCCTCCTTGGAATGGACTCACCGGACCAGTAGACAAACAGCAAAGCAGAGGGCAGATATGCAGACAAGCTGTGATACGGCAAGCAGGCATAAAAAGCAAAGCTGGAGAAAAAACAGGCCAGAGGATCCAGGGAGCGATGTATGCACACAGGGCACAGTAATTTTCTTGGGGGTGTTGGACCGGTAAAAGAAGAGAGCAAATTGTAAATGCTGTAGCAGGATATTAAAATGCGCACTCTGCGCTACTTACAGGATGCAAAGGGGAAGGCAAACTTCTCAGGCAAACTTCTCAGATACTTCCGAGCTGATACTTCCTCATCAGCTGCAACCACGGAAGTATCTGAGAAGTTTGCCTGAGAAGTTTGCCTTCCCCTTTGCATCCTGTAAGTAGCGCAGAGTGCGCATTTTAATTTCCTGCTACAGCATTTACAATTTGCTCTCTTCTTTTACCGGTCCAACACCCCCAAGAAAATTACTGTGCCCTGTGTGCATACATCGCTCCCTGGATCCTCTGGCCTGTTTTTTCTCCAGCTTTGCTTTTTATGCCTGCTTGCCGTATCACAGCTTGTCTGCATATCTGCCCTCTGCTTTGCTGTTTGTCTACTGGTCCGGTGAGTCCATTCCAAGGAGGAGCTCATATGTACTTTGGTCTTGTTTTTTTGGGTTAATTACTGGACACATTCACATTTTTTTAATTCTCATCACATATTTGTTTGTGGTTTATCACGAATTTGATACACATGGAATTAGTTTTATGGTCATTTTTTATTATGTCACTCATCTTATTATTTTGGTCACATATATAATAGTTTCATCATAAACAATTTTTGATGCAAGTCAATTTTGTGGGAATTTTTTATTATTTGATCACAATTTTGTTTGCCAGCGCTGTTTTATTGGTTTAAGCCTGTATGTAGCCTATCTTTAGTCTTCCATGTGGGTAAATTGATATGTCTCCACCAAACTCCCAGACCACTCTCTCAATCCTCCAGTTAATATATTTCTTAAAAGACAAAAATGGCCATCATTGCACAACATTCCATGCTTTAATAGATTAAAAGGTCAAATAAAAGATTTGCACTCACATGTATGTGGGCCTTAGACCGGCACTGAGTCTCTCCAGCTTTCCAGTGTAAAGGCCCATACACATGATCTGACTTTTTGACAACAAACATGCAAATTAGCTGTTTTGGACCAACATCCGACCGTGTGTACGCTCCATCGGACCAACTTTTTCAGTTTTCATCTGACTTTTGTTGGCTGTGCGAACGGACCAACTTTCTTCCAACAAAAGTCAGATGGAGAAAAGTCCGACCCTGTGTACACAAAACCATCGGACTTTTGTACAAAGTGCAAACACGCATGCTCAGAATCAATGCAAAAGATCAGACAACAATATAGAAGTTGACCAAAGGTGGCGCTGAAGTATTCGAAAGTCCTCTTTTGAAGTGTCGTCAGTACGTTGAAACGTCACTACGTTCATGTTTGTTGCCTAAAAAATGTCAAATCGTGTGTATGCAATACCAACTTGGGGCCAACGCCCTTTGTACAAAAATCCATGGGAAAGTTGGTACAAGGTCCGATCGTGTGTATGAGGCTTTAGCCAGTAATGGCTGTGTGCTACTAGGAGCCGGTGTGTGGTTATAGCCTTGTTTTCAGTATGGTACATTCAGCAGTAAATGACGTTAGTATAATAACACACTGTTTGATTTAAAGGGCCAGCGCATCTACACAAACAATAGTTTTTTTTTCACAATAAATAACAAATATTTGTATATTTTAAATTGTGCATTTTTTGGAAACTGAAAATTGAAGGTATGAGAAACTGTAAATAAGAAACTTACACTAAAAATCTGGAGGTTTAGAACTTTCAGAGTTTTTAGAATACCCCCAAACTGAACATTTTCTGAAAGCAAAGGCTTGGTAGAATAAAAAAAGATGGTACTACTGATATTTAAGGTCATTCGTTAGTTGTGCAAATGTTTATATTTTGTATTTTCACTAAAAGTAAATTATATTTTTACTAAAAATATACTAAAAGCATTATTAGTGGACACAAACACAAGTAACACAATTCCCACTACTTTCCTACTATATTTAAAATCTCAAAGTGTACTGAGTTAATAAAGAACCAGTAGTTGTAAATTTAAAATTGTGCCTTTTTGCAAAACGGTGAAAATGAAAGTTATGCAAAACGGTGAATAAGCAATCTGGAGTTTGGCTTTCACCTAGGAATTGTGTTAACACCCAAAGTGACATGTGTGCATTGATTAGCTGTGCATTGTCACAGAATAATGAAAGCTTTAGTTTTATTGCAACACAAAACGGTGCTTAACATTGCCCAGCAATGTGTTGCAATGTGCTGGTGCACATATAGTTGAATGAATGTAATAAATAAAAAGGAACAAAACCAAGCACTGCAATGTGTTCTAACAATGGACTGCAGTGCTTGCAGTGCAGGTTATGGGAACCATACCAGACCCACTGAATTGAATGGGCCATTAGTGTGTTGATGCATATGTACATATGTAGCATGTGTAAATAAGTACATTTTATTGTTAGCAACAAATATTACCCAAGATATTTTTTTAAATATTTTTTTTTTTAAATAAGGTAACATATGCTTTTTTTGTATACCAAAAACACCATCCCTAATTAATATTGCGATTGAGTGATGATAGTCTGTTGAAGTTTTATGGGCTTTGAGTAAAATATATGAAATATAAATATCTTACTGTAAATTGTGGTGTGGACTTTGGAATCACTACTCGCCAATCCGCAATCTTGATTCTTTATCTCTGTGGTACCCCTCCACAGACTCACTCAGTCCTGGACATCAGTCCCATAATTAGGACATAGAAGCTGATTTGCTCTTATGTTTAATATTTGCCAACTTGGTCAGCCCTTGAAATCTATGTCCCCTGCGTTGAAGAGGCTTAACAAGACAGAAAAGGTGAATTTGAAGGAAGAGGTCCAAATTGGTACATGCCTAGATGAGCTGGAAATGTCAAAGAAGACACATTAAAATAGTCTGAAAACACTCCATCAAGTTCTCATTGAACATACCATTAAGCTACAAGATCTTTATTACCAGCTGGATGACCAGGAGAATCCCTCCTGATAAAACATAGAGTGCAGGGAGACTCTAAAGCTCCGTACACACGGTCGGAAAATCCGACCACAAAATCCATCGGATTTTTTCCGACGGATTTTGTCCGACACTGGTGTTGCATACACACGGTCGGACAAAGTTGTCGGAAAATCCGAACGTGGTGGCGTTTGTTGCCTACGACAGGACTACGTAGAGGCTAGTAGCCAATAGCTTTGGTCTTGTAATGTGATCTGAGCATGCGTGGCACTTTGTCCGTCGGAATTCGCTACACACGATCGGAAAAAGTCTGATAGGACTTTGTTGTCGGAAAATTTGAGAGTAGGAGATAAAAGTCCGATGGAGCCTACACACGGTCGGAATTTCCGACAACATTGTCCGATAGGACATTTTCCGTCGGAAAATCCGACCCGTGTGTATGGGGCATTAGGCCGGGTTCACATATGTACGTCCGCGGGTTCATGCCTGGGGTCTGGTGAACAGTCTGTTTACCTGTTTAGGTGAGATTCAGGTCCGAATTTTTGCCTGAATTTGCACCTGAACCGAACCCAAACATGCACAGGACCCTTTCTGAACAGCAGCTGCCCTGGACCTGTTTGAGCTGGCTCTATTGAGAGCCGGTCACACTCGCATGTGATATGAATTGGATGCGGGGAAGCCTTAGCCCGTTGAGCACAAAGACTTGGTTCTTATGCTCAAGTCTATTTTTTTCTTTAAGCAAACTCCTTAAAAAAAGACAAGAAAGTAGATCTAGAAATCTACAGAGCTCAATTTTTGCATCGATTAATATACTATTATATAGAATATGGCATGGCTGCTGTATGAGCATCAGATGAAATAGGCTTCCACTAATTCTGCTTTCTGACATCACTTTATGACATCACCAAGTGCTTAAACTGCTCCTGGAAGCTTTAAATACACAGGTTTAAGACAGACAGAGTTATCCCTTCCTTCTAGTTACCACTAAAGATAGTAAAACTGTGTTTGTCCGTTATTTGGAAGATTGTCCTAAATCGCTCAGTGCCTTTGAAATACCACAAATGCAGCTGTCAGTGCATCCTTTCAGTCTCCTCATGCTGGTCTTTCCCACTACAGTTAAGTGGAAGAAAATCTCCCCTAGGAAACAACCCAAGAGACTCTCTTACTGCTGTGAGACATGAACTAGTACATTTTGAACATACTTTTCCATTTCTTGCAGTGGCCTTTCATGTCCCCCTGGATGTCCACTTCATTTCTAAGTTGCAGATATTGCTACATGTTTGATTGTCCATATTATTGTTTGTTATTCACAGATTGCTTAATCTACACTCTGCAACTACATAGCCAGCTCTTGCGGGCTAATACATTTCTCTTTATGGCCTTAACAGATTCTCCTTTTGATGTTTTTTTCTCAGTTAGTTACCTTTATTTGTCATTAATATACCTTATCGATAACTCGGTACCCACTGACACTCACCCTGGAACATCTGTCTGCTGTCTCCCATTGGGAGGATATTCTACATAATCATTCTATCCTACAGCATATCCTGGGACCTTATTATTACAAAGTGTAACTAGAGGCAAACTTTTTTTTAGTTTTGGATAGAGTGGAGAGGGATTGGAACACCTGTCAGTTTTTATTGGTGTCTGTGCCCTCCTTAGGGAGATTTGCCCTCCCTATTTGTCCTGCGTCCCATTATTGAAAGTGAAAGAAAACAAAAATCACAAATTTTGGGTTGGCATTAGAACAGTAATAGAAAGGAAATCTTCCAATGAGGACACTAGTTCTGGTGATGCGGATGACACACTGGGATTAATCATAAAAGTATTTTTGCACTGAGTGAACCCCTGGATGCTACACACATACAGTTGGAATACACAATCGTAAAGCAATACATTTATACACACAGGTGTCCCTCCTTCAAATGTAATTTAAATAAATAACTGTAAATAGTGACCACAATAAACTGATTGTGAATAAACATTAAATAGAGATATTTAGAAATGTGAAGCAATTAAAATACTCAAACCATAATATCGTATATATGTGCAAACAAATGCATGTCACAACGCATGAAAAAGATGCATGTCAGTGGCCAAAATACACTTACTGTGAATGAAAATTAAACACACTAGGATTCCCTCAAAGGGCACATGTAGCAAAAAAAATAAATAAAAAAAAAATAAAGCAATGACAGGGGTTAGAAACCTCCCTTACTCTATCCCAAAAAAGTTTTGCTTTTAGTTACACCTTAACATATGTTAGTTTTGCTATTAACCTAGCTATAGCTTGTTGTTATATTATGGTTGGCAATCTACTCATGACTTAAAAACATTTACTCAATGCCCATTACTTCCACCTAGGACCTCATCTCCTTTTTGGAGGCAATGTTGCTGGTTTGCAGTGGTTCAATCAGACATCTTTCACAATGTAGTACTCCAGAGGCTATTGGATAATCCACCACTGTATGCTGATTTATCCTTTTCCTCTCCTCCCCCCTGATCCCCCCCCCCCCCTTCATAATCTAACTACACCCCTTACCTTACCATTCCTTACTCTTTCTTTTTCTCCTTTTCTAACAGGGTACATGTTTTGCACAATATCACAACTAGAATTGGGTAGACCATGGGTGCCCAACCAGTGGCCCGCGGAGCCCTCTGATGTGGCCCGCGACCTCCTGCTCTGGGATAAAATAGAATAGAGTACTGTTATTAAAGGTCAGTTTTATTAATAAAATCACTGGGTATATATGTGCATATCTATTCTGCAGTGGTTACTGGGCTGCTTTCAAACTGATCCGCAGGTACAGAGCAGTGCACCTGCAGGTTACCTGCACTGAGCCATAGACTTCTGTTATTTCCTGTGAGTTTGGTGAGCTTTCTGAAAGTGCACCACACCTGCAGAATATAATAGAAGTCTATTGCAAAGTGCAGGAAAGCCAAAGGTACACTTTGCTGCACCAGCGGTGCATGTTAACTGCAGCGCATCTGTGTGAAAGCAGCCTTGGGCCCCTTTCACCCGGTCAGTCTGACCCAATTGGACCCTCTATTCACCTCTAAGGAGTAGCAAATGTAAACCGACTTGTGTCCTACCTCTAATCCAATCCAATCCGGAAAAAATTAGTGGGCTGTGTCTGCTCTGCATATACAGAGCAGACAGGGACCTGCCATCCGCCCTCTCTGCTCATTGTGGCTTAAGTGGCCCTCACTCTTTAAAAGGTTGGGCACCTCTGGAATAGACCCATTGTTGCCAATATTTGCTACTTGGGAGAGTCATTGGGAAATTAGGTAGACACTTTATTACAGCCCCTGGTTACCACTCAGTAAAAGGCAATTGGATCTTATATTTGTTTTTAATGTGCACACAGCTATATACTACCTTGTTTGGTATGTGACTGTCAGATCACCAGAGACCAGGTGACAGATGCACACCACTGGGGTTAGTAGTGCACTGCTAAGGTTGTGGACCCTTTGACTGACCGCTGCGGATGGAGCTCTGGGTGGTTCAGGAAAGCAGCTTCACCTGAATACCGACATTACCCAAACAGGAAGCTAGAGATCGGTACACGGAAGTCAGAGATGAACATACAGCAGGACGCCACACCAGAAGCCTAATCACAGCTTTGTTTGGCAAGGTTGGCTTGCAGTGTGCGGGGTTAAATTGTTTTTTCTGTTGAGAGGCTGGGGTGGAGCCATGCTGAGAGCTCATACTTAAATGCCCAGGTGTGGGGGCACGCTCTCTAAAGCTGAGACACAAACCTGAGAGGTAAGCAGATAGAGCATAAAACATTACTGCAAATTCATGACAGTGTCCTTATGAATATAATTACAAGTGATGATTTTCATTGTTTTGCCTATACTATGTTCACAATGTTGTGTTCTTCCTCATTAGCAATGCTGAATAGATATATATCATATCAATACCTCTGAAGAAAGGTGTTTAACCAGAAACGCGTTGGGTAGACTGGAGACAGCACAAATCTCACTATGCATTTTGTCAACAATATGGTTGTATAATGAACTGTGAATTTTACTGTTATATACATGTAGCACTAACCCCCGAAGGAGCTGCTGGTTTTATTTGGGCTTACTGTTACCTCACCTGCTTGCATCACCGTCTTGGGGATCCCGTGGAAAGTGGCCCAAAGAATGTGAATTTCCAATACTTAGTCCTTTTTTATGGTTATTTATTCAAAATAAAAGCAAAGTCTCTCAATAAAAATGATCAAAGGTTTAGGGGTGAGTTCAGGCACTTTGTAATTGCGAGGTAAAGTTGGTAGAAGAATCCAAAGGATAACACAGTTCCACAGACTGGATTCAGCAGCCCCCGGATAAGCCCTTCTCACTTGGCCTAGCAGCCGATGGGGTGCTCGGTAAAGTCTCTGCCACAGACTTGTGAATTAAACTTGAGCATTACTGAGAGGTTTTGAGAAACTTAAAGAACTGCCATACAATATTAGTCTCTTTCAGCCGGTCCGGTGATACTGTATGGGTGTTGATCCAGGTTGCGTCCACTAACTGAGTTTCCAGGTTTCTCCAGAGATACCAGCCTTGTGCTCGGTCCTCTCTTGGTGAAAGTCCTCCCCTGGATCCTCTAGTTTCTGGGCCTCTCTTTCAGGTGAGACAGCACCAGACCATCCCTGGATCAGTAGGCCCCAAGACTGTTCTGAGCCTACTCCCCCAGTTGCGTAGACTCGGGCCAGCCGGCCCCGAGACACAGGATACATGGGCTGCACACCCCAGTCCAGGAGGGTCATGAGGTCGGGATAACGGAAACCGAGACTCCGACTTCCGACTCCCTAACAAAATGGCACCTGTACCTTAAGTACCCTTATCCATAATGCACAGCGGACAGACCACTCCCACCAGGCTGTTTCCGAGCCAAGAGGTACCCAATGCATTCAGCCTGTTGCAGTTCCACACCTACTGTTGGTGACAGCGACACCCACAGTCAAGGAGAAACCAGTGCACCTCAGCTGGACTGGTACAGAAACCAGAACTATAGAATAAGTAGTCTGAAGCCCAACTGTGGCTTCAGAAAACTTAATTTTGAAAAACAATAGCGCCTGCTTGTTAGGAGCCAGCGCTACATACACATCTGTATAATTTCATAATAATTGATTCTTTTTTAACACGTATTAATAAAATATGTTTTTTAACAAATAATTTTGGTGAACTGGTGAAATGGGAGAATTTTTGTCTTTTATATCTTGTACCTTAACAACTCTTTTGGATTGCCAACTGTCTTGACTTTAGATTCTTTACTGGATTACACTTGCCTGTAACCTGCCCTGACCTCAGAACTGGCTCCTTCTTTGTCTCATTTGTTCCGCACTGGTGCCATCTAGCCAGGAATCATAGAAATGTGTGGGACCTGGGACAATCAAGTACCGACAGGCCTGCTTTCCTTAGGGGAACAGGAGCTGATAAAGGGAGGAGAAACACTTGATCATGGCCTAGGTATTTGACTGATTGTCACATTATCACAAGCCATTCATATTTACTACCTGAGCAGTCACAGATCCCTCCCAGGCCTGCTTGCTTTCTGAAGATTTGTGTAAACTGATTCCTCTAGTCCAGGTGTTATCCCTAGCCGCAGCTTACTCACCTGTTCCACCATACCCACAGCCAAATGTTAACTTACCAGACTGCTTTTCTAGGGACCACCACTTGTTTTCTAATTATGTCTACAGTTGTAAGCTATACTTCCAGCTCTTGCCACACCTTCTTTGGGCTCTAAGGTTTAGCAGGTATGGCTAATCATCACAATCTGTTACAAGGGGACCCCCAGTTTTGGGCTTTCAACATGTCTCTGGATAGGAATGGAGAGAGAAGTAGCGCCATCTAAGTGTAGCAATTAAAAAAATGGGTTCTCAATAAAAGTAAAGCTCTCAGAATTGTGGTTAAATAGCTCATTGTATAATCAGTGTCCTCTGCTGTGCTCAGGGATCAGTGTCACTGGTCGGTGTAAAGGTTAGGCTTAAAAAAGGAGCACGTATGCTCCAAACATGCACAGCGCCCACTACCCCTGCATCCAGAAGAGACGTCATCTCCGCTTACTGAATGTACCCAATCCACCAGAAAGAGCTGGGAGCCACCAGCGAGTGATCAACTTTACACCCAGCAGTGGCACTGATCCTGAAGCATAGCGGAGGACACTGATTATACAATGCGCTATTTCACCAGAATTCTGTGAGTTGTTTACTTTTATAGAGAATAAAATGTTTTTTAATTGCACTTAGATGGTGCTGCTCCTCTCTTCATTAATTTCCACCAGAATTCCTTCTAGCCTGTTCAGAGCCTGAAACCACTGAGACAAGCAACTTTGACCATCTAAGGATTTATAACAATCTACTGAATTGTACAGACTTTATCTTTTGCCTACTTACTACTTTTTATACATTATTGTTTGGGCATTATCTATACCAGCTTCCCTCTTGTGTGCCAATATTTGTCTGTTTGTCCCTGCAAAGCCCTGTGCTCACCTCAGTTTATGAATTTTCAAAGCCCTTGGCCTTTTTTATGATGATCAAGATTGCAGATGGCCCTGTGACAAGGCAGACGTACAGTGGAACAGTACTGTTCTGAGTTCGGTTGGTGGACACCTGACTCTGGGTGGAACAACCCGGCTTTGAGGAGTCAGTTCAGACTGGGGTTGGCTGAATCAGTTAAAGATTACCTGGTGCATTACCCTGAGCCCAAGATCTTGGAGGAGGCCATGCATCTAGCTAGGGTAAGCATCAAGCAAGGCCCGGGCTAGTCTCAGAAACACTTTGCAGATCACCTTCACTCCCATGCCTCTCAGATTAAGGTTAGGTAACAGGTCTGACTTGCCAAAAAAAGAAAAGGAACCCTTAAGGTACCTATTCATACACTGATCCCTAGGTACATATAGTATCCTCATACACAGCATCCCAGTTGCTTGGCAATTCTGCTGCATTGCCTGTTGCTGCTCCTCTAGCTTGATTGGTGGTGGCACTGTGTCACTCTATTTAAGCATTACAAGCCAAGGGATTTGGACTTGGGACATCATCTGCTACCTAGCCCTCTACCTGTTGCGCCCTGCCTGATGCATTACTCTTGCCCAATACCTGCCCTGAACTTAGAACTGTCTAGTGGATTATGCTTGCCTGCTGCCTATCCTGACCTTGGGCTGTCTCAGGACTCTGCCACAAATCATGGTCTTCTGCCTGACTGGCAGAAATGTCTTTTGAGGAAGTCCTGTGGACAATACACGTCAGGTGGTTGTGACGACATTGTGCTAGACGGGGTAAACCCAGAAGGAATGACAGGCTGTCCATGTTATAGTGAGCTTTATGAGTCTGCTTATATCATACAACAAACTGTGAGTGCACCTCTTTATTTTTTCTAATAAAGTTTAAGGGTTACACTATGAAGACTTCTCCCTTTTACTAATGAGTTTTGTCAAGCTGTTAAAGGAGAAGGAGCAAAGAAGGGGGAAAAGGGGGCTGTTTTTTTAATCAAAGCTGTTTTGACCTCTGTCATAAAACACTGAGGTCCACCCTTGGAGCGGAGGATAACACCTGTAGAGCTAATCTTGGTGGTATTAGTGAATGAGATAAAGATCTTCCTGGAATATTGACAACCACAGTGGAAATTTTGACTTTTTATACCTGCAATTAATTTATTAGCGTGCCAATCGCCATGTACAGTATCTCACAAAAGTGAGTACACCCTTCACATTTTTGTAAATATTTTATTATATCTTTTCATGTGACAACACTGAAGAAATTACACTTTGCTACAATGTAAAGTAGTGAGTGTACAGCTTTTATAACAGTGTCAGTTTGCTGTCCCCTCAAAATAACTGAACACAGCAATTAACCACTTGCCGACTGGCTCACGCCTATATACGTTGGCAAAATGGCACGGGTGCGCAAAACAACGCACCCCTATAAGAAGTCACTGCATCAACCGCGGTTAGCGTGCACGCCGCCTGTGCCGCGCACACCGCGGCGTGCCATGGGAGCGTGGCCGTGGGTCCCACGGACTTAATGTCTGCCAGCAGCCCGGGATCGTGTCAAGGAGAGGCAGAACAGGGAGATGTAAACATTTCCTGTTCTGCCTAGCAACATGACAGGGATCTACTACTCCCAGTGATCAGGAGCAGTGATATCTGTCATGTTCTAGTGAGCCCATCCCCCCTACAGTTAAAACATGCTGAGGGAACACAGTTAACCCCTTGATCGCCCCCTAGTGTTTAACCCCTGCCAGTAACATTTACACAGTAATCCGTGCATTTTTCACCTTTTTCACATTCTCATTCTGAATGGCAGTGACTGGTTTATTACAACCAGCTGGTGTACTTTTTGTGTTCTAAAGAGAAATGCTGCAATGTCTGCATGCCTTTAGAAGTAATTAACCCTTAAGAAGCATCTCACCAACAATTACATTTCTATTACAGTGGGTGCCTAAAATCTTACTTGTCTCTTAGTGCAGACTTCTAGGAGAATCAGGGAGCTAGTTACTAGTCATGTGCAATTTTTTGGTCCGAATCTAAATTCAGAGACATTTTTGGTTATGTGGAGATTTGGATGGATCTGAATATCCGACTGACATTCGTAACGAATTTCGTTTTCTAACGAATCCCAAATTTTCGGAACGATTCTAATTTGGATAGATCAAAAAAATTGATCGACCGATGCAAATTTTGTGTAAAGAATAGCTGGTTATTAAGGAGTGGGCTTGGAAGCAGGCTGCGACGTTCCTTAACAACCGATGACCCATCAGCTGTTTACGAGTTTCCCCTCTGACAGCTGAATGTAAACAAAAGCATTGCTGGTATTTAAAAATACAGGGAAAAAACAGCGTGAGGGTCCCTCTTCAGCTCTGGTATGGATTTTAAGAGGAATTCCATGTCAAAATAAAAAAAAATGGCGTGGGGTCCCCACTAAAGCCATAGCAGACCCTTATCCAAGTATGCAGCCTGGTAAGCCAGAAAAGTGGGGGAACGAATGAGCAGAATATAAAAGAAGATAAGTACCAAGAGGGTCCAGGTGCTGGATAAGTCTATAAGCCAACACCATAGGGGGAACCGACTCACCCAGAATTAAGTGGCGTCCATACCTTCAACTTTCGAACACAAGAGAACTGTAAAGCAAAAGGTTGGGAGAAAGCCCGTAGGAGTTCTAAAAGGGAGGAGGGGAAAAAGGTTAACCCCGGTAACCACCTAATACAAAAAAACTTTATTGGTAGCAAGAAATCAAAGTAAAAAATGAATAGGCAGACAACACAGAAGGATTAAAAAGCTAGGGCAACGTTGCTGATAAAATCACACACCCGGGTTCACCAGGACACCACATGTAGTCAGTCATCAAAATAGGAGTAATGTGAATGTACAACAGGAGATCAGGTAGTAGTGGGTATCAGGAAACCTCAGTGGTGTCAGCCGACATATAGCTATACAGGACCACTTTGGACGTCTGCTTGCACAATTCACCTATGATCAACTAGTGTCTAGCTGTATAAATACATAATCACATTTGTGTGGCAATCGCCATTCCCCTGGAGCCATTTGCCAAAGGAACTTCAAGTCCAGTTACTCTCGGTTGCAAAGTATCAATGCAGGAGACAGATAATAGGATGGAGGTAACAGTCTCCACTATAAGAGTACACAGGTTCCCTTTTGTGGAAGGGAGGCACTGAGTCTGTGATGGAGCTATCCTGTGGGGGGAATGTCCTGACAGTGCTACTCTTGGTTATGTCGGTAGTGAGGTTCACCACATGTCTTAAGGGTGCCTCAGCATAAATCCCAGGGTAAAGACTGGTGATGTACTTGAGTCACCTCAATGCTGGCTGTCAGTGTACCTAGAGATGGCATGGAGCGATCCCTGCTCTTCACTGAGCATGTCTTGTTTGTAGGGATGTGCCCGGTGCTCGATTCGAACCCACGTTTGAATCGTGCACCGGGCGTTCGCTCGCTCGGCGAGCCCAGAACTATTTGGGCCGTTCGCATCACATTCGTGTGATGCGAGCGGCCCGCAATGCATTGCGGCCGGCGCAGTGCATTGCTGGCTGATGATTGGCCAAGCATGCGCTGTGACCCCGCATGCTTGGCCAATCACAGCGCCGGAAACTAGGAGAGCATTAATTGGCTACAGGCAGGACGCCTGTAGCCAATTAAAGTTCAGGGGCTTTAGTACACGCCCCACCATATAAAATGCCGCCACGCCGTCGGCCCAGGTCACATGTGTTCCGGCTTTAGGGAGAGCAGTCTGCTGATTGATTTGCTTCTTTGCTTGATTGCTATTTCTTTGCTAAACCATTGCTACCTGAGTCATTCATCATTACTGATCATTCATTGCTGCTGATTGCACAGTGAGTGTGATATTAGCTGCTGCTGGGTATTAGTCTGGTGTGTGCGTGCTGTTAGTACAGCATAGCAGTAGCACCAATCGCAGTGCTGTTAGAACAGCATTGCACCCCAACTTCTGTCCCAACCTTCTGTCCCATCCCAGGCCGGGATTTATAGGAGCCATATTGTGTTTGTGGCAGTACACATAGGACCTATATTTTCTTGTCAGCAGCACACATATAGTACCTATAGTGTGTTTGTGTCAGCACCCATAGGACTTATAGTGTGTTTGTGGCAGCACACATAGGTCCTATATTTTCTTGTCAGCAGCACACATAGTACCTATAGTGTGTTTGTGTCAGCACCCATAAGACTTATAGTGTGTTTGTGGCAGCACACATAGGTCCTATATTTTCTTGTCAGCAGCACACATAGTACCTATAGTGTGTTTGTGTCAGCACCCATAGGACTTATAGTGTGTTTGTGGCAGCACACATAGGTCCTATATTTTCTTGTCAGCAGCACACATAGTACCTATAGTGTGTTTGTGTCAGCACCCAAAGGACTTATAGTGTGTTTGTGGCAGCACACATAGGTCCTATATTTTCTTGTCAGCAGCACACATAGTACCTATAGTGTGTTTGTGTCAGCACCCATAGGACTTATAGTGTGTTTGTGGCAGCACACATATGTCCTATATTTTCTTGTCAGCAGCACACATAGTACCTATAGTGTGTTTGTGTCAGCACCCATAGGACTTATAGTGTGTTTGTGGCAGCACACATAGGTCCTATATTATCTTGTCAGCAGCACACATAGTACCTATAGTGTGTTTGTGTCAGCACCCATAGGACTTATAGTGTGTTTGTGGCAGCACACATAGGTCCTATATTTTCTTGTCAGCAGCACACATAGTACCTATAGTGTGTTTGTGTCAGCACCCATAGGACTTATAGTGTGTTTGTGGCAGCACACATAGGTCCTATATTATCTTGTCAGCAGCACACATAGTACCTATAGTGTCTTTGTGTCAGCAGCACCCATAGGACTTATAGTGTGTTTGTGGCAGCACACATAGGTCCTATATTTTCTTGTCAGCAGCACACATATAGTACCTATAGTGTCTTTGTGTCAGCAGCACCCATAGGACTTATAGTGTGTTTGTGGCAGCACACATAGCTCCTATATTTTCTTGTCAGCAGCACACATATAGTATCTATAGTGTCTTTGTGTCAGCAGCACCCATAGGACTTATAGTGTGTTTGTGGCAGCACACATAGCTCCTATATTTTCTTGTCAGCAGCACACATATAGTACCTATAGTGTCTTTGTGTCAGCAGCACCCATAGGACTTATAGTGTGTTTGTGGCAGCACACATAGCTCCTATATTTTCTTGTCAGCAGCACACATATAGTACCTATAGTGTCTTTGTGTCATCAGCACCCATAGGACTTATAGTGTGTTTGTGACAGCACACATAGGTCCTATATTTTCTTGTCAGCAGCACACATATAGTACCTATAGTATCTTTGTGTCAGCAGCACCCATAGGACTTATAGTGTGTTTGTGGCAGCACACATAGGTCCTATATTTTCTTGTCAGCAGCACACATAGTACCTATAGTGTGTTTGTGTCAGCACCCATAGGACTTATAGTGTGTTTGTGGCAGCACACATAGGTCCTATATTATCTTGTCAGCAGCACACATAGTACCTATAGTGTGTTTGTGTCAGCACCCATAGGACTTATAGTGTGTTTGTGGCAGCACACATAGGTCCTATATTTTCTTGTCAGCAGCACACATAGTACCTATAGTGTGTTTGTGTCAGCACCCATAGGACTTATAGTGTGTTTGTGGCAGCACACATAGGTCCTATATTTTCTTGTCAGCAGCACACATAGTACCTATAGTGTCTTTGTGTCAGCAGCACCCAAAGGACATATAGTGTGTTTGTGGCAGCACACATAGGTCCTATATTTTCTTGTCAGCAGCACACATAGTACCTATAGTGTGTTTGTGTCAGCACCCATAGGACTTATAGTGTGTTTGTGGCAGCACACATAGGTCCTATATTATCTTGTCAGCAGCACACATAGTACCTATAGTGTGTTTGTGTCAGCACCCATAGGACTTATAGTGTGTTTGTGGCAGCACACATAGGTCCTATATTTTCTTGTCAGCAGCACACATAGTACCTATAGTGTGTTTGTGTCAGCACCCATAGGACTTATAGTGTGTTTGTGGCAGCACACATAGGTCCTATATTATCTTGTCAGCAGCACAAATAGTACCTATAGTGTCTTTGTGTCAGCAGCACCCATAGGACTTATAGTGTGTTTGTGGCAGCACACATAGCTCCTATATTTTCTTGTCAGCAGCACACATATAGTACCTATAGTGTCTTTTTGTCAGCAGCACCCATAGGACTTATAGTGTGTTTGTGGCAGCACACATAGCTCCTATATTTTCTTGTCAGCAGCACACATATAGTACCTATAGTGTCTTTGTGTCAGCAGCACCCATAGGACTTATAGTGTGTTTGTGGCAGCACACATAGGTCCTATATTTTCTTGTCAGCAGCACACATATAGTACCTATAGTGTCTTTGTGTCAGCAGCACCCATAGGACTTATAGTGTGTTTGTGGCAGCACACATAGGTCCTATATTTTCTTGTCAGCAGCACACATATAGTACCTATAGTATCTTTGTGTCAGCAGCACCCATAGGACTTATAGTGTGTTTGTGGCAGCACACATAGCTCCTATATTTTCTTGTCAGCAGCACACATAGTACCTATAGTGTGTTTGTGGCAGCACCCATAGGACTTATAGTGTGTTTGTGGCAGCACACATAGGTCCTATATTTTCTTGTCAGCAGCACACATATAGTACCTATAGTGTTTTTGTGTCAGTCAGCACCCATAGGACTTATAGTGTGTTTGTGGCAGCACACATAGGTCCTATATTTTCTTGTCAGCAGCACACATAGTACCTATAGTGTGTTTGTGTCAGCACCCATAGGACTTATAGTGTGTTTGTGGCAGCACACATAGGTCCTATATTTTCTTGTCAGCAGCACACATAGTACCTATAGTGTGTTTGTGTCAGCACCCATAGGACTTATAGTGTGTTTGTGGCAGCACACATAGGTCCTATATTTTCTTGTCAGCAGCGCACATAGTACCTATAGTGTGTTTGTGTCAGCACCCATAGGACTTATAGTGTGTTTGTGGCAGCACACATAGGTCCTATATTTTCTTTTCAGCAGCACACATAGTACCAATAGTGTGTTTGTGTCAGCACCCATAGGACTTATAGTGTGTTTGTGGCAGCACACATAGGTCCTATATTTCCTTTTCAGCAGCACACATAGTACCTATAGTGTGTTTGTGTCAGCACCCATAGGACTTATAGTGTGTTTGTGGCAGCACACATAGGTCCTATATTTCCTTTTCAGCAGCACACATAGTACCTATAGTGTGTTTGTGTCAGCACCCATAGGACTTATAGTGTGTTTGTGGCAGCACACATAGGTCCTATATTTTCTTGTCAGCAGCACACATAGTACCTATAGTGTCTTTGTGTCAGCAGCACCCATAGGACTTATAGTGTGTTTGTGGCAGCACACATAGCTCCTATATTTTCTTGTCAGCAGCACACATATAGTACCTATAGTGTCTTTGTGTCAGCAGCACCCATAGGACTTATAGTGTGTTTGTGGCAGCACACATAGGTCCTATATTTTCTTGTCAGCAGCACACATATAGTACCTATAGTGTCTTTGTGTCAGCAGCACCCATAGGACTTATAGTGTGTTTGTGGCAGCACACATAGGTCCTATATTTTCTTGTCAGCAGCACACATATAGTACCTATAGTGTATTTGTGTCAGCAGCACCCATAGGACTTATAGTGTGTTTGTGGCAGCACACATAGGTCCTATATTTTCTTGTCAGCAGCACACATATAGTACCTATAGTGTCTTTGTGTCAGCAGCACCCATAGGACTTATAGTGTGTTTGTGGCAGCACACATAGGTCCTATATTTTCTTGTCAGCAGCACACATATAGTACCTATAGTGTCTTTGTGTCAGCAGCACCCATAGGACTTATAGTGTGTTTGTGGCAGCACACATAGGTCCTATATTTTCTTGTCAGCAGCACACACATAGTACCTATAGTGTCTTTGTGTCAGCAGCACCCATAGGACTTATAGTGTGTTTGTGGCAGCACACATAGGTCCTATATTTTCTTGTCAGCAGCACACATAGTACCTATAGTGTGTTTGTGTCAGCAGCACCCATAGGACTTATAGTGTGTTTGTGGCAGCACACATAGGTCCTATATTTTCTTGTCAGCAGCACACATATAGTACCTATAGTATCTTTGTGTCAGCAGCACCCATAGGACTTATAGTGTGTTTGTGGCAGCACACATAGTCCTATATTTTCTTGTCAGCAGCACACATAGTACCTATAGTGTGTTTGTGGCAGCACCCATAGGACTTATAGTGTGTTTGTGGCAGCACACATAGGTCCGATATTTTCTTGTCAGCAGCACACATAGTACCTATAGTGTGTTTGTGTCAGCACCCATAGGACTTATAGTGTGTTTGTGGCAGCACACATAGGTCCTATATTTTCTTGTCAGCAGCACACATAGTACCTATAGTGTGTTTGTGTCAGCACCCATAGGACTTATAGTGTGTTTGTGGCAGCACACATAGGACCTATATTTTCTTGTCAGCAGCACACATAGTACCTATAGTGTGTTTGTGTCAGCACCCATAGGACTTATAGTGTGTTTGTGGCAGCACACATAGGTCCTATATTTTCTTGTCAGCAGCGCACATAGTACCTATAGTGTGTTTGTGTCAGCACCCATAGGACTTATAGTGTGTTTGTGGCAGCACACATAGGTCCTATATTTCCTTTTCAGCAGCACACATAGTACAAATAGTGTGTTTGTGTCAGCACCCATAGGACTTATAGTGTGTTTGTGGCAGCACACATAGGTCCTATATTTCCTTTTCAGCAGCACACATAGTACCTATAGTGTGTTTGTGTCAGCACCCATAGGACTTATAGTGTGTTTGTGGCAGCACACATAGGTCCTATATTTCCTTTTCAGCAGCACACATAGTACCTATAGTGTGTTTGTGTCAGCACCAATAGGACTTATAGTGTGTTTGTGGCAGCACACATAGGACCTATATTTTCTTGTTAGCAGCACACATATAGTATCTATAGTGTATTTGTGTCAGCAGCACCCATAGGACTTATAGTGTGTTTGTGGCAGCACACATAGCTCCTATATTTTCTTGTCAGCCGCACACATATAGTACCTATAGTGTCTTTGTGTCAGCAGCACCCATAGGACTTATAGTGTGTTTGTGGCAGCACACATAGGTCCTATATTTTCTTGTCAGCAGCACACATATAGTACCTATAGTGTATTTGTGTCAGCAGCACCCATAGGACTTATAGTGTGTTTGTGGCAGCACACATAGGTCCTATATTTTCTTGTCAGCAGCACACATATAGTACCTATAGTGTCTTTGTGTCAGCAGCACCCATAGGACTTATAGTGTGTTTGTGGCAGCACACATAGCTCCTATATTTTCTTGTCAGCAGCACACATATAGTACCTATAGTGTCTTTGTGTCATCAGCACCCATAGGACTTATAGTGTGTTTGTGACAGCACACATAGGTCCTATATTTTCTTGTCAGCAGCACACATATAGTACCTATAGTATCTTTGTGTCAGCAGCACCCATAGGACTTATAGTGTGTTTGTGGCAGCACACATAGGTCCTATATTTTCTTGTCAGCAGCACACATAGTACCTATAGTGTGTTTGTGTCAGCACCCATAGGACTTATAGTGTGTTTGTGGCAGCACACATAGGTCCTATATTTTCTTGTCAGCCGCACACATAGTACCTATAGTGTGTTTGTGGCAGCACCCATAGGACTTATAGTGTGTTTGTGGCAGCACACATAGGTCCTATATTTTCTTGTCAGCAGCACACATAGTACCTATAGTGTGTTTGTGTCAGCACCCATAGGACTTATAGTGTGTTTGTGGCAGCACACATAGGTCCTATATTTTCTTGTCAGCAGCACACATAGTACCTATAGTGTCTTTGTGTCAGCAGCACCCAAAGGACATATAGTGTGTTTGTGGCAGCACACATAGGTCCTATATTTTCTTGTCAGCAGCACACATAGTACCTATAGTGTGTTTGTGTCAGCACCCATAGGACTTATAGTGTGTTTGTGGCAGCACACATAGGTCCTATATTATCTTGTCAGCAGCACACATAGTACCTATAGTGTGTTTGTGTCAGCACCCATAGGACTTATAGTGTGTTTGTGGCAGCACACATAGGTCCTATATTTTCTTGTCAGCAGCACACATAGTACCTATAGTGTGTTTTGTGTCAGCACCCATAGGACTTATAGTGTGTTTGTGGCAGCACACATAGGTCCTATATTATCTTGTCAGCAGCACAAATAGTACCTATAGTGTCTTTGTGTCAGCAGCACCCATAGGACTTATAGTGTGTTTGTGGCAGCACACATAGGTCCTATATTTTCTTGTCAGCAGCACACATATAGTACCTATAGTGTCTTTGTGTCAGCAGCACCCATAGGACTTATAGTGTGTTTGTGGCAGCACACACAGCTCCTATATTTTCTTGTCAGCAGCACACATATAGTACCTATAGTGTCTTTGTGTCAGCAGCACCCATAGGACTTATAGTGTGTTTGTGGCAGCACATATAGCTCCTATATTTTCTTGTCAGCAGCACACATATAGTACCTATAGTGTCTTTGTGTCAGCAGCACCCATAGGACTTATAGTGTGTTTGTGGCAGCACACATAGGTCCTATATTTTCTTGTCAGCAGCACACATATAGTACCTATAGTGTCTTTGTGTCAGCAGCACCCATAGGACTTATAGTGTGTTTGTGGCAGCACACATAGGTCCTATATTTTCTTGTCAGCAGCACACATATAGTACCTATAGTGTCTTTGTGTCAGCAGCACCCATAGGACTTATAGTGTGTTTGTGGCAGCACACATAGCTCCTATATTTTCTTGTCAGCAGCACACATATAGTACCTATAGTATCTTTGTGTCAGCAGCACCCATAGGACTTATAGTGTGTTTGTGGCAGCACACATAGCTCCTATATTTTCTTGTCAGCAGCACACATATAGTACCTATAGTATCTTTGTGTCAGCAGCACCCATAGGACTTATAGTGTGTTTGTGGCAGCACACATAGGTCCTATATTTTCTTGTCAGCAGCACACATAGTACCTATAGTGTCTTTGTGTCAGCACCCATAGGACTTATAGTGTGTTTGAGGCAGCACACATAGGTCCTATATTTTCTTGTCAGCAGCACACATAGTACCTATAGTGTCTTTGTGTCAGCAGCACCCAAAGGACTTATAGTGTGTTTGTGGCAGCACACATAGGTCCTATATTTTCTTGTCAGCAGCACACATAGTACCTATAGTGTGTTTGTGTCAGCACCCATAGGACTTATAGTGTGTTTGTGGCAGCACACATAGGTCCTATATTTTCTTGTCAGCAGCACACATAGTACCTATAGTGTGTTTGTGTCAGCACCCATAGGACTTATAGTGTGTTTGAGGCAGCACACATAGGTCCTATATTTTCTTGTCAGCAGCACACATAGTACCTATATTGTCTTTGTGTCAGCAGCACCCAAAGGACTTATAGTGTGTTTGTGGCAGCACACATAGGTCCTATATTTTCTTGTCAGCAGCACACATATAGTACCTATAGTGTATTTGTGTCAGCAGCACCCATAGGACTTATAGTGTGTTTGTGGCAGCACACATAGGTCCTATATTTTCTTGTCAGCAGCACACATATAGTACCTATAGTGTCTTTGTGTCAGCAGCACCCATAGGACTTATAGTGTGTTTGTGGCAGCACACATAGCTCCTATATTTTCTTGTCAGCAGCACACATATAGTACCTATAGTGTCTTTGTGTCATCAGCACCCATAGGACTTATAGTGTGTTTGTGACAGCACACATAGGTCCTATATTTTCTTGTCAGCAGCACACATATAGTACCTATAGTATCTTTGTGTCAGCAGCACCCATAGGACTTATAGTGTGTTTGTGGCAGCACACATAGGTCCTATATTTTCTTGTCAGCAGCACACATAGTACCTATAGTGTGTTTGTGTCAGCACCCATAGGACTTATAGTGTGTTTGTGGCAGCACACATAGGTCCTATATTTTCTTGTCAGCCGCACACATAGTACCTATAGTGTGTTTGTGTCAGCACCCATAGGACTTATAGTGTGTTTGTGGCAGCACACATAGGTCCTATATTTTCTTGTCAGCAGCACACATAGTACCTATAGTGTGTTTGTGTCAGCACCCATAGGACTTATAGTGTGTTTGTGGCAGCACACATAGGTCCTATATTTTCTTGTCAGCAGCACACATAGTACCTATAGTGTCTTTGTGTCAGCAGCACCCAAAGGACATATAGTGTGTTTGTGGCAGCACACATAGGTCCTATATGTTCTTGTCAGCAGCACACATAGTACCTATAGTGTGTTTGTGTCAGCACCCATAGGACTTATAGTGTGTTTGTGGCAGCACACATAGGTCCTATATTATCTTGTCAGCAGCACACATAGTACCTATAGTGTGTTTGTGTCAGCACCCATAGGACTTATAGTGTGTTTGTGGCAGCACACATAGGTCCTATATTTTCTTGTCAGCAGCACACATAGTACCTATAGTGTGTTTGTGTCAGCACCCATAGGACTTATAGTGTGTTTGTGGCAGCACACATAGGTCCTATATTATCTTGTCAGCAGCACAAATAGTACCTATAGTGTCTTTGTGTCAGCAGCACCCATAGGACTTATAGTGTGTTTGTGGCAGCACACATAGGTCCTATATTTTCTTGTCAGCAGCACACATATAGTACCTATAGTGTCTTTGTGTCAGCAGCACCCATAGGACTTATAGTGTGTTTGTGGCAGCACACACAGCTCCTATATTTTCTTGTCAGCAGCACACATATAGTACCTATAGTGTCTTTGTGTCAGCAGCACCCATAGGACTTATAGTGTGTTTGTGGCAGCACATATAGCTCCTATATTTTCTTGTCAGCAGCACACATATAGTACCTATAGTGTCTTTGTGTCAGCAGCACCCATAGGACTTATAGTGTGTTTGTGGCAGCACACATAGGTCCTATATTTTCTTGTCAGCAGCACACATATAGTACCTATAGTGTCTTTGTGTCAGCAGCACCCATAGGACTTATAGTGTGTTTGTGGCAGCACACATAGGTCCTATATTTTCTTGTCAGCAGCACACATAGTACCTATAGTGTGTTTGTGTCAGCACCCATAGGACTTATAGTGTGTTTGTGGCAGCACACATAGGTCCTATATTTTCTTGTCAGCAGCACACATAGTACCTATAGTGTGTTTGTGTCAGCACCCATAGGACTTATAGTGTGTTTGTGGCAGCACACATAGGTCCTATATTTTCTTGTCAGCAGCACACATAGTACCTATAGTGTGTTTGTGTCAGCACCCATAGGACTTATAGTGTGTTTGTGGCAGCACACATAGGTCCTATATTTTCTTGTCAGCAGCACACATAGTACCTATAGTGTCTTTGTGTCAGCAGCACCCATAGGACTTATAGTGTGTTTGTGGCAGCACACATAGGTCCTATATTTTCTTGTCAGCAGCACACATATAGTACCTATAGTGTCTTTGTGTCAGCAGCACCCATAGGACTTATAGTATTTTTGTGGCAGCACACATAGCTCCTATATTTTCTTGTCAGCAGCACGCATATAGTACCTATAGTGTCTTTGTGTCAGCAGCACCCATAGGACTTATAGTGTGTTTGTGGCAGCACACATAGCTCCTATATTTTCTTGTCAGCAGCACACATATAGTACCTATAGTGTCTTTGTGTCAGCAGCACCCATAGGACTTATAGTGTGTTTGTGGCAGCACACATAGGTCCTATATTTTCTTGTCAGCAGCACACATATAGTACCTATAGTGTCTTTGTGTCAGCAGCACCCATAGGACTTATAGTGTGTTTGTGGCAGCACACATAGGTCCTATATTTTCTTGTCAGCAGCACACATATAGTACCTATAGTATCTTTGTGTCAGCAGCACCCATAGGACTTATAGTGTGTTTGTGGCAGCACACATAGCTCCTATATTTTCTTGTCAGCAGCACACATAGTACCTATAGTGTGTTTGTGGCAGCACCCATAGGACTTATAGTGTGTTTGTGGCAGCACACATAGGTCTGATATTTTCTTGTCAGCAGCACACTATAGTACCTATAGTGTGTTTGTGTCAGCACCCATAGGACTTATAGTGTGTGTTTGTGGCAGCACACACATAGGTCCTATATTTTCTTGTCAGCAGCACACATATAGTACCTATAGTGTCTTTGTGTCAGCAGCACCCATAGGACTTATAGTGTGTTTGTGGCAGCACACATAGGTCCTATATTTTCTTGTCAGCAGCACACATATAGTACCTATAGTGTCTTTGTGTCAGCAGCACCCATAGGACTTATAGTGTGTTTGTGGCAGCACACATAGGTCCTATATTTTCTTGTCAGCAGCACACATAGTACCTATAGTGTGTTTGTGTCAGCACCCATAGGACTTATAGTGTGTTTGTGGCAGCACACATAGGTCCTATATTTTCTTGTCAGCAGCACACATAGTACCTATAGTGTGTTTGTGTCAGCACCCATAGACTTATAGTGTGTTTGTGGCAGCACACATAGGTCCTATATTTCCTTTTCAGCAGCACACATAGTACCTATAATGTGTTTGTGTCAGCACCCATAGGACTTATAGTGTGTTTGTGGCAGCACACATAGGACCTATATTTTCTTGTCAGCAGCACACATAGTACCTATAGTGTGTTTGTGTCAGCACCCATAGGACTTATAGTGTGTTTGTGGCAGCACACATAGGTCCTATATTTCCTTTTCAGCAGCACACATAGTACCTATAGTGTGTTTGTGTCAGCACCCATAGGACTTATAGTGGGTTTGTGGCAGCACACATAGGTCCTATATTTTCTTGTCAGCAGCACACATAGTACCTATAGTGTGTTTGTGTCAGCACCCATAGGACGTATAGTGTGTTTGTGGCAGCACACATAGGTCCTATATTTTCTTGTCAGCAGCACACATAGTACCTATAGTGTGTTTGTGTCAGCACCCATAGGACTTATAGTGTGTTTGTGGCAGCACACATAGGACCTATATTTTCTTGTCAGCAGCACACATAGTACCTATAGTGTGTTTGTGTCAGCACCCATAGGACCTACAGTGTGTTGTGAGCACACATAGGAGCTCTATTTTTTATATAATATACACTACCGACTACAATGGCTGGAAGACCGCCAAGGAGAGGCAGACCGTCCCGAGGCAAGAACACAGGGCAAGCAGAGACAACAGTGCTGGTCGTGGACGTGGTCGTGCATCGTCATCAGCACGTGGCCATGGGACACGCTTGTCTTTGTTTTCGGCAGCTGGACATGTTGAGCCGCATCATGCCGAAGACTTGGTAGAATGGATGACCAAGCCCTCCTCATCCTCCTCATCCTCTCTCACCCAGGCTCAGGGTACTGGCAGAGCAGCTGCCAACGCGTACTCAGTGGCATCATCAGCCACCCCTTCCCTAGACCCACCATGTCCTCCTGAGGAGTCCCCAGAACTGTTTGAGCACAGTGTTGGGTACATGCTCCAGGAGGATGCCCAACAAATCGAAGGCTCTGATGATGATACCCAGCTTGAGGAAGGCAGTAGTGTGCGCGCAGAGAGATGGGATGCTGAAGGACAGCAATCTGGCAGTAATGTTCCACCAGCTGCAGCTTACTGCCAGGTTTGCTCTTGTGGTGAAGAGGGAGGGGATGATGAGGTCACTGACTCCACGTGGGTGCCTGAAGGGAGAGAGGAGGAGGAGGAGGATGCGGCGGCACACGTCCAAAGAGGCAGGATGCCCCCTGGAGGCCAGCTAGAGGCCAGCACACCAACTGTATCACACCGCAGAGCTCCGCCTGTGCAGGGCGCTGCCTCTGCACGTTATCACAAAAGTTCTTTGGTGTGGGCCTTTTTTGAGACGAGTGCATCAGATCGCACCACTACTATTTGCAATATTTGTCTCAAGCGTATCTCGCGTGGCCAAAACATCAGCCGCTTGGGCACCACAAGCATGAGCAGACATATGTCGACCTGCCATGCAGCTCGTTGGCAAGCACACATAAAAGACCCACACCAAAGAACAAAGCGGACCTCTCCTTGCTCCTCATCAGCTGGGATCTCCATCCCCACTATATCTTCAGTCCTCTCTGAAAGCTGCTCTGAGAGGACTGAAGGTGTAGAATTAGGTGTGTCACAACCAAGTACTTGCAGTACACCGACGTCCGATTGTAGCAGGCAAATTTCCCTGCCCCAGCTGCTGGACCGTCGAAAGAAGTATACTCCCAGCCATCCACATGCCCAGCGGTTGAATGCTAGCTTGGCTAAATTGCTAGCACTTCAACTGCTGCCTTTTCAGTTGGTAGACTCGGCCCCCTTCCGTGAGTTTGTTCAATGTGCGTTTCCTCAGTGGCAGGTTCCCAAACGCCACTTTTTCTCACGGAAGGCGATTCCGTCTCTCTACCGGCATGTGGAAGGCAATGTCCATGCCTCGCTGGACAGGGCGGTCAGCGGTAAGGTGCATATTACCGCTGACTCATGGTCCAGCAGGCATGGACAGGGACGTTATCTGTCTTTCACGGCCCATTGGGTCACTCTATTGGCAGCTGGGAGGGATGCAGGACAAGGTGCAGTAGTGTTGGAGGTTGTTCCGCCACCACGCCTCCAAAATGCTACTACTGGTTGTGACACACCTCTCTCCTCCACCCCCTCCTCTTCTTCTTTCTCCATGGCCTCTTCGAGTGCTCTGTCCTCGGAACCAGCGGTGCTCCGTAGGCGTACAAGGGGCTACGAGAGTACGCAGGCAAAAAGATGCCATGCCGTGCTTGCGCTGGTGTGTTTGGGGGACAGGAGCCACACTGGGGCAGAGGTTCTGGCAGCTCTGCAGGGGCAGGCCGAGAGGTGGTTGACGCCACGCCAGCTTAAGCCAGGAATGGTGGTTTCTGACAATGGCACCAACCTCCTCTCCGCCCTGCGACAGGGGCAGCTCACCCATGTGCCCTGTATGGCTCACGTCCTCAACCTGGTGGTGCAGCGGTTCTTGGGCAGGTACCCAGGCTTACAGGATGTCCTGAGGCAGGCCAGGAAAGTCTGTGTGCATTTCCGCCGATCTTATAATGCCAGTGCTCGGCTGGCTGAGCTGCAAAAGGAGCTGAACCTGCCCAAGAACCGCCTAATATGTGACATGCCCACCAGGTGGAACTCAACGTTGGCCATGCTGCAGCGACTGCACACGCAGCAGAGGGCCATCAATGAGTACCTTTGCGACTACGGCACAAGGACAGGGTCAGGGGAGCTTGGCTTTTTTTCCCCACGCCAGTGGAGCATGATCAGGGATGCATGCACTGTCCTGTCACCATTTGAGGAGGCCACGAGGATGGTTAGCAGTGACAGTGCATGCATCAGTGACACTGTACCTCTTGTCCACATGTTGGAGCATACGCTGCGTGGGATAATGGACAGGGCACTTGAGGCAGAACAGAGGCAGGAAGAGGAGGACTTCCTTGCCTCTCAAGGCCCCCTTTATCCGGACAGTGTTCCTTCTGTCCCACCCAGGAAGAGGATGAGGAGGAGGAGGAGGATTGTGTGAGCATGGAGGTGGAGCCTGGCACTCAGCATCAGCATCAGCAGCAGCGGTCTTTTAGGGATGATGTACAGTCCCAACAAACCAGTGGACTTGTACATGGCTGGGAGGAGGTGGCTGGCGATCATGTCGTCCTCAGTGACCCAGAAGACTCCGGACCGAATGCCTCAGCTAACCTACGTTGCATGGCCTCCCTGATCCTGCAAAGCCTGCGGAAGGATCCTCGTATTCTTCGGATCAAGGAGAGGGACCATTACTGGCTGGCCACTCTCCTTGATCCACGGTACAAGGGTAAGGTTGCGGACCTTATCTTGCCGTCGCAGAGGGAGCAGAGGATGAGACATCTCAGGGAGGCCTTGCAGAAAGGTCTGTGCAACGCGTTCCCAGAAACTGGGAGGTTACAAACTCCTGGTCCTGGACGACGAGTTGCTGAGGCTTCGGTCAGTAGCAGAAGGAGCAGTGGGGAAGGTGGACGTCTGACCGATGCGTTCAGACAATTTTTTAGTCCGCAGCCCCAAGGTATGATCGGTTCCAGCAACCATCGCCAGCGTCTGATATACATGGTGCAAGAATACCTAGGGGCAAGGTCAGACTTGGACACCTTTCCCACCAAAAATCCTCTGGCTTACTGGGTCTTGAGGATGGATCACTGGCCAGAGCTTGCACAGTATGCAATTGAGCTACTGGCCTGTCCTGCATCCAGCGTTCTTTCTGAACGCACATTCAGTGCTGCTGGAGGATTTGTCACCGATCACAGGGTGCGCCTGTCCACCGACTCGGTTGATCGACTGACCTTCATAAAAATGAATCAGTCTTGGATCACCACCAGCTACCAGGCACCTGAAGCGGATATAACTGAATAATTTATAATGTCACATCCCTTCAAGACTGCCTATGCTGATGCTGAGTGACTGTCCTGTTATGTTCACTGACTATCCTCTTCCTCCTCCTCAATGATCCATTCCTTGATAGCTTGGAAGAACATTTTTGTTTCTGGGTGCCACCACACCAGTGCCTAAGGCACAATTTTTCAGCCCCTGTTTAACATAACAGGGGCGTGTAATTACAATTTTTAAAAAAAAATGCTTCGCAACAGGTGTGACTGCTGTGCTCCAAGTACAGTATCTGTGAGGGGTTGCAGTGTTGTGGCACCAGCACCAGTGCCTAAGGCACAATTTTTCAGCCCCTGTTGGGGCTTGTAATTACAATTTTTAGGCAATGCTTTGCAACAGGCCTCATTGCTGTGCTCAGAGTACAGTATCTGTGAGGGGTTGCAGTGTTGTGGCACCAGCACCAATGCCTAAGGCACAATTTTTCAGCCCCTGTTTAACAGGGGTGTGTAATTACAATTTTTTAGGCAATGCTTTGCAACAGGTCTCATTGCTGTGCTCAGAGTACAGTATCTGTGAGGGATTGCAGTGTTGTGGCACCAGCACCAGTGCCTAAGGCACAATTTTTCAGCCCCTGTTGGGGCGTGTAATTACAATTTTTAGGCAATGCTTTGCAACAGGTCTCATTGCTGTGCTCAGAGTACAGTATCTGTGAGGGGTTGCAGCGTTGTGGCACCAGCACCGTTGCCTAAGGCACAATTTTTCAGCCCCTGTTTAACAGGGGCATGTAATTACAATTTTTTAAGCAATGCTTCGCAACAGGTCTGACTGCTGTGCTCCAAGTACAGTATCTGTGAGGGGTTGCAGTGTTGTGGCACCAGCACCGTTGCCTAAGGCACAATTTTTCAGCCCCTGTTTAACAGGGGCGTGTAATTACAAATCTTGATCTAATAGTTCACAGCAGGGCCCATTCCTGCGCCCACCAAGAGTAACTGTGAGGGCTTACAGTCTTGTGGCAACACCGTCCACCACCACCACCAAAGGCCCAATTTTTCTGCCCTGTTCAACAGGTGCATGCAATTACAAATCTTGATCTAATGAATCACAGCAGGGCCCATTCCTGTGCCCACCAAGAGTAACTGTGAGGGCTTACAGTCTTGTGGCAACACCGTCCACCACCACCACCACCAAAGGCCCAATTTTTCTGCCCTGTTCAACAGGTGCATGCAATTACAAATCTTGATCTAATAACTCACAGCAGGGCCCATTCCTGCGCCCACCAAAAGTAACTGTGAGGGCTTACAGTCTTGTGGCAACACCGTCCACCACCAAAGGCCCAATTTTTCTGCCCTGTTCAACAGGTGCATGCAATTACAAATCTTGATCTAATAACTCACAGCAGGGCCCATTCCTGTGCCCACGAAGAGTAACTGTGAGGGCTTACAGTCTTGTGGCTACACCAACATCTAATGGGGCAAATTTCTGCAGAGTATATACGGCAGGCCCCTACTTTCAAACATCCAACTTACAAACGACTCCTACTTGCAAACGGAAAGAGAAAACAGGAAGTGACAAACGGAAAGAGAAAACAGGAAGTGAGAGGAAATCTACCCCTAGGAAGGGAAATTCGATCCTGTTAGATTTAATTTGGGAAAAAGGTATCTCCTCTCTACTGATGCTTTATCACCAATCCTTGTTTCAATTAAAACCCCACTTTTCCAAAAACATTTGTCATTGGGACGGAAAGTGAGGTGAAATGTTCTGAACAGATGTGCAAAGACAGCAAATGTTACAGGGGTGATAACCCCTCCCTATGTTCTCCAAAAAGCTTAAAAATAGATTTTTTGTGGATGGAGCTACATTTCATAATGTACCTGTTCAGATTCTACTTAAGAACAAACCTACAGTCCGTGTCTTGTTTGCACTGCCTGTATACTGCTGTTCAGAGTATATAGGGTTGTAGGTATAGGGTTTTATTTTGGGTGCGGGGTCCCCCTTAATATTTACACAAGACCCAAAGGGGCTGGGGGGGGGGGGGGTGGATGGGGTAGCCATGCCATTTTTCACAAGGATTTTCAGCCATATGGCCAGGAAAAGACATGACATTAAAGCCGCAAGTGGTTTTAAATGGCTTCTTTTTTTCATTTACAAATGTCATTTTGTGCAGGGACAGTTCTAAACACGGGAAACACATGCCACTTCACAGGCATACTTTAGACACCCCCCAGGTACCATATTTAAAGGAAAATTTCTTTTTTTTCACTTTATGCATCATTAAAATGACTGCTCCGGAAAAAACGTAAAAGTTATTTTTGCATTGATATATGTCCCCTGGGGCAGGACCCGGGTCCCCAAACCTGTTTTATGACATTAACATGCATATTGGCCGTTGTAATTACCAATTTTGATTTTGAATGTTCGCGTCCATTGTAACGAATAGGGTTCGAAAATTTGCGTGAACTTTCGGTCCATTCGAAAGTTCTGGTGCGGACCGAACCCGGGGGTGTTCGGCTCATCCCTACTTGTTTGCAGACAAGTGAACGAATGAGCACCCTCCTCTTGAACCATACCAGGCATTTTTTATGTTTTTTCTTTATATTTTTTTTTAACAAACATACTTACTCACATGGGGGGCCAGGATCTCTGGTGTGGGCTGCTTTGGGGGAGGGTTCTCACTCCCAAAACACCTTGTTCACATGTTGATAGGGACAAGCGCCTCTTCCCCACAACCCTAGCACGATTGTGAGGGTCTGCGGGCAGGCGGCATATCAGAATCTGGAAGCTCCCTTTTAACAAGGTGGGCAAATATCGGAATCTGAAAGCCCCCTTTAACAAGGGGTGTAATATCCTGGCCTGCACTTTTTTATAGCAACCTTAAAGCGGAAGTAAACCCATTCATTTAATAGTTTAAAAAAAAATGTTACCATTCCCGGCATGCCAGAAATGCTAGCTGTCACATTGGTTGTGCGCTCAACCAAACTGTCAAACCATCCAATGGCTGGTGTCATAATGGATCACATGTGCAGCATCACGACAGTTGCAGATTAAAGAGAGGCCAAGATGGCAGCTTCCTTGGCTGAAAATGATAGGAGGGTTTACTTCCACTTTAAGTGTTGGGACCCTTTTCCTTTACTAACATTCCAGTTCCATTAATTCCTTTATTCATTACTTATTGTGTTTTTGTGCACTTAAAATGTATTAAAAACATTAATTTTTTCTAATATCAATAGTCTTTTTTTCAATCAATACTTTTTATAATATCTAAAGTGTATTTGTTAAGCAGCCTTCCAGCTTCCCCTCTCAACCGCAGGTTAGTGAGTCTTCTCAGACTCCCAGCTGGTCTCATCAGCTTTGAAGTAATAAGTCTAGCTGGATTGGTCCAAGGTGCAGAAGGCATCTTGTTTAAACCTCATCAACCTCTGTGCTTGTGATAGCATTAGCTTCCTGACTCCCTGTCTGATCAAGATCTGCTATTATCTTGGATTTCCATGTTTGCC
This sequence comes from Lithobates sylvaticus, assembly GCA_028564925.1. Taxonomy (NCBI): domain Eukaryota; kingdom Metazoa; phylum Chordata; class Amphibia; order Anura; family Ranidae; genus Lithobates; species Lithobates sylvaticus. Next base: position 408,005,033 of record CM053027.1, read on the forward strand.
GATCTTTGCCTTTTGTCAGAATTAATCTTTGGATTGCTTACTGAACTTGACCTCAGATTGTTAACTGAACTATACTTGTTTAATACCAGCCTTGACCTCAGAACAGTTTTCAGACTACATTTACCAGCTACCTGCCCTGACCTTGGACCATCCCAGGAGTTTGCTGCTAGTTGCTATCTACTGCCTAGCCAGCATCGGGACTACAAGTACCATTCTTTTTCTCAGTCATTCATTCCCAGTGCCACCTGACCAGGAACTATAGCATCTTGTGCTAAGACCTGGGGGCAACTAAGTACCAATAGGCCTGCTTGCCTTAAGGGAATAGGGGCTGCTATAGGCAGAGAAATTACTAGCAGCTATAATTCCTGACCTAGGGATTGGATTGTGCATTAGGGTATCTCTTTTAATTGCAGCACGTCTTACTTGTCTGACCTGCCAGTATGCCTGTAGTTTCCCTGCAGGGTCTTCCCTTTGCACTTCGATTTTACACACAGGCATTGATAAGCTACAGAAAGCACTCTCAACATCTACTACATTCAGTTTCACCCCTCCTTCTTTTGCAAAGAGCCACATGGAATGCTAGAAAATATATCATTTGGTGGAGGGGGAATTATGTTGTTGGGATGTTTTTCAGGGGTTGGGCTTGGCCTCTTAGTTCCAGTGAAAATGAACTCGTAAGGCGTCAGCATACCAAGACATTTTGGACATTTTTTCAGGCTCCCAACAGTTTGGGGATTGCCCCTTCCTGTTCCAACATGACTGCACACCATTGCATAAAGCAAGGTCCATAAAGACATGGATGAGTGAGTCTGGGGTGGAAAAACTTAATTGACCTGCAAGAGTCGTGACCTTACTCGATAGAACACCTTTGGGATGCATTAGAGCAGAAACTGCGAACCAGGCCTTCTCATCCAACATCAGTGCCTGACCTCACAAATGTGTTTCTGGAAGAATAGTCAAACATTCCCATAGACACACTCCTGAACCTTGTGGACAGCCTTTCCAGAAGAGTTGAAGCTGTTATAGCTTCAAAGGGTTTGCCAACGTTATATTGAACCCTATGGACTAAGACTAGGATGCCATTAAAGTCCAAGTGCTTGTAAAGGCAGGTGTCCCAATACACTGAAGAAATTACACTTTGCTACAATGTAACAGCTTGTATAACAGTGTAAATTTCCTGTCCCCTCAAAATAACTCAACACACAGCCATTAATGTCTAAACCGCTGGCAACAAAAGTGAGTGCACCCAGGGCCAAAACTTGGGGGCCAGGGGGTTATGTGCCCCAGGCACAGCATTGTGGGGGGTACCGCAGCTGGTACCTACATCTGTCTTCTCCACCTCTACCAACTACTAGTAGACCACTGCCCCCCTTTCCCCCCCTGTTTCTCTGGTCCCCCCGCAGAGCTCACCTCCTCTCCCTGGCTAGCATGGAGAAGCTCATCATATGATCCGTAAAAAAGGCAGCCACACACAGTTGTAACATAAACCTTCCTCGGCACTCGTTCTCCTGGTCTTTCCTTCCACCGCTCTCCATTAGACATGTGCAGAACGAAAAAATTTGTTTCATTTTGTTTTGATTTGTTATTTACATAAATTTGTTTAGTTAAATTTGTTTAATTTGTTTAATTCTTTTTCTGAATTTGTTTTGTTTATTAGTTTTCGAATCGATTCGAAAAGTTTTCTAATTAAAAAATAATAGAATAAAAAATAAAGGAATCACATATTCCTTTAGAAATTGGAAAACTATTCAAATAGAAAAGTTTTTGAATTCGAATTTGAAAACTATCTAAATTCGAAAAATATTCGAAAACTATTCAAATTCGAATTTCGTCTGAATTTTTTTTCATTATTTCGGATTTGTTTAAATTCGGTGCTATTCGAATTCGGAAATCCGGATGTATTTTAATTCAGAACGAAACAAACTGCACATGTCTACTCTCCATCTAGAGACCCCATGGCAGCAGACAGGATGGAGAGCTGGGGAAGGAAAGACCAGGAGAACGAGTGCCGAGGAGGGTTGTGTTACAACTGCCTGTTGCTGCCTGTCTTCCGGATCGTATGATGAGCTTCTCTATGCTAAGGATCATGTCTTTATTCAGCCCGCGCTGCACAACTAGCCAGGGAGAGGAGGTGAGCACTGCGGGGGGGGACCAGAGAATGGGGGTGGGGTGGACCAGTGAAGCGCAGGGACAAGAGGAGCACTGAGCATGGAGGGACCAGAGAAGCATTTGGGGGATCAGAGGAGCATGTGGGGGACCAGAGGAGCATGTGGGGAACCAGGGGAGCATGGGGGCAACCAGAGGAGCATGGGGGACCAAAGGAGCATGGGGGCAACCAGAGGAGCAAGTGGGTGAGCAGAGGAGCATGTGGGCACCAGAGGAGCATGTGGGGGACCAGTGGAGCATGGGAGACCAGAGGAGCACAGGCAACCAGAGGAGCATGTGGGGGACCAGAGGAGCATGTGGGGGACCAGAGGATCATGAGCAAGTGGGGGATCAGAGGAGCATGTGGGGGACCAGAGGGCAGAGGAGCACATGGGGGACCAGAGGAGCAGGGGGAACAGAGGAGCATGTGGGGGACCAGAGGAGCACATGTGACCAGAGGAGCATGTGGGGGACCAGAGGAGAATAGGAGAGAATAGAGTATCAGGGGGGACAGAGGGGCAGGGGGGACCAGAGGAGCACGGGGGACCAGAAGAGCATGCAGGGAGGGGACAGACAGCTGACTCACCCACTATAGCCTCAGAGTTTCTCACTTTTCTGCCTAATATTGTCCCGTTTCGGGGGGGGCTGAACTGATTCTTTGCCCCAGGTGAATAAATGTCTAGCTTTGTAACTGAGTACACCCCTAAGTGAAAATGTCCAAATTGGGCCCAATTAGCCATTTTCCCTCCCCGGTGTCATGTGATTTGTTAGTGTTACAAGGTCCCAGGTGTGAATTGAGAGCAGGTGTGTTAAATGTGGTGTTATCGCTCTCACTCTCTCATACTGGTCTTTGGAAGTTCAACATGGCACCTCATGGCAAAGAACTCTCTGAGGGTCTGAAAAAAATAATTTTTGCTCTACATAAAGATGGCTTAGGCTATAAGAAGATTGTCAAGACCCTGAAACTGATCTTCAGCACGGTGGCTAAGACCATACAGTTTAACAGGACATATTCCACTCAGAACAGGCCTTGCCATGGTCGATCAAAAAAGTTGAGTGCACATTCTCAGTGTCATATACAGAGGTTGTCTTTAGGAAATAGACATATGCGTGCTGCCAGCATTGCTGCAGAGGTTGAAGAGGTGGGAGTCAGCTTGTCAGTGTCAAGCATGTGTGGCGGCAACAATCAAGCATGGTGGTGGGAATGTCATGGTCTGGGGCTGCATGAGTGCTGCCGGCAAAGGGGAGTTAAAGTTCATTGAGGGAACAATGAATGCCAACATGTACTGTTATATACTGAAACAGCGGCTGCAGAGCAGTATTCCAACACGACAACGACCCTTAACCGCTTCAGCCCCAGAAGATTTTACCCCCTTCCTGACCAGAGCACTTTTTGCGATTCGCCACTGCCTCTCTTTAACTGACAATTGCGCGATCGTGAGACATTGCACCCAAACAAAATTGACGTCCTTTTTTCCCACAAATAGAGCTTTCCTTTGGTCGTATTTGATCACCCCTGCGTTTTTTTTTTTTTGCGCTATAAACAAAAAAACAGTGCCAATTTTGAAAAAAACACAATATTTTTTACTTTTTGCTTTTTTCCCCCAAAAATATATAAAAAAACTTTTTTTTCCCTAAGTTTAGGCTGATATGCATTCTTCTAAATATTTAAAAAAAAAAAAATGGCAATAAGCGTATATTGATTGGTTTGCGCAAAAGTTATAGCGTCTACAAAATAGGGAAAGTTTTATGGCATTTTTATTTTTATTTTTTTAATTAGTAATGGCGGCGATCTGCGATTTTTATCGGGACTGCAACATTATGGCGGACACATCGGACACTTTTGACACTATTTTGGGACCATTGTCATTTGTACAGCGATCAGTGCTATGAAAATGCACTGATTACTGTGTAAATGACACTGGCAGGAAAGGGGTTAACCACTAGGGGGCGATGAAGGGGTTAAGTGCGTCCTAGGGAGTGATTCTAACTGTGGGGGGGGATGGGCTTCAACTCACATGACAGTGATCACTGCTCTCGATGACAGAGAGCAGTGATCTCTGTCATGACACAAGCCAGAACGGGGAAATGCCTTGTTTACACTTCCCAGTTCTGCAACCGTGACACGATCACCAGGAGACCGGCGGACTTCAAGTCCACCAGTCCCGCGGGCACGGTCAGGCTGTACGCGGTGGGCGTACGCCTGCTATCCCAGCCTCCTAAAGGGGGCATATAGGTATGCCCATTTGTCCACCGCTGCCATTGTGCCATTGTGCCGAGGTATATCGGCGGAAAGCGGTCGGCAAGTGGTTAACACACCTCCAAGATGACCACTGCCTTGCTAAAGAAGCTGAGGGTGAAGTAGATGGACTGGCCAAGCATGTCTCCAGACCTAAACCCTATTGAGCATCTGCGGGGCATCCTCAAACTGAAGCTGGAGGAGCGCAGGGTCTCTAACATCCACCAGCTCCATAATGTTGTCATAGAGGAGTGGAAGAGGACTCCAGTGGCCACCTGTCAAGCTCATGTGAACTCTGTGCCCAAGAGGGTTAAAGCAGTGCTAGAAAATAATGGTGGCCACACAAAATATTGTCACTTTGGGCCAAATTTGGACATTTTCGTTTAGGGGTGTACTCACTTTTGTTGCCAGCGGTTTAGAGATTAATGGCTGTATGTTGAGTTATTTTGAGAGGATAGCAAATTTACACTGTTATACAAGCTGTACACTCACTACTTTACATTGTAGCAAAGTGTAATTTCTTCAGTGTTGTCACACACCTAATTAGTAAATAGAGTCCACCTGTGTGTAATTTATTCTCAGCATAAATATGGCTGTTCTGTGAAGCCCTCTTAGGTTTGTGAGAGAACCTTAGTGAACAAACAGTATTATAAAGACCAAGGAACACACCAGGTCAGGGATAAAGTTGTGAAGAATTTTAAAGCAGGGTTAGGTTATAAACAAATATCCAAATCTTTGAACATCTCACAGAGCACTGTTCAATCCATCATCCAAAAATGGAAAGAGTATGGCACAACTGCAAACCTACCAAAATATGGCCATCAACCTAAACGTTTGGCACATTCAGTTGATTATGTGATTGATCAGATATCCTGCTCTTTGGACATATTCACAAAAAAGGCTATGAAGGGAAGACAGTATTATGAAGATTTGAAGTACTAGTGTTACACTTGGCACCCTGCTGGAATAAGCACCCTTCTGGGGTATGAACATTTCAAGTAATTTTATAATTAACATTGTCGTAACCTCAGTTACCTATATGCAAAAAACATATTTGGAGAAAGTGAATTGTTAACTAATTCAAATTCAGTATACTTACTTAAACTTTTTTTGGTTTGTTTTACATGTCACTAGTACTCTTTTATATTAAGTTATATATTAAAAAAATGCTATTTTCCATGTTTTATTTACCCATCTATAAACACAGATATTAAATATGAAAAGTTATCTCTATATAATACTGATGGGATTTAATGCAGTAAAGTGTATATTTGATGGACCATAGGGGGAATAAAAGTTTACATTATGCACTTATATATGCTGTAGATTAATAAATCCACGTTATTGAAATATTTCATATAACAATCCTTTAAACACATGTACTTTTCATGTTAAAAAATCATTTCACAAAACACTTCATTTCTTTTGTTATATTAATTTTTCCCTCCTAGGACATTCATTTAAAAGGGAGTGACTAAACTGGACACACCACTCACCACATAAAATAATATTTCCTTATGTAAAGTGCTGTATTTCAAATGACCCTTTTTGATGTATAAAAATATATGCATATGGGAAAGTCATCTGGCTCTTAAGCTGGTGTACTTATTTAATCTTTTACAACCCGGCGGAGAATAAAAGTAATAAGTATTTCTGCTTCTTTAAAGACTGATTTATTATGATATATAAGTAAAAAAACACTCTTTTTTTTAATAAAGTCATTTGCTCAATTTTGATTGCATATAAACAGCAGCTAAGGGTTAGTCTGGGCCTTAGTGCTCATTACTGCTTGCCCTTGAATCCTGGTATTCTTACGTCTGTACTGATTACCAACAAATGCACCTTTAAGATTAACAGAAATAGTCTAGGGACTAATGGAGCTAAGGTATACTGAAGCAATCTTGTGACGCCTAGAGTAATAAAAATCTAAGACAATTGTTTTGTTTTACTTGATATCACTATGGCAAATATTGCTTGCTTTGCGGACTCAACAAAATACCATTGTGAAAATATATATATTTTTTAAAGTATACCATTTTATCCACTGTTATATTCTCTCACTGGATACACTGTTTAGAATTAATTTCTTCCCCTTAAGACAGTTTTCAGCCTTAAAACTGCATCTATTATTTATGATGTGATATTAACCTTGAAATCTACTGGCATTTTATAAATAAACTTTAATATGGACATCTTAAAAACAAAATTTTTAAATGTATCGACATGAAAAAGAACTATTTTCCTGGAGAATTCTATTTTATTTGAAACAATTAAACTTCCATATCACTGCAGTAAATATAAAAATCTAAACTATGACAAATCTTTTTCCTGAATTTGGTCTGAATTTTGCCTGGTAAATGTTTAAGAAATGTAAGAATGGTTGTGAAGTAGAACTAAAGGCAAAACGTATTTTTTTATCATTTTGAACAGACTAAAGCCCCATACACACGGTCGGATTTTTGCATGGATTCGGTCCGATCGGACAATGTTGTTGAAAAATCAGACCGTGTGTATGCACCATCGGACAGTGTACGTCGTATTGTCCGACGGACAAAGTCCTATCTCCTGCTGGATAGATTTTCCGACAACACGGTCCGATCACACCAAATCCGATCGTGTGTATGGTAGTCCGACCGGACAAAGTGCTACGCATGCTCAGATCACATTACAAGACCAAAGCTATTGGCTACTAGCCTCTACGTAGTCCCGTCGTAGGCAACAAACGTCACCACGTTCAGAATGATCGGATTTTCCGACAACTTTGTCCGACCGTGTGTACGCAAAACCAACATCAGACAAAGTATGACGGACATGGTCTGACGGACCTGGTCCTCGGATAATCCGCGCGTGTGTATGGGGCTTAAGAGAGGGAAGGAAGGAAAAAATGTGATCTCTCCAAAGTGAGGAAATCTCAGGGTGTCACCAGGGTCACCAGAACTATTATTCCCATTGGAAGTTATTCCTGTTCTGGTGTCAACCCAAAATTTGGGATTTGGGATCTTTTACGTTTACTTTCAATGATAATGGTAAACAGGACAATCACAAAAAAAAGTTTTGTCCTAACAATCACTGAGGCATCTGTACCCACCCTATTAAGCTGTCTTCTGGGGATTCCTGGCTGACAGTTGAATGTAAACAAAGGGTCAGCATTGTGACTGACATCACTAAGCAAACATGGCCATATTTGATTAAAAAAAAAAGTTTATTAAAGGTTTTTAGTCATTCCTATACAGCACAAGGCAACAGTACAGCAACAAAAAAAAGAAATAGGCATAATTAAGGAGGTGAAAAGGAGTATGCAGGTACGCAGGTAGGCAGGTAGGCTCAAAATATCCAAAAGCAATCAAAACAGAGAGGTCAATACTTGTACAGTAGATACAGCCATGCTATGGAAGTTCAAATGCCCAGAGAACAGCCCTGCTTCACGAGTTCTGCTCCTTGTATATGGGTAGTACGACTCTCAACATAGGAGAGAATATTACCTAAACACCACATGTCAAGCCAGCAGACAAAAGGACAAAACAGACCCAACAATACAGAAGAAAACAGAACAGAAAGAGAGCAAAAGGGAGGAAGATGGTGGAGAAAACAGGATACAACTACATGGTCACAAATAGGAGCTGCAAGTCATAAGCAATTTGGTAATTGGCCAAGGGCTGGTTGAGGGTCTGGTATAAATGTTAATGAGAAACCCCATACTAAAAAAAAATGTGTGATTGCCCATTAAAATACATGTCAGACCCTTACCCTTTATTATTGTCTGGTATGAATGACAAGGGCCCACAAAAAAGGGAACTGCAATGTAGATCCATTAAATAATTTTGAATGACACCCACTGATCTATCAAAAGAAAAAACACACAGACCCGCTTACAAGTCTGGTCCCAAAGACTGCACTACAGTGCACTATATAACAGCTACCAGGAGCTACCCAAAGCTTAATGTAAACAATGAGGTGTATCCCAAGTGATGCTATTGACCTAATATAGACTTGACAAAATATGGACAAGACAATATTTGGTTAGTGTTATCACTGGGGATTCCAAGTGACATTATTGACCTGGAATTTCCCATATTTGTATTCAGCCCCCTGAGTCAATACTTTGTAGAACCACCTTTCACTGCAATTACAGCTGCACGTCTTTTTTGGGATGTCTTTACCAGCTTTGCGCATCTTCAAAGTGACATTTTTGCCCATTCTTCTTTGCAAAATAGCTCAAGCTCTGTCAGATTGGATGGAACAGCAGTTGTCAAGTCTTGCCACAGATTCTCAATTGGATTTATGTCTGGACTTTGACTGGGCCATTTTAACACATGAATATGCTTTGATTTAAACCATTCCATTGTACCTCTGGCTGTATGTTTAGGGTCATTGTTCTGCTGGAAGGTGGACCTCTGCCCAGGTCTCAAGTCTTTTGCAGACTCTAACAGGTTTCCTTCTAAGATTGCCCTGGATTTGGCTCCATCCATCTTCCCATCAACTCTGACCAGCTTCCCTGACCCTGCTGAAGAAAAGCATCCCACAACATTATGCTGCCACCACCATGTTTCATGATAGGGAGGGATGGTGTGTTCAGGGTGATGTGCAGGATTAGTTTTCTGCCACACATAGCATTTAGCTTTTAGGCCAAAAAGTTAAATTTTGGTCTCATATTCTTCCACATGTTTGCTGTGTCCCCCACATAGCTTCTCACAAACAGGACTTCTTATGGCTTTCTTTCAACAATGGCTTCCTTCTTGCCACTCTTCCATAAAGGCCAGATTTGTGGAGTGCACGAATAATAGTTGTCATGTGGACAGATTCTCCTACCTGAGCTGTGGATCTCTGCAGCTTCTCCAGAGTTACCATGGGCCACTTGGCTGCTTCTCTGATGAATGCTCTCCTTGCCCAGCCTGTCAGTTTAGGTGAATGGCCATGTCTTGGTAGGTTTGCAGTTGTGCCATATTATTTTAATTTTCAGATGATAGATTGAACCATGCTAAGTGAGATGTTCAAAGCTTGGGATACTTTTTTAACCTAACCCTGCTTTAAACTTCTCCACAACTTTATCTCTGACCTGTTTGGTGTGTTCCTTGGTCTTAATGATGCTGTTTGTTCACTAAGGTTCTCTAGCAAACCTCTGAGGGCTTCACAGAACAGCTGTATTTATAATGAGATTAAATTACACACCAATGGACTCTATTTAAAAATTAGGTGACTTCTGAAGGCAATTGGTTCCACTAGATTTTTGTTAGGGGTATAAGAGTAAAGGGGACAGAATACTAATGCCCATCACACTTTTCAGATATTTATTTGTAAACAATTTTTAAAACTGAGCAATTATGTGCCACTTTGTGTTGATCTATCATATAAAATCCCAATAAAATACATTTACGTTTTTGGTTGTAACATGACAAAATGTGGAAAATTTCAAGGGGTATGAATACTTTTTCAAGGCATTGTATATAAGGCGCTATTGACATGAAATTTTCACCACATGTCGGTAACAACCCATGAAATGTATACATGCAAAGAAACCAAAACAAATACGTTCAGAAATTAAGTTATGTGTAATAAAATTGAATGGCACAGGGAAAAAGTATTGTACACATAAAGAAAGGGAAGTGCAAAAAAGCATGGAAAGCCAAGACACCAGCTGAAATCTATCAGTAATTAGAAAGCAATCCTGCCCCTTGTCAGTGCAAATTAATATCAGCTGCTTCAGTCTCAACTGATGGCCTATAGAAAGGTGTCTCATTACCAAGGTGTCACACAAGAAACAAACACAATATCTCCTGTGCTTGGGAAAGTGTCTGCTTCAGAAGAGTAGGCTATATCTCCATTCTGGTTCTATAAGGATAAGTCAAGTCTTGCTGCCCTCATAGACTGGGGAAGTCTGGAACACTAAAACCACACAAAATTTTACTATAATAAACATTTGGTCTTAGAATAATGCACTAGGTCAGTGCCCCCTTTGTTTCTTTTGTGTAGTCACACATGAAACATCTCATGATGGGTAAAAGCAAAGAGCTCTCTCAAGATCTGCACAACTTTATTTTTGCAAACAGCATTGGTTACAGAAGGATTTCTAAATTTCTGAACGTTCCAATGACCACTGTGGGGCCATAATCGAGAAGTGAAAAGAACATAATTTCACCATAAACTGGCCATGACCACATGCTGCTTGCAAGATTTCTGAGTAGTGAAAAGAATTATCAGAAGATTTGTTCAAGAGCCAAGTACCACTTGTGGAGAGCTTTGGAGAGACCTGGAATTAGCAGATACAATTGTTTCAAAGAAAACTATAAGTAATGCACTCAATCGCCATGGCCTGTATGCACTGTCACCACGCAAGACTCCATTGCTGAAGAAAAAGCATGTTGAAGCTCATTTAAAGTTTGCTACACAATATTTAGACAAGCCTATGAAATACTGGGAGAATTAAGTCTGGTCAGATGAGACCAAAATTGAACTCTTTGGATGCCATAATACACACTATGTTTGCAGATCAAATGGCATTGAACATCGTCCCAAAAACACCTCCATACCAACAGTGAAGCTTGGAGTATATGGTACTGGCAAACTTCATATCATTGAAGAAAGGATGAATGGAAAAATGTACAAAATACATTTATCATAAAAACCTTCTGCCATTTACCAGGATGATGAAGATGAAACAAGGGTGGACATTTCAGCAAGACTATGATCCCAAACACAAACCCAAGGAAGCTCTCAATTGGTTTCAAAGAAAGAAAATATAGCTGCTAGAATGGCCCAGCCAATCACCTGAAGCCAATCTATGAAATGGAGATCATAGAAATGGAGATCATAGAAGGGACCCACAGAACCTTCAAGATTTGAAGACTGTGCGGAAGAATAGGCCAAAATTACACCTGAGCAATGAATGCGGCTAGTTTCTGCATACAGGAGACGTCTTGAAGCTGTCATTACCAATAAAGGATTTTGTAGGAAGCATTAAATAAAGCTAGCATGTTCAATACCTTTTCCCTGTGTTATTCCATTTTATTACACATAATTTATGAATGTATTTGTTTTCATTTCTTTGTATGCATGGATTGCATGGGTTGTTACCGACATGTGAAAATTTCATGTCAATAGCACCTTTAGAAATATATTTAGATAGAAAAAGGGTGACGTGTTTAACACTTATTCTACCAGTTGTATATATATATATACACGTTATATACATTATCATTTAAAATGGTTATGGTTTTAATTTAGAAATTGTTTTGAACCTGGATGCTGGTATGCTCATGTTCTGAATGTCAGAGTTCAGATAATCAGCTCTGTCCTCTTTCTGGTCCCACTGCAGTCTTTAGTGAATACACAGGTGTATAAGAAGTAGGCTCTACATTTTAAAACACAAGACTGCTGTCCTACCAATCCTATTGTATTAAATCTACCAAATGTTTCTGCAAGTTGGCTATTTTATCTTAGTGGAAATTTTTGTAAAAGTTTGCCCCTCTAACAGAGTGAAAGTTCTTTGGCTGGATATAAACAAACTCTAGTTCACTGCCAAGGACATAAGGCTCAGGACAGGACAGAACATTTTCCAGCTGGCCAGCTCAGTAAGCCTTACATCTCTGGCCCTCCCTTTCTGTTATAAGCTCATGGTCAATTCAGCTGTTGTCAGTGGCTGACAAGTGGCTGATTGCAGCCATTCGTGAAAAATCTAAGGCCGCCCCCCCTAACAAGACTGCATCTGGCCTCTCTGCATTGCTACCTGTCAGTGATCATCATCGCTGTGTGCCTGCAATCTGCTTTGCTTTGTGTCCCCTGCCAACCCTAGTCTGCCCCCCAATTTCCATTGTTTTCCTCCCATGTGTAGACAGAGACAGTGGACTGTGGAGGGGACTCGGAGAGGAGTCCATTGTGGCCATGATAGGCATGACAATGATAAGTGGCTGGTGGTGGAAAGGAAGGGGAAGGAGGATCAAGTTTCAAGATGTAGAGTGAGGGGCTGGTAAAGATATCTCTTATGTTTACTGACCCATTCATTTCCTGATGGAACACATTGAGTGATTGCTACTGATCACGCCTGTGTTCATTCATGACTAAACTGATAGTAAACAATGAGTGACATGTTCATTAGCGTATTAGTTCCGTTTGTGAATGAACAGGAAGTTCTCTGTACGGAGTGTTTCCTGTTCATCAATGATTACCAGACTGCAGAGGAAAAGGAGGCTGAGGACTCTGCCGAGCTGAGTTACTAAAGGCAAATAGAGTGTTCACTTTGCAAGGGAAATGGCATTTTACAAGAAAAATTTCTCCAGAGCTTAGTGAATGAGGTGAAGCTCTGCTGACTTCCATCATCCAATCATGTGCAAGCAAAAATGCTGAGGCTTTTTTTCATTCTATTTGTAGGTGTTTGGGTATCTTTTGCAAAGTGAAATGTTACCACATTCATTGAGCTTCTTTAAAACATGTGTCTTCCTTTGCAAAGTGAAAAGCCTATATGTCTTTAGTAAATCAACCCTTGTGTCTTTTCCAAATGGCCTTGAATGCAAACAGCTTTTGTCTGGGGCCACTCATCCCTTATTGTACACATCTAACTGCTCAGATATGCAATTATATGCTTACAGCCACATAATCTGTCAGTCTGGAATTGATTTGTACAGGCTATTGCCCACAGCAGATTCTGAACAAGTATATCTATTGGGTGTAGAGAGTGCTGATGTTAATGATGCTCACAACACCCATCCCACACACACCTAGCATACACATGTACACTACACACATAGTGGTAATGCACATCACGTGTGTTTGTGCACTGCCATATACCAACACACATTTGCACCAGAAGGAATGCGTTATGGTTATGCACAATTATGCATTATGCACATGTTCTACAGTGCGTTGTTACAACACATTGCAGGGCTTGATTTTTTCTCTTTTTTTAAAATAAAGAAAAATAAATATATACACATGCCATTGCATTATATCAAGCTGCACTGTGATAAAATGTATTTTATAGCAATGCATTCCAATTCAGCGCACACACAACACTGTGGATCAGGCAGTACCACAATGCATAGGTGTCAAGCACACCGCTATATTTTTAGTATTCGTTGTGAATTATAAAGTTTTATGAAACTTAGATTTTCACAGTTTTTCAGAAAGGCAAAAAAAGTCATATTGAAAATATTTGGTGTTTATTAAATCAACATATTTTTTTTTAAATATTTAGTAGAGATTTTGCAAATTAGTTTGTGTGTGTGTACACTTATATGTTAGATAGATGTTTGCACAATTATTGTAGCATCTGCAGCATCAGTAGCACTATCTTGTTATTTTATTAGCCCCGTGCTTTCAGAAAATATGAGGTTTGGGTAAAGTAAGTTAAAAAAGAAAAAAGTGAAAAAAGTGAAAAATTGGCAAAATGGTTTGGCCACCTGAGGTCAAAAATGGAATGCACAGACTCCATAAAAATGTTGAAATACTTTTTTTCTCTACTTCTGTGTATCACTCGTACAATTGTTAACATATAAAATGTCTGCATTAGGTTTCATAAACATTCCTTCTTCCTCTTATACTGAATATGACACAAAACAATAATGTCCTTAACCACTTCAGCCCCGGACCATTTGGCAGCCAAAGGACCAGAGGTCTTTTTTCAATTTCGCACTGCACTACTTTAACTGGTAATTGCGCGGTCATGCAATTTTGTAACCAAACGAAATTTGCGTCCTTTTCTTCCCACAAATAGAGCTTTCTTTTGATGGTATTTGATTGCCTCTGTGATTTTTATTTTTTGCGCTATAAACGGAAAAAGACCGCAAATTTTGAAAAAAAAAGATATTTTCTACTTTTTGTTATAAGAAAAATCCAATAAACTCAATTTTAGTCAAACATTTGGGCCAAAATGTATTCAGCCACATATCTTTAGTAAAAAAAATGCCAATAAGCGTATATTTATTGGTTTGCGCAAAAGTTATAGCGTCTACAAACTAGAGTACATTTTCTGGCATTTACACCGCTTTTAATTTATGACTGCCTATCTCATTTCTTGAGGTGCTAAAATGGCAGGGAAGTACAAAACCCCCCCAAATGACCCCATTTTGGAAAGTAGACACCCCAAGCTATTTGCTGAGAGGCATGTTGAGCCCATTGAATATTTTTTTTTTTAGTCCCAAGTGATTGAATAAAGACAAAAAAAAAAAAAAAAAAAAAATTTTCATAAAGTTGTCACTAAATGATATATTGCTCACACATGCCATGGTTATATGTGGAGATGCACCCCAAAATACATTTTGCTGCTTCTCCCGAGTATGGGGATACCACATGTGTGGGACTTTTTGGGAGCCTAGCCGCGCACGGGGCCCCGAAACCCAATCAACGCCTTCAGGGTTTCTAAGGGTGCAAATTTTTGATTTCACTCCTCACTACCTATCACAGTTTCGAAGGCCATAAAATGCCAAAATAGCACAAAACCCCCCCAAATGACCCCATTTTGGAAAGTAGACACCCCAAGCTATTTGCTGAGAGGCATGTTGAGTACATGGAATATTTTATATTTTGCCACAAGTTGCGGGAATATTACAAACTTTTTTTTTTTTTGCCCAAAGTTGTCACTAAATGATATATTGCCCACACATGCCATGGGCATATGTGGAATTACACCCCAAAATACATTCTGCTGCTTCTCCTGAGTATGGGGATACCACATGTGTGGGACTTTTTGGGAGCCTATCCGCATACGGGACCCCGAAAACCAAGCACCGCCTTCAGGATTTCTAAGGGCATAAATTTTTGATTTCACTCCTCACTACCTATCACTACCTATCACAGTTTTGAAGGCCATAAAATGCCAAGATGGCACAAAACCCCCCCCCAAATGACCCCATTTTGGAAAGTAGACACCCCAAGCTATTTGCTGAGAGGCATGTTGAGCCCATTGAATATTTTTTTTTTTAGTCCCAAGTGATTGAATAAAGACAAAAAAAAAATGTATTCAAAAAGTTGTCACTAAATGATATATTGCTCACACATGCCATGGTTATATGTGGAATTGCACCCCAAAATACATTTTGCTGCTTCTCCTGAGTATGGGGATACCACATGTGTGGGACTTTTTGGGAGCCTAGCCGCGTACGGGGCCCCGAAACCCAAGCACCGCCTTCAGCATTTCTAAGGGTGCAAACTTTTGATTTCACTCCTCACTACCTATCACAGTTTCGAAGGCCATAAAATGCCAAAATAGCACAAAAAAAAAACCCAAATGACCCCATTTTGGAAAGTAGACACCCCAAGCTTTTTGCTGAGAGGCATGTTGAGTACATGGAATATTTTATATTTTGCCACAAGTTGCGGGAATATTACAAACTTTTTTTTTTTTGCCCAAAGTTGTCACTAAATGATATATTGCCCACACATGCCATGGGCATATGTGGAATTACACCCCAAAATACATTCTGCTGCTTCTCCTGAGTATGGGGATACCACATGTGTGGGACTTTTTGGGAGCCTATCCGCATACGGGACCCCGAAAACCAAGCACCGCCTTCAGGATTTCTAAGGGCATAAATTTTTGATTTCACTCCTCACTACCTATCACTACCTATCACAGTTTTGAAGGCCATAAAATGCCAAGATGGCACAAAACCCCCCCAAATGACCCCATTTTGGAAAGTAGACACCCCAAGCTATTTGCTGAGAGGCATGTTGAGCCCATTGAATATTTTTTTTTTTAGTCCCAAGTGATTGAATAAAGACAAAAAAAAAAAAAAAAAAAATGTATTCAAAAAGTTGTCACTAAATGATATATTGCTCACACATGCCATGGTTATATGTGGAATTGCACCCCAAAATACATTTTGCTGCTTCTCCTGAGTATGGGGATACCACATGTGTGGGACTTTTTGGGAGCCTAGCCGCGTACGGGGCCCCGAAACCCAAGCACCGCCTTCAGCATTTCTAAGGGTGCAAACTTTTGATTTCACTCCTCACTACCTATCACAGTTTCGAAGGCCATAAAATGCCAAAATAGCACAAAAAAACCCCAAATGACCCCATTTTGGAAAGTAGACACCCCAAGCTTTTTGCTGAGAGGCATGTTGAGTACATGGAATATTTTATATTTTGCCACAAGTTGCGGGAATATTACAAACTTTTTTTTTTTCCCCAAAGTTGTCACTAAATGATATATTGCCCACACATGCCATGGGCATATGTGGAATTACACCCCAAAATACATTCTGCTGCTTCTCCTGAGTACGGGGATACCACATGTGTGGGACTTTTTGGGAGCCTATCCGCATACGGGACCCCGAAAACCAAGCACCGCTTTCAGGATTTCTAAGGGCATAAATTTTTGATTTCACTCCTCACTACCTATCACTACCTATCACAGTTTTGAAGACCATAAAATGCCAAGATGGCACAAAACCCCCCCAAATTACCCCATTTTGGAAAGTAGACACCCCAAGCTATTTGCTGAGAGGCATGTTGAGCCCATTGAATATTTTTTTTTTTAGTCCCAAGTGATTGAATAAAGACAAAAAAAATAAATAAAAAAAATTTATTCAAAAAGTTGTCACTAAATGATATATTGCTCACACATGCCATGGTTATATGTGGAATTGCACCCCAAAATACATTTTGCTGCTTCTCCTGAGTATGGGGATACCACATGTGTGGGACTTTTTGGGAGCCTAGCCGCGTACGGGGCCCCGAAACCCAAGCACCGCCTTCAGCATTTCTAAGGGTGCAAATTTTTGATTTCACTCCTCACTACCTATCACAGTTTCGAAGGCCATAAAATGCCAAAATAGCACAAAACCCCCCCAAATGACCCCATTTTGGAAAGTAGACACCCCAAGCTATTTGTTGAGAGGCATGGTGAGTATTTTACAGCTCTCATGTGTTTTTGAAAATGAAGAAAGTAAAGAAAAAAAATTTTTTTTTTTCTTTTTTCAATTTTCAAAACTTTGTGACAAAAAGCGAGATCTGCAAAATACTCACCATACCTCTCAGCAAATAGCTTGGGGTGTCTACTTTCCAAAATGGGGTCATTTGGGGGTGGTTTGTGCCATCTGGGCATTCCATGGCCTCCGAAACTGTGATTGGCAGTGAGGAGTGAAATAAAAAAATTACACCCTTAGAAAGCCTGAAGGCGGTGCTTGGATTTTGGGGTCCCGTACGCGGCTAGGCTCCCAAAAAGTCCCACACATGTGGTATCCCCGTACTCAGGAGAAGCAACAGAATGTATTTTGGGGTGTATTTCCACATATGCCCATGGCATGTTTGAGCAATATATCATTTAGTGACAACTTTTTGTAAAAAAAAAATATATTTTTTTTTTTTTCATTATTCAATCTCTTGGGACCAAAAAAAAAAAATATTTAATGGGCTCAACATTGCTCTCAGCAAATAGCTTGGGGTGTCTACTTTCCAAAATGGGGTCATTTGGGGGGGGTTTGAACTGTCCTGGCATTTTATGCACAACATTTAGAAGCCTATGTCACACGTCACCCACTCTTCTAACCACTTGAAGATAAAGCCCTTTCTGACACTTTTTGTTTACATGAAAACATTTTTTTTTTTTTGCAAGAAAATTACGTTGAACCCCCAAACACTATATATATTGTTAAAGCAAAGGCCCTACAGATTAAAATGGTGGGTGTTGCATTTTTTTTTTCCACACAGTATTTGCGCAGCGATTTTTCAAACGCATTTTTTGTGGAAAAAATACACTTTTTTTTATTTTAATGCACTAAAACACACTATATTGCTCAAATTTTTGATGAAATAAAAAATATGATCTTAGGCCGAGTACATGGATACCAAACATGACATGCTTTAAAATTGCGCACAAACACGCAGTGGCGACAAACTACATACATTTTTAAAAGCCTTTAAAAGCCTTTACAGGTTACCACATTAGATTCACGGAGGAGGTCTACTGCTAAAATTACTGCCCTCGATCTGACCTTCGCGGTGATACCTCACATGCATGGTGCAATTGCTGTTTACATATGACGCCAGACCAACGCTTGTGTTCGCCTTTGCGCAAGAGAAGGGGGGGCAGGGGTGCTTTTTTTTTTTTTTTTTTTAGTTTTTCTTTTTATTTAGCTTTTTATTTTATTTTTAAACTGTTCCTTCCATTTTTTTTTTCTTAGTTATCATTTTTATTGTTATCGCAGGGAATGTAAATATCCCCTATGATAGCAATAGGCAGTGACAGGTACTCTTTTTTTGAAAAAAAGGGTCTATTAGACCCTAGATCTTTCCTCTGCCCTCAAAGCATCTGACCACACCAAGATCGGTGTGATAAAATGCTTTCCCAATGGTGCGGTGGGTATGCCCACCATTAGAATACCTCCCTTCATCCACCCACTTCTAATGATGGGCATACATGCACCATTTATATATGCCGAAGCATGGGGGCATCCTCCCGCAAAAAAGTTATGCCACGTACACATGGTCGGACTTTTTTCGACCATATGTACGTGGCATTAGGAGCAAAATCGCTCCTCCGCCCTCTGCTGCCCCCATGCTTCGGCATATATGCTCTTTTTTTTAACTGTGGTGGTGAAATCACCTCCTACAGCGTTGGAGTCGCGGCTTTATGTATCGTGGGAGCAAACGCTGTTGCTGTCAAGATAAATAAATGCACGCTGCAACTGAATGGCGTACCTGCTAAGCAAATAATGGTTAACATTAAAACAAAGTAACATAACAGTATAACAGTAAGACCTTACCATACCATACCTGCAAAGCAAATACCAAAAAAAAAAACATAGTAAAAAATAAAACATTTTGTTAACGCAACCGGTGCCTAAAATATATATATGCCGAAGCATGGGGGCATCCTCCCGCAAAAAAGTTATGCCACGTACACATGGTCGGACTTTTTTCGACCGTATGTACGTGGCATTAGGAGCAAAATCGCTCCTCCGCCCTCTGCTGCCCCCATGCTTCGGCATATATGCTCTTTTTTTTTAACTGTGGTGGTGAAATCACCTCCTACAGCGTTGGAGTCGTGGCTTTATGTATCGTGGGAGCAAACGCTGTTGCTGTCAAGATAAATAAATCCGCGCTGCAACTGAATGGCGCACCTGAAAACAAAAAAATGGTTAACAATAAAACACAGTAAACAAAATTACATACCTGAAAAGCAAGCATGATAAAACATAATAAAACATTGCAGAATAGAATAGAGTAAAAAAGAGCAACAATAGAGAGAGAGAGAGAGAGAGAGAGAGAGAGAGAACAATAAAACGACAACTATTTTTGGTTTTTTTATTTTATATTTTTTTGGGGTTTTTTTTTTTTTTTGTACTTTTTTTTTTTATTTTTTACACTTTTTTTTTAAACTATAACTATAATTTTAACTGTAACGGTCGGGTCTCAAAATGCGATGGCATTCTTGAGACCCTGTAACTATAATTTTAACTAACGGTTGGGTCTCAAAATGCGATGGCATTCTTGAGACCCTGTGAAAGTGTATCCTAGCCTGTGAAATGCTGTACCCTACGCTAAAACCTCACTAGTGAGTGGTAGCGTTCAAAACATTCACCAATGCAGAGACCAGGATTGTCAGGACAGCGTGGACAATAATAACGGGTGTCACGCCTACATCCGCGCTTGGTACAGACACGACATCTTTTTTGGGGGGCTCGTTGGGTAGGGGTACTCGGGAGGACATAAGGGTAATGCCTCTCATACAGCCGGCTAACTGCATTTGGTTCGGAATGGTGAGGTGCAGAACCGTCTGGAAACAGAAGGTCTGTGAGAACCTCTTCCAGGAATTCAAGGAAGGGTAACCTCCCGCCTGAAGCTCCGTATAGCACATGAGCATTCAGAAAAGCCAATTGGAACAAATAAATAGACACTTTTTTGTACCAGCGTCTAGCCTTACGGACAACTAGGTACGGCGCCAACAACTGGTCGTTGAGGTCCACCCCCCCCATATTAAGGTTGTATTCGTGGACACAGAGGGGTTTCGTCACAACACCAGCCGCCGTACGAATTTGGACTGTCGTGTCTGCATGAAGGGAGGTAAGAACGAAAACATTCCTATTATCCCTCCACTTTATAGCGAGCAAGTTATTACACTTCAAGCAGGCTCTCTCCCCCAGCCTAAGAGGGGAATCTACAAGCCGCTGGGGAAAGCCCCGGCGATTAGGTCGCACGGTGCCACATGCTCCAATCTGATGATCAAACAAGTGACTAAACAGTGGCACGCTCGTGTAATAATTGTCCACGTACAAGTGGTACCCCTTTCCGAATAAGGGTGACACCAAGTTCCACACTATCTTGCCAGCGCTCCCTATGTAATCTGGACAGTTCTCCGGCTCTACGTGACTATCTTTTCCCTCATAAACCGAAAAGCTCCACGTATAGCCTGTTGCCCTGTCACAGAGCTTGTAGAGCTTGACCCCGTATCTGGCACGCTTGCTGGGAAGGAACTGTTTGAAAGACAAGCGGCCAGAAAACTTAATCAGGGACTCGTCAACGCAGACAACTTGATTGGGATTAAACAAGGCTGCAAAACGTTGGTTGAAGTGGTTTATGAGGGGCCGAATTTTGTAGAGCCGATCAAATTCAGGGTCTCCACGAGGACGACAGAGTTCATTGTCACTGAAGTGCATGAACCGCAAGATCTGTTCGTATCGTGCCCTGGACATGGAGCGAGAGAACACGGGCATATGGTGGAGCGCGAGGGTGGACCAATAAGACCTCAGCGTCGGGAATTTATGCATGCCCATGTTGATGGAAAGGCCCAGAAAGGACTTAAATTCGGAAACCGTAATTGGTTTCCAATCTCTGGCAAGGGAAGGCACTTGGGGATTAGCGGCGATGTGTTGACCAGCGTATATATGACTTTGGTCCACAATAGATCTATAGAGATCTTCCGTGAAAAACAGCGATAAAAAATCGGATGGCTTAAAATCAGCTGTTTCCACCTGAATACCGGGTTGGCCAGTGAATGGGGGAAGTACGGGTCCTGCAGAAGTGGTGGGCACCCAATCAGGATTGGCGAATTCTGCAGGAAGGACACTATGTGATCGACGGGCCTGCCTTTGTCTTCTTCTTGGTGGCAGCGGGACACTACTTGTGCTTGCCACCTCGCCAGCTTGAACTGCACTTATGGGACTCGCCACGTCACCAAGTGTTACTGCAGTGCTGGTTTGACTACGTCCAGGGTGTACTAGGCCGCTGGTGCTTGCCAGTTCACCAGAAGGAATAGCGGCGCTAGTACTTCTCTGCTCCATACGAGAGACCTGCGGTTCCTGCACCTCAACAACATCAGAAGATCGGGATCGGGTACGCCTGACCTTAGCAGGGACCTCACCTCCGTCGCCAGAGCTATCTGTCATGGAGCCGCTGTCGTCTACTGGGTCGTATTCTGAGCCTGATTCTGACAGATGAGTGACCTCCTCTTCACTATCTGACATACTCAGAAACAAGTAGGCCTGTTCACTAGTGTACTTGCGATTTGCCATTTTGGGCTCTAAATTTAGTAGTACACTAGTGAGATTCACAGGAAAAAAAGCTCCTAGGCTGCTGGCGACTGAATCAAAACGCTACCAAAAAAACTGTTAGCGATCGCAGGGATCAGGCCTGACTCTGCGAACGCTGCAGTTATGTGTGCTTAGTGTTTTGGAAGTGACAGTGATCGATCGATACTGCACTTGGGTGGGCTGGGCTGGGCGGAGGGGGAAAACGCAGGTGCTAGCAGGTATCTGGGCTGATCCCGCTAACAATGCGTTTTTTGGAACCCTAAACTGCTGGGACGCTAGTATAGATCTGATCAGATCAGATATTGATCTGTTCAGATACTATACCACTAAGGGAGGTGTATGCTTTGCGCGTGGGTGTTTGCGGTGCTGGCACTAACCTGGGGCGACGCAGACCTTATTTGTCCCTAAAACCTAATTGATATCACCCGCCGGGCGATCAGGGGGTTAAACCGTTATTGGGTAATAAATGGCGGGTGCCCTGACAGTATAAAAAACAAACTATCTAACCAGCGTCACCCGTAACAGTAATACGGTGGTCACTGGTGAAAGGGTTAACTAGGGGCAATCAGGGGGTTAAAACCTTTATTAGGCAATATATGGGGGTACCTGACGCTATATAAAAACCTGACGGGGAACCTAAATAACTAAATAACTAACTGGCTAACCAGCGTCACCAGTGACACTTATACTGTGATCACTGGTGAAAGAGTTAACTCTAGGGGCAATCAAGGGGTTAAAACCTTTATTTAGGTTGTAATATGGGGGTACCTGACCTATAAACCTATTTATAATCCTATATAAACCTGGCGGTTACCTAAAAAAAAAACTGGCTACCTAGCGGCACCAGTGACACTAATAGAGCGATCAAAAAAACGATCGCTTAGTGACACTGGCAAAAGGGGGTGAAAGGGTTACCTAGGGGGCAATCAAGGGGGTTAAACCTTTAGTGGGGGGGGGTAGGGGGCTACCTTAGACCTAAAGGGGCCTAAAACTAACTGCCCTGACAGTTATTACAATCACACTGACACTAAATGCAGTGATCAGTAAATAAATGATCACTGCAATCAGTGACACTGTGACAGGGGGGGCAGGGGGTGATCTGGGGGGTGATCTGGGGGTGACAGGGGGGTGGATTGTGTGCCTAAGTGTCCTGGTGTCAGTGTACTGTTGTGCACTTACTTGCTGTGTCTTCACCGCTCGGCGTCCCGGTCAGAAAGACCGACACGAGGAGCGTGACGTCACTTCCCCTTGCCTGTGTTTACAATTACACAGGCAAGGGAGAATGTGATTCGCCAGGAGCGATCGGGAGGGGGTGGCCAGAAACCACTGGCCGTCCCCTCTTCCCGCATCGCTCCTGACACGATCCCGACCGTCCCCGCCGGCGGAGGGGGGTCCGATCGGACCCCCCAACCGCCTGAAGAATGGCACGTACAGGTACGTCCTTTTGCCTGTACGTGCCATTCTGTTGACGTATATGTACATGGGGCGGTCGGGAAGTGGTTAATACATAAATAAAATATTTTTCAAATGTAACCCATATAAGTGCCTGAATTTGAATTGGTGTCAGCTTCTTGCAATCCCCTGTACAGCAGATCTAAGACTAGAATATGGAGAAGCAGCACAAGGAGCCAATCAGTTGTGCTGCAGAATGCTACTGCTAAGAATAAACATACAATCCTGTCACGCGCAAACTCCATACCTTCAGAGACCTCCAAACTAAACACCAAATTCCTACGCACCTCTCATTCTCATATCTCCAAATAACTCATTACTTAGCCTCCCTCTCACCAACGCTCACCCTGTCAAAACCCACCCTTTTCGAGATTATATGCTCCCAAGGGCTACACCAACGGCAACTTATATCTGATATATACCGCATATTGCAGGAAAACCTCCCACTTTCCACTGACCCCCACTCCTACACGATCAAATGGTCCCAAGTTTTGCAGCAACAACTCTCACCTACGCAGTGGGCGAAAATTTGGTCATCCACCTCCAAAATCTCTCGATGTGTGGCACAAAAAGAGACTGCTTATAAGGTGTTATTTTTCTGGTACAGGACCCCTGAAATATTACATAGATATGACTCTTCTCTCTCTCCTCTGTGCTGGAGATGTGGTAAACTCAGAGGCACTCATTTTCACATCTTTTGGCAGTGTGAAAAGATCACACCCTTCTGGTTTATGGTTTCAACTATACTTCAACAGGTCTTTGACATAACCGTTCCACAGGATCCTGTACACCTCCTTCTAGGCCTCCCATTTCCTGGTATGGGTAAGGCCTCCAACAAATTGGCCTCGTTCATTCTACTGGCAGCTAAAAGAGCCATCCCAGCATGCTGGTTATCACCTCCCCCCCCCTCACAGAGTCAATTTATACAGAATATTAGTGAAATTCGCAGAATGGAACACATGACAGCACTGATAGAGGAGGATGCCATGGATAGGTTTACTAAGATCTGGGACCCTTGGGATCACTCAGTATATGGCACCCTCCAGGGGGAATCCTTGACCGACCCTCTCGCACCCCAGATCTGATTCTACCGAACTCCCCACTCGTCCCCTCCTCCTCTATCGGTACTCAGCCCCCTCCTCTCACTCACATATATAGCCGACTAAGCAATCAATGTTGATGTTTGAAATGATAACGATTGCTAGGATGATCACCATATATAGTGGTATACCCGCCTGATACCTATATATTTTACTGTAATACTGGATCTTTGTTTCCTTTGTGTTTATTTGGTTTTCTTTTTCCTTTTTTTTTTTCTTATATATTATTATTTTACTTTCCTGGTTATTTACCAATACCCGGCCTACGAAATGTTCTGTAATGTTAATAACATTTACGAATGTGTTTATTTGTTCCTGAATTATTGTACGATATCTATTGTTACGATGTACCTGTTCACTTTTCTTTTCAATAAAAATACAATTTAAAAAAAGAATAAACATACAGTAAATGTTCCTTAATGACTTCAGCTCCAGAAGACTTCCTGACCAGGCCATTTTTTGCGATATGGCACTGCGTCACTGACAATTGAGGAGTCGTGTGACACTGTACCCAAATGATAGGTACCGTATATACTCGAATATAAGCCGAGATTTTCAGACCTTTTTTTAGGCCTGAAAGTCCCCCCCTCGGCTTATATTCGAGTCACTGCCGTCTGCCTACATGAACAGCGTGTCATGCAGACAGACGGCAGTTTTCAAAAGCCGCGCCTCCTCCTCCTTCTCGTCTGTGATAAGAGGAACACAAATTTTCCCAGCAGTAAGTCAGTGCAGTGTTCCGCCTATCACGGACGTCCTGTCATTCTCATCTCATGGACGAGGATGAGAGGACGTCCGTGATAGGCGGAACACTGCACACTGACTGCTGGGAAAAAGTGTTCCTCCTATCACGGACGGGGAGGAGGAGGAGGCGCGGTTTTTGTAATGGTGGAATGGCGCCTTACACGCTGTGGGGGGACAGAGCAAGGCTACATCGGCTGCAATGGTGGAAGCGACACCGGACACAGGACCTAGGACCTACAGATCGGCGGATCGGCACAGGTAGGCTGCAATGGGGACACGGGGTGCAATGGGGACACGGGGCATGCAGCTGGGCATTGCTGTTTTTTGTGGTGAATTCGGGGCCTCGGCTTATACTCGGGACGGCCTATACTCGAGTATATACGGTATGTAATTTTTTTCCCCACAAATAGAACTCTCTTTTGGTGGTATTTGATCACCTCTGCATTTTTTTTTTACATTTTTTGTGCTATAAACAAAAAAAAAACGACCGACAATTTTGAAAAAAAAAAAAAAAACAATATTTTTTACTTTCTGTTATAAAACATATCCAATAAAACAATTTAAAAAAATCTAATTTCTTCATCAATTTAGGTCAATATATATTCTGCTACTTTTTTTGGTAAAAAATCCCAGTAAGTGAATATTGATTGGTTTGCGCAAAAGTTATAGCGTCTACAAACTTTGGGATACATTTATGGAATTTTTATTTATTTATTTTTAGTAATGGCGGTGATCAGTGACTTATAGCAGGGCTGCGATTTTGTGGCGGACAAATTGGACACTATCTGACACTTTTGACACAAAAAATATGCACTGTCACTGTACTAATGACACTGGCTGGGAAGGTGTTAACATCAGGGGCGAGCACATAGTTAACTGTGTGCCTAGCTAATGTTTTACTGTAGCGTGGTAGGTGCTTTTATTAGGGGAAGGCATGGATTCATGTTCCTGCTTTTGCAAGAACACAGGATCCATGCCTTCCTTACTGACAGTATGGCGATCTGCCTTGTTTACATAGGCAGACTCCTGTTATGCTTGTGTATTGAACGATCAGCAGGTGCCGTCAGACATCGGGTAGCGGGGCCCGCTGATCCGCTGTGTAGCATCAAAGCAGTAGTGAGACCCCAGTGGCGTGCGCTCAGGCCTGCTACCCATAAGTTCAGGATCCTGTATACAGTATATATACGTGATCCTGCATGGTGCGGCTGTCCTGTAGCAGTAAAACTGCTATAGCGGGGTCAGTAACTGGTTAACTTTGGTAGTCTCCTGCCCTACCAAACAAGGCTGTACTATGAGGCAGAGCTGTTTAAATCTCCAAGAGTGTATGGACATAAATACAAATCTTTTGACAGGTAAAACATCTCCCCTATGGAGTATGCATTTTGTCTGTGTATTTTGCTGTTTTTCTGTAGTTCAAATAGTTTAAAAGATTCATGATATCATGCTACCATTTATATTCATCTGTTCATCACTCACTGACAAACTGTAAACAAAATTTGGTTCCAAGAATGAATAGGTACCAGCAAAACACCCATGTACACAATCCATTACAATCTCACTGATCATTGTATATTAGGCCATGGTAGTGCTCATTATTTAGATAGTAACAATAATAGGTTTCATGAGTCTATAAGTCTTTTAGCTGGATTTGATTTCCTAGATTAGCAAGAATATTTTTTAGTAATTTGCAGGTGTTTTGTTAGTTCTAAATTATGATTTGTTTCTATATTATGACCTTTACCAATTATTCAGGCTTTAGAATTCATAGAGCATAACTTTTTATTAATACATATTTGGTATCCATTTAGTTCTTCTCTGCTAACGCCATTGAACTAAATTCTTCTTAAGCTTAGTGGTAAAGCTTAGTGGTACTGTACTTACATACTCAAGCATAGCATTTACACAACTGGAGAATTACTGTACAATATTGATAAGATCAATAGTAATAACAGAATATTCTTCTTGATGTTATTACAATAATGAGCATTGGCTCGGCTAATTTCATTGTTAGTCACATGCTTAGAGTAGAGTAATAATAAAAAGAAAGGTGTGTCTTACTAAATTGGAAAGCATGTGTATCAAGCCAACGTATGTTTTACTCATCTCTTTGAATTTTATGACTGGCTTGGTTAGCATATCCAGATGTTTAATAAATTGCTATTGAAAGCTATGTACAACATGCATTCAGTATAAGTAATGGTAAGTTAAATTAATCTGAAAAGACAGCAGACGTATCACATGTTACTGTCTTATGGTTTTGCCTTGTTTTATTTTAAAATGTAAGTTAAATTAATATCAATTTAGACTGAGCATACAGTGCTTTGCAGAAACGTTCACTCCCTTGGACTTGATCACCATTTGTAGTGTTATTATCTGTTAAAACTGATTTAAATGACATTTTCCATTCTATTTACAAAGCAAAGGTAACACTTCAAAAGTGCAACTTGTTTTGTGTTGTGACAAAATGTTAACTAAACACGAAAGCAGAAGCTTGATTTTGTATAATCATTGGACTGTGTCAACACCATGTAAGACCACCTTTGGCTGAAATCAACTTTGTAAATCTAGATTAAAGTTGCCAGGCTTTGCAAAATTACTTCTGGACTTTGACTAGGCCATTTAATCAAACTATAATTTGGCTTTGGCTATTTTCCTTCTGAAAGATGGACCCCAGTCCCAGTCTGAGGTCACTTACAGCCTGAAAAAAGGTGTTCCTCTTCTTAGATATGTCCTGACGAAGTTCCGGTGTGGGACAAAACATTTTGACGTAGGGACGGATCCCCCATTCCCTGCTGCACTGCATGGTCTTTAACCAAACAGGACCACATACAGCACTTGTTTGAACCTTGGGACACATGGAACTACAGAACCGCCACATATACCACTCATATACCACTCACTTACAATACATCTGTCACCACCAGTGAGTTAACCACAGATTTGTTTTTATCCTTGGAGGGATTATTCGGATGCCAGGTGATTTGGAGCCAGACCCATCATGCGGAACAGTGAGTAATTGACCCATTGCATCTCTATACTGGTCTCATCGGCCATGCTATGACATTACTCATACCATTTAGGATCTATCTGGCAGCACCGGCCAGACCAAAGATGCAGGTGGGAGTTATAATCACGCCACACTGACCACAGCATACTATCAGTTACTTTTACTGTTTGAATGTCATCTTTGCATTACAATTTCTGGCATCCTTTGATTTGTCTGAGCATGCAGTGTTCTATCAGTGGCTAGAATGATTGTGGTATGCCACTAATATTACTTGACCATGAACAGACTGTCAAATATCTATGCCTACATATCTATCTGACTTGTGACTGTAGCTAACTTAAGCTCAGATGGCCAGTGCACACTGATCCTTGCTTACATACTACTCCTTCAGTGTGCTTTCCTTTTTGGATCTACTACAAACAGGACATTTTCACTGACTCAGGATCTAGCTGATTGCTAGGGGAGTTTTCTGTCAGATTGCATTTATCGTACGGATCCAGTCGGCCACCTTTTCTTACAGCTGTTTGACTGTAGTGGATTACCTAATCGGATGTCTATCTGGGATTATTTGGCACTTGGGTATGCATGGTTTACACTATCCGTGTATTCTGATATTGGAAAAACATTGCAAAAAAATTTAATTTTGCTGTGTTTTTTTTCTTCCCAATAGCATTTTATGCGTTTTCATAAACGCTTTAGACACTATCCGTTTATTCTGATATTGGAAAAACATTGCAAAAAAATTTAATTTTGCAGTGTGTTTTTTTTTCCCAATAGCATTTTCTGCGTTTTCATAAACGCTTTAAATACTGTCCGTGTATTCTGATATTGGAAAAACATTGCAAAAAAATTTAATTTTGCTGTGTTTTTTTTCTTCCCAATAGCATTTTCTGCGTTTTCATAAACGCTTTAGACACTATCCGTTTATTCTGATATTGGAAAAACATTGCAAAAAAATTTAATTTTGCTGTGTTTTTTTTCTTCCCAATAGCATTTTCTGCGTTTTCATAAACGCTTTAGACACTATCCGTTTATTCTGATATTGGAAAAACATTGCAAAAAAATTTAATTTTGCAGTGTTTTTTTTTTCCAATAGCATTTTTTGCGTTTTCATAAACGCTTTAGATACTGTCCGTGTATTCTGATATTGGAAAAACATTGCAAAAAAATTTAATTTTGCTGTGTTTTTTTTTCCCAATAGCATTTTCTGCGTGTTCATACATACACGCTGTAGACACTATCGTGTATTCTGATATTGGAAAAACCTTGCAAAAAATTTTTATTTTGCTGTGTTTTTTTTCTTCCCAATAGCATTTTCTGTGTTTTCATAAACGCTTTAGACACTATCCGTTTATTCTGATATTGGAAAAACATTGCAAAAAAATTTAATTTTGCTGTGTTTTTTTTTCCCAATAGCATTTTCTGCGTTTTCATAAACGCTTTAGATACTGTCCGTGTATTCTGATATTGGAAAAACATTGCAAAAATTTTTTATTTTGCTGTGTTTTTTTTTCCGAATAGCATTTTCTGCGTGTTCATACATGCACGCTGTAGACACTATCCGTTTATTCTGATATTGCAAAAACATTGCAAAAAAATTTAATTTTGCAGTGTTTTTTTTTCCCAATAGAATTTTCTGCGTTTTCATAAACGCTTTAGACACTGTACGTGTATTCTGCTATAGACAAAAACACCCATTTAGGGCGAGATCATAAATTTTGAAAATATGAGGAGATCATCAAAAAGGGGACGTGGCACGGGTCGTGGTGCTGCTGGTGGCGCTCCTGTTGCAGGGAGAGGACGTGGTCGATCTGTGCCAGCTACACGCACTAGTAAAACACCTTCCTCAGGTGCGAGTAGGCGACAGAGCCTGCAGCGGTATTTTGGCGCGCCTAATGAGGCTGTACGAATGTTGAGGCCAGGACAAGTACAGGCGATAGTAGATTGGGTTGCTGACAGTGCCTTCGGTTCCTTCACATTGTCTCCCACCCAGTCTCCTGATGAAAGTTCAGAGTTGGCACCTGCAGCCGATGTCCATCAGTCTTTCACCTCACCCCCTTGCAAATCAGCCAATCAGTCTGAGCCCCAAATCATGCAGCAGTCTCTTCTGCTTTTTGATGACTCTGTTAGCAGGGTTTCCCAGGGCCATCCACCTAGCCCTGCCTCAGAAGTGGAAGAGATTGCGTGCACCGATGCCCAACCACTTATGTTTCATGATGAGTACATGGGAGGACCAACGCAGCACGTCTCGGATGATGACGAAACACAGGTGCCAACTTCTGCTGCTTTCGCCATTGTGCAGACCGACAAGGAGGGCAGGGGTGAATTTTGGGTGGAAGAGGATGTGGAGGATGATGAGGTCCTTGACCCCACATGGAATCAACGTCATGCAGGTGACCAGTGTAGTTCAGAGGAAGAGGCGGTGGTCGCACAGAGCCACCAGCACAGCAGAAGAGGGAGCAGGGTGCAAAAGCGGAGCGTCCGTCCCCTAGACAGTACGTCTGCTTCTGCCCAATGCAGCAAGGGACCGAGCACACCAAAGCCAGGTCCAAGGAGTTCCCTAGCGTGGCAGTTCTTCAGACAATGTGCTGATGACAAGAAACTAGTGGTTTGCACGCTGTGCAATCAAAGCCTGAAGCGAGGCATAAACGTTCTCAACCTGAGCACAACCTGCATGACCGGGCATCTAAGTGCAAAGCACGAGATGCAGTGGAGTAGACACCTCAAAAACCAAGAAAGGTCTCTGGCTCCTCCTGCTTCCTCTTCTGCTGCAGTCTCGGCCTCTTCATCCACCTCTGTAGTGACAGTGACACCTGCCAACCCGCAAACAGAGGATCTGCCAATGCTGTCATTCCGTCTGGTGGAGACGCAGAGTTTTAAAAGGCTGATGTCATTGGCTGTCCCACAGTACGTCGTGCCCAGCCGCCACTACTTTTCCAGGCGAGCTATCCCTTCCCTGCACAACCAAGTGGGGGACAAAATCAGGTGTGCACTGCACAACGCCATCTGTGGCAAGGTCCACCTAACTACGGATGCGTGGACCAGTAAGCACGGTCAGGGACGTTAT
The DNA here is from genome assembly GCA_028564925.1 of Lithobates sylvaticus. Taxonomy (NCBI): domain Eukaryota; kingdom Metazoa; phylum Chordata; class Amphibia; order Anura; family Ranidae; genus Lithobates; species Lithobates sylvaticus. The sequence continues at coordinate 408,036,249 of CM053027.1, forward strand.
ATCTCCCTAACAGCACACTGGGTAAATGTAGTGGCGGCTGGGCCTGAGGCGGATAGCACTTTGGCGCATATCCTTCCACCACCGAGGATTGCAGGGCACTTCAGTTTGCCTCCTGTTGCTAACTCCTCCTACTCCGCCTGTTCATCCTCTACCGTCTCCTCATCCGGTCAGTGTAACACCTTCACCACCAACTTCAGCACAGCCAGGGCTAAACGACAGCAGGCAGTTTTAAAACTTTCCTGTTTGGGGGAAAAACCCCACACCGCGCAGGAGTTGTGGAGGGACATGGAACAACAGACCGATGAGTGGTTGGTGGCAGTGAGCCTCAAGCCCGGCCTGGTGGTGTGCGATAATGGGTGAAATCTAGTAGCAGCTCTGGGCCTTGCCGGTTTGACGCACATCCCTTGCCTGGCGCATGTGCTGAACTTGGTGGTCCAGAGGTTCCTTAAGAATTACCCCGATATGCCAGAGCTGCTGCAGAAAGTGCGGGCCATCTGTGCGCACTTTCGGCGTTCTCACCCTGCTGCTGCTCGCCTGTCAGCGCTGCAGCGTAACTTCGGCCTTCCCGCTCACCGTCTCATATGTGACGTGCCCACAAGGTGGAACTCCACCTTGCACATGCTTGCCAGACTGTGCGAGCAGCAGCAGGCGATAGTGGAGTTTCAGCTGCAGCACGCACGCGTGAGTCGCTCTGCGGAACAGCACCACTTCACCGCCAATAACTGGGCCTCCATGCGAGACCTGTGTGCCTTGTTGCGCTGTTTCAAGTACTCCACCAACATGGCCAGTGCCGATGACGCCGTTCTCAGCGTTACTATCCCAGTTCTATGCCTCCTTGAAAAAACTCTTCAGGCAATGATGGAAGAGGATGTGGCACAGGATGAGGAGGAGGAGGAAGAGGGTTCATTTCCAAGGCTTTCAGGGCAGTCATTTACAAGTGGCTACGAGGGTGGGTTCCTGCACCAACAAGCGCCAGGTACACAATTGTCTGGCAGCAAGGGCACAGTTCTGGAGGATGACGAGGTGGAGGATGAGGAGGAGATGGAGGAGGAGGAACCATGTTCACAGCAGGGTGGCACCCAGACCAGCTCATGTCCATCACTGGTGCGTGGCTGGGGGGATACAGAGGACACAGACGATACACCTCCCACAGAGGACAGCTTTTCCTTGCCTCTGGGCAGCCTGGCACACATGAGCGATTACATGCTGCAGTGTCTCCGCAACGACCGCCGAGTTGCCCACATTTTAACTGGTGCTGATTATTGGGTGGCCACCCTGCTGGATCCCCGTTACAAGGACAACATGCCGTCCTTAATTACCTCACTGGAGCGTGATCGTGAGATGAGCGAGTACAAGCACACTGTCAGGAAAGCCCCTCCAGCGGGCGTTCTAACATCCCCAGGAATAGAAGAATCCCCCGGCTCAGAATGGGCCCTCTGCACCCACACATGTGCAATAGCGCGACTGCCAGCGCGCACGGACGCGCGGGAGCGCGCACGGGAACGTGCACGCGCGCGCGCGGCCGCCTTGACGCTGTTTGGCGCCAAGAGCGCTATTCAAACCTAATCCAGACCCTGTTGCCTTGCTGCCCGATCAACAGCGTTTCCTGTATATGCTCTGTAAACCTGCAAAACCTGATTTATCTGATCTGTGCTGAAACTTGGCTTGCATCTGACTCTTCTGACCTCTGCCTGCCCTGATCCTGGTTCTGGACTTGACTATTCTTTGGATGCCCCCCTCTGTACCTGATCTGCTCATCTGTGTTTGACCCGGCTTGCCTGAGACCCGCCTGTACTTGTTTGCTTCCTGCTGCTGGACTACAGGACACCTCCTTGTGTCTGCTGCACATTACCTGTTTGCTTCCTGCTGCTGGACTACAGGACACCTCCTTGTGTCTGCTGCACATTACCTGTTTGCTTCCTGCTGCTGGACTACAGGACACCTCCTTGTGTCTGCTGCACATTACCTGTTTGCTTCCTGCTGCTGGACTACAGGACACCTCCTTGTGTCTGCTGCACATTACCTGTTTGCTTCCTGCTGCTGGACTGCAGGACACCTCCTTGTGTCTGCTACGCATTACCTGTTTGCTTCCTGCTGCTGGACTACAGGACACCTCCTTGTGTCTGCTGCACATTACCTGTTTGCTTCCTGCTTCTGGACTACAGGACACCTCCCTGTTCCCGCCTGCACCGACCTTCAGCCCTCTACTCAGCTTACCAGCCAGGCACTTGTGCTCCTCTGTGCTCCCAAGCCCCTGTCTTCCCTACCAGGGGTTCCCGAACCAGGGGTTTACGAGGGGCCGCTCCCTGCACTGCGGGCTCTGCCTTAAGGTACGTGACAGTATCGGGCAGCCATGACTGAGCCTGCGCAGGGAGCCACGGCTATGGAGGACTTATGCCGCCACCTGGCCGGACTGACACAGGCCGTCAAGGCCCTACAGGAAGGGTACTCCCGCCTAGAGGAACGCGTGCAGGTCCTAGCCACCTCGGGTCCCACAGCACCTGGTGCGTCACCTGCACCCGCAGTGGTCATGTTGCCTCCTGAACCCAAGGTCCCCACTCCAGACAGGTTCTCCAGGGACCGGAGCAAATATAGGGCTTTTCGCAACGCCTGTGAACTCTTTTTTGCACTCCAACCCAGAACATTTTCCCTTGAGTCCACTAAGGTGGGGTTTGTGGTCTCCCTGCTACAAGGGGAGCCCCAGGCCTGGGTCCATCGCCTGGTGGAAACAGAAGCACGAGTGCCTTAGCAACCTGAGCGCCTTCTTCCAGGTCATGGGCGTCCTCTATGAAGACGGCACTGTTCTCTCTGCAACAGGGTCGTAGGGCGGCAGAGGACTACGCATCTGAATTCAGGCGTTGGAGCGCCGACACGAGTTGGAATGACGCAGCCCTACGTCACCAGTTCCGCATGGGCCTCTCCGAATCTTTGAAGGACGAGCTGGTCAGAGTGGGCATTCCAGAGACTCTCGAAGACTTGATCAACCTGTCCACTCAGATAGACAGGCGTCTGAGGGAGCGTAGGACTGAGCGCACGGCTAGTCCTTCCCGTCCTATGTGGATGCTGCCCCGGGTACCCAACCCGTCTGCCCGCTCCATGACTGCACCTTCAGGGCCTATGCAACTAGGCGTCCTCCGCACTTCACTTACTACAGAGGAGAGACAACGCAGGCGGATCCAGAACCTTTTCCTCTACTGTGGGGAACCCGGACATTACGTGAGGGCCTGTCCCGCGAAGTTCTGTAAGCACTCCTCTCTGTTTTCCACTGTTCTGCCTGCAGTACTTAATAACACCTCTCACCTGACTGTCTCTCTTTCCCTACAGCTCCCAGGAGGGAATACTCTGGTCCCCGCCATAATTGATTCTGGGGCCTGTAGTGGATTCATGGACCAGACATTTGCCCGCAAGTTTCGGGTTCCTTTACGTCCCAGAGCCAGGGGACTGTCGGTACATCTAGCCGATGGATCTGCTATCAAATCTGGGCCTGTGACCCAAGAGACGGTTCCCTTACACGCCACCATTTCGGGCAACCACAGTGAACTACTCTGCCTGGACATCATTGAGTCCCCTCTGTTCCCTGTCATCCTGGGCATACCCTGGCTCAAGGCCCACAATCCTCAAATTGATTGGCCCACAGGGAATATCTGCTTTCTCTCCGCTTACTGTTGTCAGCACTGCCTACAAGGGACCACCAACGTCTCACCCTCCTTGCTCTGTCTAGAGGTCGACGTTGAGGCCTGTAGGGCTGTCCCAGAAGAATACCACAGCTTTCTGGATGTGTTCAGTCAAAAGGGGGCAGAGACACTCCCTCCACATAGGCCCTATGATTGCCCAATTGAACTTCTACCAGGAGCAGAAATCCCTTTCGGGAGAATCTTCCCCTTAACAGGATTGGAATTGGAGACTCTCAAAATATACATCAATGACAACCTGAGGATAGGGGTTTATACAACCTTCCACCTCCCCAGCTGGAGCGGGGATTTTCTTCGTAGAGAAGAAAGATCACTCCCTACGCCCCTGCGTAGATTATCGGGACTTGAACAAAATTACAATTAAGAACCGGTACCCTTTGCCCCTAGTACCAGAACTATTCCAGAGGCTCGGAACAGCTGTGGTGTTTACCAAACTGGATCTCCGTGGGGCATATAACCTGGTCCGTATCCGAAGCGGGGACGAATGGAAGACTGCCTTTCGCACCCGCTTCGGACACTTTGAATACCTGGTGATGCCGTTTGGGCTCTGCAAAGCCCCGGCTACATTCCAGCACTTTGTAAATTAAATTTTTAGAGATTACCTTGACCTGTTTGTTATAGTCTACCTGGATGACATCTTGATTTTCTCTCCCTCTTTGCCTACTCACAGGGAACACGTCAGGAAGGTCTTAACCGTCTCCGCCAGCATGGCCTGTACGCCAAGCCCGAAAAGTGCGAGTTCGAACGCCAAAGTATCCAGTTCCTAGGCTTGGTCATCTCAGTAGACGGGATTAAGATGGATCCACAAAAGGTGTCTGCCATCTTGGATTGGCCTGCCCCTACGGACAAGAAGGTAATTCAGCGATTCGTAGGATTCGCAAATTTCTATCGCAAATTTATCCAAGGATTCTCTAACATCATTGCCCCCATCACAAGATTGACCAAGCAAGGCACCAAGTTTCAGTGGTCTCCAGAAGCTCAATCTGCCTTTTCGACATTGAAGGGACCAGTTCGTATCGGCCTCTGTTTTGAAACACCCAGACCCCGCGCTCCCCTACATCTTGGAAGTTGACGCCTCTGAAGTGGTGGTAGGTGCAGTCCTCTCCCAAAGACAAGGCCCCAAGGCACTTCTCCACCCGGTGGCTTTCTTTTCCCGCAAGCTGTCCGAAGCGGAGAGGAACTACGACGTCGGGGATAGAGAGCTATTGGCCATTAAGGCCGCACTTGAAGAGTGGCGTTACCTCCTGGAAGGAGCTGCCCATCCCATCCTGGTCTACACGGACCACAAGAATTTAGAATACTTAAAAGTAGCCAAGAGGTTGAGACCACGCCAGGCTAGGTGGGCACTCTTCTTCACCAGATTTTCATTTCACATCACCTACAGGCCGGGATCCAAGAATACCAAACCCGATGTACTATCACGAATGTTCAGTGAGTCCGCAGTTCCGCCACCTCCAGATACCATACTCACCCCAGGTAACTTCCTTCTGCTGCATGAGGATCTTCTATCTCAAATTAAACAAGCCTCCTCTTTGATCCCTCACCGGCCGGGCAGTTCCTTGCAGTCCAGAGATGGTCTGTTGTGGCATGAGGAGAAGATCTTCGTTCCTCAACAGTCACGGTTGGCCGCCCTGAAATCCTGCCACGAGCACGAATTGGCAGGCCACTTTGGAGCTCGCAAGACCTCTGATCTTCTCCTACGCACCTTCTGGTGGCCCCAACCTCCTGAAAGACTGCAGGGCATACGTCGAGTCATGTACCACATGTAACCAAAATAAGGGCAGCAAGACAAGGGCCTGGGGTTTGTTGAACCCCCTTCCAGTCCCGGAAAAGCCATGGAGGAGGATCTCCATGGACTTCATTGTCGAATTACCCCCTTCCGAAGATTTCACGACCATTTTCGTGGTAGTAGACAGGTTCTCCAAGATGGCCCACTTCTTACCAATGAAAGGCACTCCCTCAGCCCCTGAGACTGCAAGAGTCTTCATTAAGGAGATTGTGAGGCTCCACGGAATCCCTGTCAACATCGTGTCTGACCGAGGAGTGCAATTTACGTCCAGGTTCTGGAGGGCATTATGTGCGGCCCTGAAGATCGACCTTTTGTTCTCTTCCGCCTACCACCCTCAGACCGAACGGACCAACCAGACCCTGGAACAATACCTGCGATGCTACTCATGTTTTTCTCAAGACAACTGGGCCCCCCTCCTACCTCTTGCCGAATTCGCCTACAATAACTCTGTTCATTCTGCAACCAACCAGTCTCCATTTTTTTCAAATTACGGTTTTCATCCCCTGTTCCTGTCCAATAGCATCCCAGAATGCTCCGTACCAGCAGCTCAGGAAACCCTAAATTTTTTCAGCACCAATAACAAGTTGCTTCAGGAAACAATACTGAAGACCCAGGAACGAAACAAGGTGATATTTGACAAGAGGAGGAGAGGGGACCTCAACCTAAAGCCGGGAGACTTGGTTTGGCTGTCTACCCAGAACCTGAAACTGGCGTGTCATTCCAGGAAGTTGGGGCCATAGTTTGTGGGCCCTTTCCCTATAACCAGGAAGATCAACAATGTGGCCTACGAATTAAAACTGCCTGACTCATTCGGAATTCACCCAGTTTTCCACGTGGCTCTTCTAAAACCTTCAACTTCGGACCCCTTTGCCAACCGGAACACCGGCCCTCCTGAACCCGTGGTTATCAATGGAAGAAGAATTTGAAGTGGAGACTATTGTAGACTGCAGGAAAAGACGCGGCCAGGTTCAGTACCTCGTAAAGTGGAGGGGCTATGGGCCGGAGGAGAATTCCTGGGAGCCAGAGGCCAACATCCATGCCCAGAGGTTAATCTCGGCCTTCAAGAGAGCCAACCCAAGTAAGGAGGCTGCCCATTGGAGGGGGACAATGTCAGGAAAGCCCCTCCAGTGGGCGTTCTAACATCCCCAGGAATAGAAGAATCCCCGGCTCAGAATGGGCCCTCTGCACCCACACATGCGCAATAGCGCGACTGCCAGCGCGCACGGACGCGCGGGAGCGCGCACGAGCGCGCACGGGAACATGCACGTGCACGCGCGGCCGCCTTGACGCTGTTTGGCGCCAAGAGCGCTATTTAAACTTGATTCAGACCCTGTTGCCTTGCTGCCCGATCAACAGCGTTTCCTGTATATGCTCTGTAAACCTGCAAAACCTGATTTATCTGATCTGTGCTGAAACTTGGCTTGCATCTGACTCTTCTGACCTCTGCCTGCCCTGATCCCGGTTCTGGACTTGACTATTCTTTGGATGCCCCCCTCTGTACCTGATCTGCCCATCTGTGTTTGACCCGGCTTGCCTGAGACCCGCCTGTACCTGTTTGCTTCCTGCTGCTGGACTACAGGACACCTCCTTGTGTCTGCTGCACATTACCTGTTTGCTTCCTGCTGCTGGACTACAGGACACCTCCTTGTGTCTGCTGCACATTACCTGTTTGCTTCCTGCTGCTGACTACAGGACACCTCCTTGTGTCTGCTGCACATTACCTGTTTGCTTCCTGCTGCTGGACTACAGGACACTTCCTTGTGTCTGCTGCACATTACCTGTTTGCTTCCTGCTGCTGGACTACAGGACACCTCCTTGTGTCTGCTACGCATTACCTGTTTGCTTCCTGCTGCTGGACTACAGGACACCTCCTTGTGTCTGCTGCACATTACCCGTTTGCTTCCTGCTGCTGGACTACAGGACACCTCCCTGTTCCCGCCTGCACCGACCTTCAGCCCTCTACTCAGCTTACCAGCCAGGCACTTGTGCTCCTCTGTGCTCCCAAGCCCCTGTCTTCCCTACCAGGGGTTCCCGAACCAGGGGTTTACAAGGGGCCGCTCCCTGCACTGCGGGCTCTGCCTTAAGGTACGTGACACGCACGCTGGTAGACGCGCTGCTGGTGGCATTCCCACTTGGTGCGGTGGAAGCACAAGGCGAAGGCAGAGGAGGAGGAAGAGGTTGCCAACGCAGCCGGGGCCCCGCCAGCACCTCGCAAGGCAGGGTTAGCATGGCTGGAATGTGGAAAAGCTTTGTCAGCACGCCACAACAACCAGCACCACCAGCTGAGATGGAACGTCTTAGCAGGAGGCAGCATTTCACCAACATGGTGGAGCAGTAAATGTAAATGTAATATTCCCGCGCTACAACAGAAAAAAATGGTATAATAAAGGTGTTAGGTGCAGCGAACACCGAAAGGGTTAAAACAGTACCCAATTTGGGAGGAATGGAAAAAAATCAATGTGTGGTGTCGCGCTCCTGAACTGATGTCAGTATAAAAAATCGCATAAAGTTGCTGTGGTGTCACATCAGCAAGCAGGGAATAATATGCGAATTAAAAGTGACTGTGTGCATCGCAAGCTAAAACCATCAGTAAGACAATCGAATAAAATATATACATATATTGCAATACGCTGACATCAAAGGCAATAATACATAAAATGTATCCGTATAAATCTAGAAAGTGACTAATGTGCAAAAAGCATAAAAAACACACTCAAGTGCATGCAAAATGTTCTATATGGAACACAGAAGTGGATGAGTGAAAATGACTCAAACAAATAAACTTCCTATGGTCGCTGTGAAGCAGTGGAGTGAATGGTGATAAAAAAATAATTATTAACATAAAGAGGGGATGAGTGGTTCAGGTTTATGGAGATACCATAAGGTATAAAACCAGAGAAATGCAGGGAGTGGTAAAAACCAATGGGGTAATGGTGGATGTGATGGCAGCAATCAAAAGTGCTGGAAATAGCGACCAATGTGAACAGTGGTACTAAAAATTAACAAACAGAGGTAGTCAGGAAAATTGTAATGTGATGGAGAAAATCAACATATACAAAACAATGCAAAGCAGTCCATATAGCATCTGATATTAATAAACAGCGTGGAGGTGGTGATAACCAATGTGATCCAATCTGGGCTGCACTACGGTGCCAAGTGCTAGGTGGGGGTGGGGAGTGGTGGATGGCTTGCCCAAGGTGAAACTAGTGCTGAGGTCTTCGGTGCTAGTGACACCCGTGGGTGTCCTTCCTAATTACCTTGTTACTGCAAGGTAAGCAGCATATATGTAAAAGCCAGGAAGGTGGATTCACTCTGGGGGATGCTCCGATGGTCTCTCAAGGGGATGTTGCACATGGGTCTCTGTCACAGTACTCCTCTCCTATCCGCAGCAGTATGTGGAGCCTATATGATTGTGGCTTTACTGGTACTCAGGACCAGGTTCCGCTCGGTGTGTACCCAGGTATGATGGGTATAGAGGGGGGGAGAGAGTGACAAAAGGGAGCCGTATAGTGTAGTATTTGGTATTAAAACAGAGAATCAGCTTTATTTTAAAAAGGGTACTCACAATAAACAAAACAGCAATGGATATTCAAAAACGAGCGCCGAGCTCGTGACCAGTGCGTCACTTCCGGGGTCCGTGTCCTACGCGTGTCGTCACCGTCACGTGACTATCCCCGATGAAGTCACGTGACGGTGACGACACGCGTAGGACACGGACCCCGGAAGTGACGCACTGGTCACGAGCTCGGCGCTCGTTTTTGAATATCCATTGCTGTTTTGTTTATTGTGAGTACCCTTTTTAAAATAAAGCTGATTCTCTGTTTTAATACCAAATACTACACTATACGGCTCCCTTTTGTCACTCTCTCCCCCCCTCTATACCCATCATACCTGGGTACACACCGAGCGGAACCTGGTCCTGAGTACCAGTAAAGCCACAATCATATAGGCTCCACATACTGCTGCGGATAGGAGAGGAGTACTGTGACAGAGACCCATGTGCAACATCCCCTTGAGAGACCATCGGAGCATCCCCCAGAGTGAATCCACCTTCCTGGCTTTTACATATATGCTGCTTACCTTGCAGTAACAAGGTAATTAGGAAGGACACCCACGGGTGTCACTAGCACCGAAGACCTCAGCACTAGTTTCACCTTGGGCAAGCCATCCACCACTCCCCACCCCCACCTAGCACTTGGCACCGTAGTGCAGCCCAGATTGGATCACATTGGTTATCACCACCTCCACGCTGTTTATTAATATCAGATGCTATATGGACTGCTTTGCATTGTTTTGTATATGTTGATTTTCTCCATCACATTACAATTTTCCTGACTACCTCTGTTTGTTAATTTTTAGTACCACTGTTCACATTGGTCGCTATTTCCAGCACTTTTGATTGCTGCCATCACATCCACCATTACCCCATTGGTTTTTACCACTCCCTGCATTTCTCTGGTTTTATACCTTATGGTATCTCCATAAACCTGAACCACTCATCCCCTCTTTATGTTAATAATTATTTTTTTATCACCATTCACTCCACTGCTTCACAGCGACCATAGGAAGTTTATTTGTTTGAGTCATTTTCACTCATCCACTTCTGTGTTCCATATAGAACATTTTGCATGCACTTGAGTGTGTTTTTTATGCTTTTTGCACATTAGTCACTTTCTAGATTTATACGGATACATTTTATGTATTATTGCCTTTGATGTCAGCGTATTGCAATATATGTATATATTTTATTCGATTGTCTTACTGATGGTTTTAGCTTGCGATGCACACAGTCACTTTTAATTCGCATATTATTCCCTGCTTGCTGATGTGACACCACAGCAACTTTATGCGATTTTTTATACTGACATCAGTTCAGGAGCGCGACACCACACATTGATTTTTTCCATGGTGGAGCAGTATGTGTGCACACGCCTACACATACTGCATGACTGGTCTGCCCCCTTCAACTTCTGGGTCTACAAGTTGGGCACATGGCCTGAGCTTGCCCTTTAGGCCTTGGAGGTGCTGGCCTGCCCTGCCGCCAGTGTATTATCTGAACGTGCATTTAGCACGGCAGGGGGCGTTATCACAGACAAGCGCAGCCGCCTGTCCAGAGCCAATGTGGACAAGCTCACGTTCATTAAAATGAACCAGGCATTGATCCCACAGGACTTGGCCGTACCTTGTGCAGAATAGACACATATACCGGTGTTCTGACGAAAACTGTCTTGCTATCGGATAGTGTCCAGCCACTTACTGCGCAGGTGCAGTGCTTGCGCAGTACGGAGGACAAGGAGATTCACAAAATCTCCAAAGATGAACGTCGCCTGCGCAGTGAGTGCAGGTTCAAGCCCGACCCTCCAAGTGGACATACGGTAGCACATAGTAACAGGGCCCCTCACGGGCTCACTTGGCTAGGCTTCAACCTCGGATGATGTGGCTTGAACCTGGAGTCACCGCGCATCGTCTTCGGAGAGTTTCAAAATCCCCTTGTCCTACATACTGAGCAAGCGCAGTACAGGGCGGACACTATGCGACGGGGGACAGAATTCGACACATCATTCACCACTAGCCTTACCCAGTCATTGTTGTATTTTTGAACCAGTGTTGGCTACCTCGTCCTCCTCCACCGCCGCTTCCACCTACACCGCCACCTCAACCTCCTACTCCATTTGAATTTCGTCCTCCTAGGTCAAGATTATAATTTTTTCTTTTTTTTTAATTTCCAAGTATTTTATTTTCCCACTATCTTATCCATTAAATTGAATAATTTTTTCCAGAAAGTGCGTATTCTGGGGTATTCCCACCATATGTGCGGCATCGTGCTGAGTTTCTGAGGTTCTTAATGACTTCCTGTACCTCTTCTGCTGAGAAGGGGGCCTCCAGCATTTTATTTTTATTTTTTATTTTTTTATGTTATTTTAAGTTATTTCCCTATCCACATTTGTTTGCAGATCACTTGCCATGCTCTTAACAAAATGTTGTTGCCATTTGCAGCCCTCTAGCCCTTTCCATTACTTTTTTACAGCCATTTTAGTGTTCAAAAGTCCGGGTCCGATTGACTTCAATGGGGTTCGGAGTTCGGGGTCAAGTTCGGGTCAAGTTCGGTCCCGAACCTGGACTTTTTTCCGAAGTTCGGCTGAACCCGCCGAACCCGAACTTCCAGGTGTCCGCTCAACTCTAGTCAGGAACCTTTTGGCAGTGCACTGGGTGGTTCTTGCCACAGAGCATGTTGTGGGGTTTGGTAAAATCATTCTGCAGACACCCCATTCTCCAATTAAAATGCTTTTGGAACGTACCCTCAGTGGAGTATCCTCCCAAAGGGTAGCCAGATGGCTAGTGGATTTAACACCCAGGAATCTGGCTGTGACCCAAATTGCCACCTACACTCTCCCACAATTGATGCAATATGAGGGGGAGCAGCATGACTGTGGGGAAGTACATCAGACCAGAACACAGGAGGTATTCAGGTTAGCATCAGATAATGGAGACCTTAAAATCTGGGTGGATGGATCGAGGTACTGGGATGAAGGAAGTTTTCACACAGGGTATGCCCTGTGGTGCCCCCAGACCAATGAGAAAATCATGACCAAATGCCCTCGAAGCTTTTCTGCCCAAAGAGCTGAAATGGAGGCAGTGAGAGAGGCCATCACGCATTTCAGTTCAGGTCTCATAACCATATTCTCTGACAGCGCCTATGTAACAAGGTCTCTGACTGAATACATGCCTTTGTGGCAGTCAAGGGGCTTCAGTGATGCCTCTGGGAAGGACTTGGTACATAGTGCGGTGCTAAGAGATATATGGGAAAGAGCAAGTGTGGAACCTCAGAGAGTGGCTATCATTAAGGTGAGAGCACACCAAAGAGGCGGAGAGGAGGTTACTGTGGGGAACAACAAGGCAGATGAGCTGGCAAAGGAGGCAGCCCTGATAGGGGTCAAATGGACACCCTATGACACTGAAGGGAGGCAGGCCTGGGAGGAACATAATTCTGAGGAGCAGGAGGTGAAAGCAGGTTCACATGAACTCCTGCCGGTGCTAAGGATGCCTACCCCATGTTTAGCAGGTGAACAAAATAAGGATGAGGCCTTGAGCTCAATCAAAAAGCAGCTTAGAACAAAAGCAGCAGATGCTCCCCAAAATTATGTATTAGAAGACGATCTACTGTTAAAAGAAACTTCAGAAGGACGAAGGTTTGTAGTGCCCTCCCAGCATCAAAAATATTTAGCTCTGGAAAATCACAGGTTAACAGGCCACATGGGTGTTCAGGGTACCTTGAAATTTGTGCAAGCTAGATACTGGTGGGAGACAATGGGAAACACAATCTCACTAGTAGTGCAGGAATATTTAATATGTGCACAAATGAACCCTAGGCCAAAGGGACAGAAGCCAATATTAGCAAGGGTACCGGTAGCCAATGGACCCTGGGAAAACCTACAGATTGACTTTGTTGGTCCGTTACAAAGTGCCCCTGGAGGATACAGGTATCTACTCATGGTGGTGGACGTCTTTTCAAAATGGGTAGAGGGTCTGCCCCTAAGAAAGGACTCTGCTACTGCCACGGCTAGAGCTTTGTGGACCGAAGTCTTTCAAGATGGGGGTTCCCCAAAGTCCTGGAGTCTGATAGGGGGACTCACTTTACCGGCAGGGTCATGAAAAATATTTGTGAGCTGCTGGGAGTAGAACAGAGATTCCATGTACCATACCATCCACAATCGGCGGGGATGGTTGAGAGGATGAATCGAACACTGAAAGAGAGGCTTAAAAAGATGGTACTGCAATCAGGAAAGAACTGGCTGATTCATCTGCCTTCAATCCTTATGGCCGTACGAGGATCTACAGCGAAAGGTACATCATTAACCCCATATCAGTTAATGACGGGGAGAATGATGAACCTCAGCCATCCAGCAGACCCAATACTTAGTACCCCCTTGAGAGAGAGTGCTGAAAGGGACCGATTTCTGGTCCAGCTGCAAGAACAGGTACAGGGATATTTGCAATTTGCTGCAAGTAACATGGCACCTAAAGAGAAGGAGCAGCCTTTAAGGCCTCCCGTTAGCTTGAAGATTGGAGATAGGGTTATGGTAAAGAACTTTGTTTCCAAGTCTTCATGGGACGCAAACTGGACTTGACCGTTCACAGTCACTATGACCCTTAGTGATCAGGTGGTCAAAGTAAAGCGGCTCGTGGATAACAAGGGTGCAAAGGGCATGAAAAAAAGGGAGATAGAGAAATGGGTTCATGCTGATCAATGTAAAAGGTATTGCTGATAAGAATTGATTCCGCTCTTGTTCTTGTTTTCCAGAGTCCTGGTGGAGCAAAGATTGGCAAAGTCTCTGGAGAATGGATGGAAGGATCATAATTGTCGTGTTGGCGATCCATCTGAGCCATGTAACATCTCAAATTAATTCCGACGAATATTCAGGGGATGATGTGGAAAGGGAAAATCCTGAGGAAAACCATGCATCCACTTCAATTACATCATCAATGTTGGACTTGTTAGGCCAGAAGGGGATGCAGGGGGGAGATGAAAGAAGGAGAAAGGTCAGGATTATATCAGAGAATCCTAAATTACCGGACACGTACCAATGGGGTCACCATGGCAATTTGCAATACAAAGTTTCTTTTGCTTTTGGACGATTTAATCCTAACTCAACATCTCAAGGACGTGCGTACAAACAAAACTTGCAAAATATCATACCGGAATCTCTCCAGCCTTTTGTAGATGTAACTATATATATGAATGAAACGGGTTATTGGTTAGGAAAAAAATCCAATCTATCCAAACCTTGGGAAGCAAGGGACGTAGGATATGGGGTTTTTGGTGAAGAATTGAATGAAGGGAAATATGTTTTTATGTGTGGCATATATTGGCATGACCAAAGTAATAGGGTGCAGAGACCCAGGAGGCTGACACTTAGGCATAGTAAGGTGTCTGTTGGCCAAATTAGGGAGCTCCAGATGACACATCAACGGGGTGAAAATTTCCTTGTGGGGGCAGTATCTCGGTCCTATCAGTCCTACAGAGAAGCTCTTGGTTACTGGACATGTGGGACACCAGAAATGGACATGGGGGAGATATGCCTGGTTGATGTCTCACCGAGGGAGGTTAAAACCCTGCATAGGTGATGCCAGTGGCTACACACAGGAACATACTCCGTTAGAGAAAGGGGAACCACTACAAATAGATCTAAGCTTGTCACAAACGCTGGCTACCAGGGTACAGTATGCTTTCACCACATGGTACTTCAATGTCTCGCAATGGTTGGTAAAATCCTATTACCCTATATGTGCTCAATATACACTGAATCAAGTACGGTCAGTATATCAGTGGCTTTCTCCCTGAGATGGGCTTACACAGAATGAGGTCCATGCAGGACGCTTATTTCTGAGGAGTAACCGAAAGAGGAGAGATGTATTTAGCACTATATTGGGGGGAATAGGAGCTGGGATGGGTGTTGTTAATGGAGTGGACATCGATCTCTTGAGGAACAAACTCTCAGCCATAGCTTCAGACAGTAAGCGGGGCTTTGTTGCTCAGAGAGAGATTAATGACATTCTTGATAATATTCAACAACGTCACATAAATACCCAGGTAAAAGTAGCTCAAGATTTTATACGCCATTTTAAGAGCTTGTTGGATAATGTGGTGATACAGGGCAAAAATGGCAGGGCTCTGGCATGCACACAGGGACTGTCACGCCCCTGGTAGTGGTGAGTCTGATTAGCAGAGAAGGGCCTCCCTTGCGGCTCCCGCTCGCCGGTCCCCTGATGATGTGACAGTAGGACCAGGAGTCAGGAGGGGCACAGGTGCCTGGCAGGAACAACAAGACCGGTACAAGAGCTCCCTGGATCAGCTCAGCGGTTGAGGTAAGTAGGTATCAGCAGGTAGGTAGGTTCTGTATGTAGACTGGAACAACAGGTAAGCTGTGGCTGTGTGCAGGCTGGAACAACAGGCAGACTTGGATCTGTATGCAGACTGGAACAACAGGTAAGCTGTGGCTGTGTGCAGGCTGGAACAACAAGCAGACTTGGATCTGTATGCAGACTGGAACAACAAGCAGACTTGGATCTGTATGCAGACTGGAACAACAGGTAAGCGGTGGCTGTGTGCAGGCTGGAACAACAGGTAGACTTGGATCTGTATGCAGACTGGAACAACAAGCAGACTTGGATCTGTATGCAGACTGGAACAGCAGGTAGACTTGGATCTGTATGCAGACTGGAACAACAAGCAGACTTGGATCTGTATGCAGACTGGAACAGCAGGTAGACTTGGATGGTCAAACAGGCCAGGTCAGGTATCAGGCTGGCAGCGCAGTACAGATGGATAAGACAAGAGAATGGTCACAGACAAGCCAAGGTCGATATGCAGGGACAGAGCGGATGGTCAAGGATAGCCGGGTCAAACACAGGTAAACAGACTTCAGATCAGGTATTCACACAGAACGCTGTAGAGCAGACAGCGGGGACCGTCAGTGACAGAAGGGTTTAAATAGCCTCATTGGCGCCAATGGGGGCGCGCACCCGTCCGCGCACGCGCGCTCTCGTCTGCGGGCGCGCGTGCGCGTGCGCGCGCGTGCACGCGCGCGCTCGCGCAATGGCAACCGGGAACGGAAACCAGGGATGCTGAGGCGCCGATTACTGGCAGGATCATCAGGTCGCCGGCCACTGGTGGAGCCTTCATGACATTGCCCCCCCCCTAAGGGGCAGCCTCCGGATGCCCTTCGGGGCAAATTTCTCAGGATGGGCTCTCTTAAAGGACTGGACTAGACTCTTAGCGTGGATGTTCTCCTCGGGCTCCCAAGAGTTTTCTTCGGGACCGTACCCCTTCCACTTGATTAGGAACTGGTTTTGGTTCTGCCTTTTTCTGACATTAAGGATAGCCTCCACCTCGAACTCCTCTTCCCTGTCCACCAGGACTGGGTCAGGAGGGATGGCCCTCCTATTGGGAAAAGGATTACTAACCGAGGGCTTCAGCAAGGACACATGGAACACCGGGTGGATCTTCAGTGAATCCGGAAGTTCCAATTCGTAAGCCACCTCGTTGATCCTCCTCTTGACCGGGAAGGGGCCCAAGAATTTGGGGCCCAGTTTCCGTGAAGGGCAAGCCAATTTTAAGTTGGTGGTGGATAGCCATACGGTTTCACCCGGAACCAGCACCAATTCCCCCCGTCTCTTCTTGTCAAAAACGACTTTATTATACTCCTGAGTCCTGGTCATGGTTTCCTGGAGAAGTTGGTTATTGGTGGAGAAGAAATGGATCCGTTCTTGGACTGCTGGCACAGTGCAGTCAGGGAGCGAGTTAGGCAGGAATGCCGGGTGAAACCCATAGTTAGCAAAAAAGGGGGTTTGTTTGGTAGCGGAGTGGGTGGCGTTGTTATAGGCGAACTCGGCCAGGGGCAGAAGGGAGATCCAGTCATCTTGGGCAAAGGAGGAGAAACAGCGCAGATACTGCTCTAGGGTCTGATTGGTCCGCTCCGTCTGCCCATTAGACTGAGGGTGGTAGGCAGATGAGAGAGCAAGTTCGATATCCAAGGACTGGCACAGGGACCTCCAGAATCGAGAGGTGAATTGCACCCCTCGGTCCGAAACGATATTAGCCGGTACCCCGTGAAGGCGGACAATTTCCCTGATGAAGATCCGTGCCGTCTCCGGAGCTGAGGGGGTGCCCTTCATAGGGATGAAGTGCGCCATTTTAGACAGGCGATCGACGATCATGAAGATCGTCGTGTGGCCCTCTGCTGGGGGTAACTCCACGATGAAATCCAAAGAGATCATTCTCCAGGGGCGATCTGGGACGGACAGGGGCTTAAGAAGACCCCAGGCCCTGGTCTTGGGATTCTTGTTCCGGGTGCAGGTAGGGCAAGTGTCCACAAATTTTTTACAGTCGGCCCGCAACTGAGGCCACCAGAAGGTACGCTGTACCAGATCGGTGGTTTTGGCGACACCGAAGTGACCAGCCAAAGCGTGGTCGTGGCATAGCTCCATAGCTGTTACCCGGAGTTGTTCTGGGGTATAGATCTTGTCCCCGTACCAGAGTAGACCATCCTTTGCCTGTAGCTGGGTTTCAGAGGTGGGCCTTTGCCCTGCTGAGGCGCGTTTGAACCGGGACAGCAAGTCCTCTTGGAGAAGGAGAAAGTTTCCAGGGGCCAGAATAGTATCAGGAGAGGCTTCTTCCTGGTGCTTGTGGTACATCCTGGACAGGGCGTCTGGTTTGACATTCTTGGATCCGGGCCGATATGTCACATGAAAGGTGAAGCGGGAAAAGAAGAGCGCCCACCTGGCTTGTCTGGGTTTCAACCTTTTTGCTGACTTCAAGTATTCCAGGTTTTTGTGGTCAGTAAATATTAGAATGGGGTGAAAGTGCCCCCTCCAGGAGGTATCGCCATTCTTCCAGGGCGGCCTTGATTGCCAGTAGTTCCCGGTCGCCTACATCATAGTTCTTCTCGGCCGAGGACAGTTTGCGGGAGAAGAAGGCGACTGGGTGCAGCAGGGACTTGTCCCCCTGCCTCTGGGATAGGATAGCTCCCACCGCAATTTCTGAGGCATCTACCTCCAGGGTAAAGGGTAGAGAGGAATCCGGGTGCCTGAGGATGGGTGCCGAAGTAAACAGGGTTTTAAGGGCATCAAAAGCCTCCTGGGCCTCGGAAGATCACCGGAACTGGGTCCCTTGCTTGGTCAGCTGGGTGATGGGTGCCACAATGGCGGAAAAACCTTTGATAAATTTACGGTAAAAATTGGCAAAGCCAATAAACCGTTGAATGCCCTTCTTATCTGCCGGAGTAGGCCATTCCAAGAT